>CM021106.1:629013506-629086665 GCA_007115665.2 Sequoiadendron giganteum | reverse complement strand
GGAGGCCCAAGTCTGTCATGTCAAAAGTTTTGCACAAGTCCTGTTTGATCTCAGTGATCAAAAGTGCTGAACTGCCAGTAATGATCAAGTCATCCACGTAGACAACAACAAGTAGAATCTCATTACCAGTATTCTTGACATACAAGTTCGAGTCAGATGGACTCCTCTGAAAGCCATGATCTGCGAGGTACGTGTCAATTTTTATGTACCAAGCCCGAGGAGCCTGTTTCAGGCCATAGAGTGCCTTGACCAATCTGCACACCTTCTGTTCTTGACCAGCAACTTTGAAACCTGGAGGCTGCGTCATGTATACTTCCTCCTTCAACTCACCATTGAGGAAAGCACTCTTCACATCCATCTAATGGACCTTCCAACCAAATTGGGCTGCTAAGGCAAGGACGAGCCGTATGGTACTCATTTTGGCTGTAGGAGCAAAGGTCTCCTCATAGTCAATGCCTTCTTTCTGTGAGAACCCCCGTGCAACCAGACGAGCTTTGTACTTGTCAAGGGTTCCGTCAGCTTTGTACTTCACCTTGTACACCCATTTGCAGCTAATGGGCTTCTTCCCTGAAGGAAGATTGGAAAGGACCCAAGTGTGATTCTTCTGAAGACTCTGATATTCTGATTCCATTGCCTTTTCCCACTCAGGTATCCCTTTTGCCTCTGAATATGTCTGAGGCTCATAAACACTGTGAATGTTGGCCATGAGAGCAAAATTCACTGTAGACTGCTGTTTGCTCTTGTTTCTGGATGATCTACCCTCAATGGGCTCATCAGCACGAAGATCACTGATAGTCTTAGCCCACCATTTCGGTCGGAGAGTAGATGTGCCAACATCAGATGCAACAGGAGGAGCTGGATCTGGTTGTGGATCTGGAACAGGTTCAACAGGGGGATGTTCATTATCATCTGGAGGAAACTCAGGCTGAGCATCATCAAAGACTAGGTCTTCGTCATCCCTCCCATCAAGTGAACCTAATGGAAGTCGGACACTCATATCAGGACCCTGTAGAGGCTGATCCTCTGAATGCTGAACAGGTGAGGAAGAGTGAAATGGACCTCGTTCCTCATCAAAGACAACATCTCGACTGAAGATAAGGCGATCAGTGTCTATATCAATCAGCCTATATGCCTTGTGGTTGTCACTGTACCCTGTGAACATGAGTTTCTGGCTCTTGGAGTCCAGCTTAGTGCGCTTGGCCTCTGGAATCCAAACATACACAAGGGAGCCAAAAACTTTCAAATGACTGATCCTAGGTTTGCGACCAGACCAAACTTCCTCAGGAGTCTTCCCCTTAACAGCATGAGTGGGTGACCTATTAAGGAGATAGACTGATGTATTGACTGCTTCTGCCCAAAACTTGGTAGGAACACTCCTGTGTTGCAACATGGAGCGAGCCATCTCAACAATCGTACGATTGCGTCGCTCTACAACACTGTTTTGCTGAGGAGTGTAGGGTGTGGTTAACTGACGTTTTATCCCATGAGTATCACAGGAGTTGGAGAATGCACTAGAACAGAATTCCCCCCCATTATCTGACCTAAGAGTTATAATACTAGAACTGGACTCTTTTTCAACTAAGGCCTTAAACTTCTGAAATACATTAAAAACCTCTGATTTCTGTTTAAGAAAGTACACCCACATTTTCCTACTATAGTCATCAACAAAAAGTAGAAAGTACTTGCAACCAGTTACAGAAGAAACAGACATAGGGCCACAAATATCAGCATGAACTAATTGAAGTACCTTAGAAGCCCGCCAAGAGTCGCCATCCTTGAACGGTGTGCGATGCTACTTCCCAGCCTGACAAGCACCACAAACGCCCTGATGCTGAGTCTGAATGTCAGGTAAGCCATCTACAAGTCCCTCCCGAGCAAGCTGAGAGAGATAGTGCACGCTCAAGTGCCCGTACCGCTGGTGCCAAAGACTGGTGACAGCTGAATGTCTGGCTGCCAAGGCTAACTCTGGAGAATCACCCGTGTCCACAAGCCTGTAAAGGCCATGATCCTCTATCCCAACGGCCACCGTTGTGCGAGTTTCTCGATCAACAATCGAACATCTATGCGAGCTGAATACCACATCCATCTGGGGAGAATGTCGCATAATCTGACTGACTGAGAGAAGATTGAGCTCGATATCAGGTACATAATATACGTTGAGGAATATGAGATCCCTCCCGCCAGACTGAACCTGAACAGTGCCGGTGCCGACAACTGTGTATTCCTCACCTCCTCCAAAGATTACTGAGTCAGTGCAAGGGGAAAAGTCTGCGAACCAATCACGCCTATGTGAGAAATGACGTGAGGCACCAGAATCTATGTACCAAGCAGAGGACTTGACATGGTCTGCGGGCCTTTTTGCCATCAGTGCATAAAAGGCAGATTCCTTCTGCTCAGAGTGCTCGGCGACATTTGCTTTCTGAAACCCTCCCTGCTTCTTTTGCTCAGAAGCCAAACGAGCACGACAATCTTTCTTGATGTGGCCAAATTTATGACAGTAATTGCACTGTATATTTTTCTTCTTCGGGCTGGTGGAGCGCTGACTTGAGCCTTTCTGCTGTGAAGGCTGACCTTTCCCATGATGCTTCGACTGAGTTTTTGCTGCAAAGGCCTGCTCCGTGGAGGATGATGATTCACTGCTACCGAACTGTTGTCTCCAGCGATCCTGCTGCAACAGGATAGTGCACAAATTCGGAAACTTGAGATCAACATTAGCAGACGTAATGTTGAGGGTCTCTATGAAATGTTCATAGGACTTCGGTAAACTCTTCAGGGTGATCACAACCATATCTTCCTCCTCCATTTTCCGACCAATCGCCTCCAACTGATCTCTGATCTCCTGGATTTTATTCAAGTGCGCTTGCAGAGTTGTCTTCTCATCCATCATGATAGAAAACAGCATATTCTTCAAGAAAAACGCACGGCTTTTTTCGGAAGTTTCATGCATATCCTTCAAGTGATCCCAGATCTCCTTAGCTGATTTTCGCAGTGGGATCTGAGGGAGCTGATCATCAGTAACCGAAAGCTTAATAAGCATGACGGCTTCACGATTCTGCTCATCAAATTTATCCTGATCCTTACCCGCCGCTTCAGGACGAGTAGCGTTGCCGAGGATCATCTGATGAAGGCAGCGGTATTCAAAAATTGTTAACATCCGCTGCTTCCAGGTGTTGTAATTTTTGCCATTAAATCGCTGGCTGCCCTCCAGCATTAAATTGCTTAAACTGGCCATCTTCACGCTTTTCGAGGCACGAAAAATGAGGTACTGAGAAGAGGCTGATGCACGAAACTCGAGGCACGAATTCCAATGCAAAAAACAGGGACAGATTCAGGTACAGACTATAGAAAGTACAGTGTACGGATGGCACAAAATTCGAGGCATGGAAAACGATGCACCCAGAAAATTCGGAGACCAACCCAGTTGAGCTCTCGAAAAACCCACCAGGAATCTTTAATCGAAAAAATTTTCTGACTTGAAACACAAGAGATTTTCTCAAAACCCTAGCCGCAGGTCGCGTTTTCACAAAAACACTGCAAAACGACTTTGAAAAATTTTGAAAAATTTCAGAAAACGGCTTGAAATCCGCACAAACTCGTGGCAAAAAAATTGCAGATGTTTGGGTGACCATGTATCAGACAAAAAACGCCCCAAAAGACGAAGAAACGCGGCCAGAAAACACTGATTAAAATCGCGTCTGAAAAAAACGGCCAAAAACCAGTCTTCAAAACGCGGCCAGGAAGATTGCGCATAAGCATAGACACCAAAAAATCCTCTTCAATGAGACGCGTCCACAGAAGAAAACAAAGGACGTGCCCAGGATCGGTCTGCAAACACACGAGTCTTGAAAAAAAAATCCCGTGGGCGCCCAGAAATAAGAAACACGCGAATTTTAAGTCACAGAAATCCCACGCGATTTCCACCAGAAAGAGACCCTCGATTTTCAGAAGAAGAGATGCCAAAAAATCTTCAAACACAGAAGCCACACGAAAATTTCAAAAAAATTTCGAAATTCTGCCCTCAGAAAAATCTTTGAAAAAATCAAAAGATTTTTATTAAATTTTTAATTCAGAAACTAAAAAAATCTTAGAAAGATTTTTACGAATTAAAAATTCAATTTTGAGCAAATTGGCTCTGATACCATATTACGCAAGTAATTGGTAAATTAATTGATGTATTAACAATGAGCGAGACGCTCAATAAATAGTTTACAAGATATACAAAACTGGAAAGTTTCTAAAAAGAAACTCCAGATAAGATCGGAGACGATCTTATCTCTATCTTACAATATCTTACAATATTGAGCATTAATAAATAAATAAACATTATTTTAATACTCCTATTAACAATATCACCAAATTATAAACAATTTTAATAGGATATTGCCTTAGTAGATTAATTTTCCTATGTTATGACAAGGATTTGTGGAATAACACAAAAAATGGCTAATTTTTGTGTATATCTTTAGATCCAATTATGAGAACACAAGATAATTAATAATTTAACTTATACTTCTTAATATTTATCATTTTAAAATGTATTATAAACCTTGAGTGGAATTAATTTCTAAACGTTGGTGCCTATCATTAGCTACAAAGTCAAATAGTCATATAAAATCTTCTCCTCACAACAATTCAAACATATTTCAATTGATAATTGTCATTATGACTTGCAATAAAATATCCTATGAATAGCATCCAAATTCAAATCTACTTAAGAGTATTTACTCTATTCCTTGCATAAAAAATAGTTATAAAATACTTGACACATAAGTTTGTGAAAATGAATTCAACAATTCTTCACCATTTTATTCATAAGCATAAATTGCATTACAACTTGGAGACAATTAACTTTCAATGGCAATATACTTTTCATATATTTCAAGGTAAAAACACAAACTTGGGTCACACTTTTGGCCAACTAAATAGGTCCAAGCGAAACAGTTTCATTTGAAACTGTGTGTGTGGCCTATACATGGCACATATAGTTTTAGGGGAAACACTTTCCCCCAAAACTGCGTGGCCTATATATGGCACATACAATTTCAAGTGAAACACTTTCACCCAAAACTGTATAATAAAAAAAAATCATTTATAATTTTCAAATGCACCTCAATTTACATGTAAAGTTTTGGTCAAAACATTTTCGACTGCAAGCCTTTCAATCGGAAATATTTCAATTGAAACCATTTATGTGGTATCCTTGTTGGCAACTACCTCATCTTTTTTTTTGAAATTTTCTTAAACTTTCCATTTGAACATAATATATTTTCAATCAAAATGATTTTTTTCAAAAAAATTAAAAATATCCTTTTGTAGAGCTCAGAGTCAAAAATCCAAATATATTATTTTTTTGATATTTTGATAGATGTAATATGGTTTTTTTAATAATGCAAGTAGGTTGTTATAATAAAATTGGGGTTGTTTAGAAATTTAAAAAAATAAAATAAAACATATTAAATTATTTTCTAAAATATATTGTTCACTAGAGGAGAGAACCATCTCCAAAAGGGTATAATTTGTTTTTGAAAATGAAAAAAATTAGACAAAAGTTGACGTCAAGTGCAAACTACAAAATTTTGGTAAGTATAACTTTAAAATGTTATTACAAGGAAAATATACATCGAAAATTAATTTTTCCCCACACACTAAATATTGAAGTTATCTATTTGGGAAAAAAATAAAGGAAAAATAAATTAGTTTCTCTCTTTTTTTGACTTTTTCCTAAAATTTTCAACAATACAAAATCTACTCTTAAATTTATAAACAAAATATCAAAACAATTTTTAAAAATTTAAAAAATTACAAACATAAACTTCATCAAGAGTTTTGCATTTCATTAGTTTACATCATTTTGAAATTAAAAACATAAAAACTACTTATATGTGATCAAAGTTGAAAATTTGTGTTTGTGTTGCATTGTTTCTCAAGCAAAGGATTGAAACCTTCACATATTAGAAGATAAAATTAAGAATGAAGTTGCATTATTTTCTAAGCAAATGATTGAAAGTTCCACATATCAAAAGATAAAATTAAGAATGAAGCTATTGTTGTTGTCACACAGGACCCTCAACCCTCATCGTCACCCCTTTACCTCTCTAGTGGTGCCCTCACAAACAACTTAGGCTTTTGTTGTAGTCGCAGTTGGCTTGTGTTAACAAGGACATGCCCAAAACATTTCTTTTTTTCACATAAGAGATGAAGGAGGTGTTTCCTAAGCATCCCTATGTCCCCTATAGGGGACAAGGGCGAAAAAGGCAAGGGACGCGTTCCTAGGGAGCATTGCATTTTTCTAAATAAGTAATATTTCAGCTTAGTAGATCATACATGTGATAGATTAACTACCTAGATTCCAAAGAATTTATTTAATTGTTGTTTTCTCTTGAACTAATTGGCTTTATCTATATAAGAAGCTCCTCTTTTTCATCTTATCATTTATTCTAATACTTCATAGTCTTCTCATACATATTGATAATAAACAACATTCAAAAAATCTCTATATAATCTTCCAAAAGCTTTGTCTCTATTTGTCTCTAAAGATAATTATTTAATTGTAATCACCAATCAATTTAAACTTTAAATGTTTATGGCAATGAATCGAAACAGAAGGATCTTGATTTGGATAGAATTAATTTCTGCAGTCACACTATATTGGTCAAAATCTCCATAAAAGTATACCAAATTATTTTCAATAAAGAACTACTCCACTAGATGAGGTCAATACAATGATAACCTTAGTTGCAAAATCAGCAAACAAGAGGGACATTGCACTCTCGATGAAATGTGTGTCTATATAATGAAACTTCATGAGTTGCTAGCTAATTTGAGTTATTTTTTTGGATAGTGTGTTTCCACCAAACACATATACCAGTTTGTTCATTCATGAAAGAATGTATTTCCACCAAACCCATTAACAGTTTGTATATTGTTGTCAAAACATGGACATTTTAAATTGAGACCTTCATAAAACTCAAAAGCTATAAACTTTCTTCCTAATTGTACATTCCCTTTGCAAGAATCAATGTATATCTCAAAGCTATGTTACTGGATCCCTTGGGCGCCTAGCCGGATCCAAATCCAATTTGAATTGAATCCAAGTACTGGTCCGATTCACCCATGGATCCCGACCAAGGGTAGTGAAACACCACTCGGTTTGCCTAGGGCAAACCCACAAGTGAAAGATGGCCAATTTATTGTTGATATTCTCATCGCAGCCATCAACGAAGTGGGACCTCGTAACGTTTTTCAAGTCATAATGGAAAACACAAAGAATTGTAAAGTTGTTGGATTGTTGGTCGAGGAATGATATTCACATATCTTTTGGATAGTTTGTGTAGTCCACTCTCTCAATCTTATACTATACAAGATTGTGTATAAAATTGATTGGATCAAAGAGTTGTATGCAAAGGTTGAGGACATCCAAATGTTCCTCACCAACCACCACATGTCTCAAGACATTTTTAGATCATTTTCAAAATTGGAGCTTGAAGGTAAGTGAAATAACATAAAGTTTACATTTTCATAATTTGGTTGTGTATTCTAATTTTACTTTAAAGTTTGTTTTTAAATTTTAATTATTTTATTTTTTATTTTTAATAGGTTGCAAAGACCCGTTTCACTTCTAACACAGTTGTCTTGAGATTATTTGTGAAAGTTAGATAGGTGTTTTCTAGCATGGTGATAAGCTAAAATTGATCTATATGGCAACAAAGCAACTTTGACAAGGCAACAAAAATCAAGAAAATGATATTAGATGACTCATGGTGGGATCGTGTGGAGTATCTCCTTAGTTTCACTAAGCCCATTTTGAATATGATTCTCTATACTGACATGGACAAGCCTTGCATTAGAGTGATATATGATGGCATCGACTCAATGATTGAGAAGATGAAGAGCATCATAAATGTGAAAGAGCAAGACCCTAAAGAGACTTTCTTCAAACAAGTGCATGCAATTGTTGAAGAAAGATGAAACAGAATGACCACTCCATTACATCATCTTGCCTTCGCATTGACTCAAAAATACTACAATGTCAAGATTCTTTATGTGCCAAGAAGGCTTCCCCTATATAGAGATTTTGAAATGGATGAAGAGTACAAGGCAACATTTTGTAGACTCTTCTCTAAAACTGAATTGCAAGATATACTCACAAGTGAGTTCATTGATTTTGTGTACTCAAATGGTCAAAGTGTTGAGGCTTTCCATAATAACTTCAAGAAGGATACTCATAGTTGGCAATACTTCCATGGTCAATTCTTCCAACACCTGCAACCCCTTGCCATCAAATTTTTATCACGAGTAGGTTTAATATTTTTTTATTTTTCATCCTTAAAGTTTCAACTTTTAGTTTCATTTATAGTTTTTTAATTTTTATAATGTATAACTTTAATTGTTTACTTTGTCTTCATAGGTTGCTAGTTCAATTGTATCTAAGAAGAATTGGAGCACGTATTCTTTCATCTACTCAATAAAGCACAATAGATTGCACTCAAAAAGAGCAGATAACTTAATATATGTGAATTCCAACTTTGTCTCTTTTGCACAAACAACATGACTACAAGGAAGGGGGGATGAAGTTGAGGGATATAGAGCCAAAGCATACTGACTTGAATGCTTCCACTTCCCAACATATTGCATATGTGGATTTTGAAAGCTAGCACACTTTTAGTGCAAGTGGCATGGCACTGTTTGTGGTTCATCTAATGTTCCTACATCATCTAATGTCAATGATGATGATGATATTGATGATTTAAAAAACCCATTTGATAACTAAAAGTGTTGAACTTGAAATTATTATTTTAATATTGAACTTGAAGTTTGAACAATGAATATTTATCATGCATGTTTTAAATGGCATTCAAGTTTATGGTGGTTGTGTTTATAGCTTTATATGATGTTATGTGATGTTCTAGTCTTAATTCCTACTTCATATAATATGATCTTTACATATTTTTTGTATGGACAAACCCAAAATGAATCCAACCCACAAAAAATTTTAGCCAAATCCACAAACCTGAACCACGACCAATACCAGAATCGGCAACATAGTCTCAAAGAATCAATTATGATTATGGCATGTGTATAACTTGTCAAAGCATGTGTACAACTTCCTTCCTAATTCTGCCATTCCCTTTGTAAGAATCAACATATATCTCAAAGGATCAATTATGATGATGACAATCCCCTTAAATTTGAGTTGTAATTTCATGTAAAAAGAAATTCGTCCACGTAATAAAATGCCTCCCCATTCATCACAATCAGAATTGAAGAATTATCTTAATGAAAAGTTGCACTGAACAAAGATGTACAAGGTTTAGATATACCCTCCATTCTAAGAAGAGAAAAATATTACACATTCTCAATTTCTCTCTCAAAGAAACATGCGTATCCAGATCTCCTAGTTTAAGAATAATTAAAGAAATACGAGGGCCTGAGAGTCACTTGATTACATTTATAAATTAAAAATATAATTGTTTCCTCAATAAAAGCAGGTTTTCCTACAGAATAGAGTTGAAGGGAAAATAAAGAATAAAAATGTGGGTAGTTATTCCAAAAGAGGGAAGTTTTTAAATTTGAAAGATTAAATGAAACAAGTATCAGTAGTTTCCTCCAATTAACAAAAAGTTTATTACCATTTATCATATACCCACTTGATTGCTTATGTCCTTTTGGGCAAGTTATCATGACAAGAAGAATTGGAATTGAACTTCAATGCCCCTTACCTTTTGCCTTCTGGGAACTGACGAGAGAGTCAGTTTGAACATAATATAAGGTATTTAAAGATATTTTGGCATCTATCTGTGCCGAGGTCATGTTAGTTATGGTCGTAATCAAAATTAGTTTTACATGGAAGAAAGGTTGCCAGGTCAGATATACAATGAAGAGACCCCAATCATACTTCAATTTTACAAAAGTGCTCAAAATGGTGAATGTAGTTAATGTACCTCTAGAGAAACATATAAGTATCACAGCCAAGAATGTCACAGTTTGATGATGTTTTAAAATTTACCTTGTATTCATCCACATCCAACCTGTAGTAACATGGACTTCACTCGGCGGGTTTATAATACAATGTCAAGGATCAAATTTCCCCCTTCAAGCCTGTGCATACAAAACATATGGTTAATTTTTGCTTTATCCAAACTGTCAAACTACAAAATAGTACCAAAAATTTAGGAATGCTAGTACCAAAGAGCTTATGGCAGACGCTTAAGTTTTCTGGGCATCACCAGTAGTCCAAGAATTTTGTGATCTTAACCTTTGAGATATCGTTGCATCATCCTTAAACTTGTAAGCAATTTTACACTCGACGCGGCTTCTCACCCAGTAGTCTTTGGAGACAAGCTTGCCAAACTATCTTAGTCACTCCAAATATAATCTCCCTTTTGCTATCTTTGTAATAGCAGTGCCCAATCACACTGAGTGGAGGCTAACGAAGAAATTCCGGCATGAATCTTACCAATAATCAGAACAGGAACAAAGTCCATCCTTGAAATGGTGAAAGCGATTGGTATCTCTGACGACAATTTCCCGTGTCACAATTTTCGAAATGAGCTTGATAACAGAATGACAGTCACCACAAACACGAAGGTTCTTGATTATCTGCAGCGGTGTCCCAGGAGGTGTGTTGATAAGTCCAAAGGTAATGGCTAGCTTCTCACTGTGATGGCCAAGTAATTGTTCCTTCTGCTCATCTTCCACATCATGGAGTACAACATCTGTGTCTGGCGCATACCCTGCAGCCTTCATCTGTACTTCCAACCTTTCCAAAGCTGCATAGATCTCTTCGGTTTGAGGATGCGATTTGTCCCCCACAAGAAAACCATGTTGCATGTTCTTGACCTCAATCCAACTACATCCCGGTTTCTTTTTTATCCCTTTATCATTCATAAGTGTTCTCACCCTTTCAACATCAGCCCACCGGCCTGTTGCAGCATAAATGTTTGAAAGAAGAACAAAAGCCCCAGTATGATTTGGTTCTAATTCCAACATCTTTTTGGCTGCTCGTTCCCCAAGCTTCATATTTCCATGCATTCTGCAAGCACCAAGTAATGCACCCCAGATTACCACATCAGGCTCAAATGGCATTTTATTAATGAAGTCTTCTGCCTCATCTAGATGCCCTGCCCTACCAAAAAGATCAACCATACAGGCATAGTGTTCAGGTCCTGGTACGATGCAATAATCTCGGCCCATGGATTCAAAATATTGCCATCCTTCGTCAACAAGGCCAGCATGCCTGCATGCACAGAGTACACCAAGAAAAGTAACTCTATTTGGCCTCATTCCTATTAATAACATTTCTTCAAACAATTGGACAGCATCTTTCCCAAACCCATGTTGGGCATACCCTGTAATCATTGCATTCCATGAAACTATATTTCTCTGTGGCATTTTCCGAAACACATGCAATGCATCATATATGCTGCCACATTTTGCATACATGTCAACAAGAGAACTCCATATGATGACATCAAATTGTAAATCTGACTTAACAATGCCAAGATGAACTAGCTTACCCTGCTTGAGAGAAGCGCAACTAGAACATGCGCTGAGAACACTGGAAAAAGTCGCTTGGTTCGGCCTTGTGCCCATTCTCTGCATCTCAAAGAAAAGTTCCAGGGCTTCAACTCCACGCCCAGATTGAGTATATCCTGTAATCATTGCTGTCCATGAGACAATATTTCTTTCTGGGATTTTGTCAAAGAACTGACTAGCTTTCTCTATACTTCCATTCTGAGCATATCCTGCAACCATTATAGTCCAAGTAAACACATTTCTTTCAGGCATTTTGTCAAACAGTCTCTGTGCATCAACCATCTTATTGTTTTGCACGTATCCAGATATCATAGCATTCCAGGATACCACATTTCTGTTGGAGAATTTATCAAATACAAGACATGCATCCTCCATATTTCCAAGACTCACATACATGCTGACAACTGCATTGCCCACAACGATATCAGAATCGAACCCTGACTTGATCACTTGGCCCTGAGCCTGCAATCCTTCGACACTACAACACGCACTAACCAAGCTCGTGAATGTGAACACATTAGGCTCCAACCCAGCCTGCTGCATTTCACAAAATAACTTAAAAACCTCTTCAACACTCTTCTTCTGCGCATACCCAGCAATCATTACATTCCACGACACCACATCTCGTTCAGGCATTTCGTCAAACACACTGCGCGCTTCCTCTACCTTTCCATTTCGAGCATACCCCGCCACCATGGCGCTCCAAGATACCATATCTCGTTGATTCATGTTGTCAAACAGTTGGCGTGCATCCTCGATTCTTCCAGCTTGTGCATATCCTGTGATCAAAACATTAAAAGACGCAATAGTTCGTTCGCGCATTTTGTCAAACAATTTGCGTGCAGACTTCAAACTACCACATTTTGCATACATTATTACAAGTTTGGTTTGCAGAAAAGTGCCTGGATCGAATCCGGTTTTTATCATGTGGGTATGTACCCTTCTTCCCTCTGCAAGAGATTTCACGATTATGCATGTTTGCAGAAGAGATTTATACATATGGATGGTACTAACCTGGAGTTTGAGATATAAACTGTCTACAGCCATCTTTAGCTCACCGTTTTTACATGGGAAAATCACATTTTGGCCAGCAACATAAGAGTCTACATTTGAGTGAATTTTCCCTACCTGTCTGTGGCATATAGGAGAGAATTTGTGCTGGTTGAAGATGATCTTTTTCTTAATCATAGTATATAAAATCGACAGGCATTTTAATGTGTTGATCTTTTCATAAATATATTCTACTTCATCATCTATAGGATAATGAAATTTCTCTTTCCCAAATTCACTACTGAATGTATCTTTATTTTATGTATGTGGAGGCATATCTAGCCCGACTGTACATTTTCCCACCTTTCCGAATCTAAAAACCCACCATCTCTAAAGTGGTTTTAGATTTGTAGTAGGTCCCTCAATTCAGGTACGCCTCCGATAGGATATTGTTATTGCAAAGCCTCGAACAATCGAGCGTATGAAAACTTCCTGAAGACTGTTCTTCAGAGTGTTTTTACCTTATATAATGAAGGCTTCTGTAACTCGGGTTTGCCTCCGAATCTAAGCATTTTACTGTTCCTAGAAACAAATTATGGAATAGGACAGAAAAAATTGGAGTGCCAAAAGAGTAGAGAGTTAACAATTCATAGATTTTATGAGTGGGTAATGGTCAAAATCAAAACTCTGTATAGGGGTTAAACAAGGCTTCCTATTATGGTGCATCTTATTTGGTCTATGTATTCACAGGCTAGCAGAATGGATAGATATATCATGGGAAGATGGAGGCCAAGTAATTAGTTATATTTTCAACCTCTTATATGCAAATGGTTTTCTATTGACTGCAATAACCACTAAAAGTGTAAGGGATCATTTGAAGTCTTTAGTATTCTTTTGTTAAGAAGTCAGGAATGCAAGTCAACATTAAAAAAAAAAGGATTTTGATCTTCATATGATAAAAAGGATAAGAAACATATGAGCTCTATATTCAAGGGAAATACAATTGAGATAGTTGCATAATATAAATATTGGTGTTCGACTCCACTAACAAGTTTAGTTGGGAAAACTTACATGATGAAAAGAGTTCAAGTCGGGTGGTGAGCAATATTTTTGAAGTAAAATAGGTGTAAAGACATTGATTTGTGGGACTAAAATGTTAACAAGGTATTGCTTGGGCTACTTGTAGTGTCAATGGTGCTCTATGAATGTGAAGTTTGAGCTAATAGTATGTCAAGTCTAAAGTGGAGCCAAATAGAAAGAATTCAAATTCTCTTAATCATAAGCAACTTCAAGATTAAAGTGTCAATCACCTACAAAATAATACTAGTGGAAATCAGTATTTTTTTATAAAAGGAGCGACTATGATTCATCTCTTATGCTATATAAATAAAATAGTCAACACGAAGGAGAAAATGAGGCAAAAGGTTTTAATGAGAGTAGAGTTAAATAGATAAAAGAGAACATGGATGAAGCAAAATAATTTATGGATGAGTAATTGGAGTATCAACTTACAAGAATGTGCAACTACTAATCAAGAGATTAAAACTATTGAGGGAAATTATAAATAAACATGTAAGACATTAGATTTCCATAGTCCATATCAATGAAACGAGTGTTTTTTTTGGATTTTAAACTATTTTTTTCTCCTTTGGCTCTTTCTCATCTTGATGATGGATCATAGAGTGTGATCTGAAATATTAATGCAAAAAAATCACACATAATTCATTAAAAAAAAACACTCTTTCAATAAATATATAAACAAAAAAACTTGAGAGGAAAAAGCAATGTGATGTGATTAAGTTCAATCTCGCCTATGAACATGACCAAAAACATACATAGAAGCAAAAATCAAATTGAAAATGAAGATGATCATAGCCCAACAAAGGATAGGTTTATACTAGCTTAGACGTTAGATAGGTAGATGGAAGGTTCTAAAAGAAAGTTGGAAAGAGAGAATATGTGTTTTATGCACCTTATGCATGGTTGAAATAGAATGGTATTATATCATGGAATGTCTTGCATATGAAGACACTAAGACAAGTACTAGGAAAACTTGCAAGAGAATTTATTACTTATTTGAAGAGGGAAATGTTGATCAATATTCATAGTAGGAGAATGAAACTTCAAAAGTAGAAAAAGAATAGAGATTCAAGCTAGGGCCTTGTTGCTTTTTAGTAGCACCACATTCCATTTTTTCCTCCCTATAAGTCCCATAAATTGTGTTACTCTCATGGATGTTATTAAAAAATCTATTCATCTATCTATCTCAAGCTTTTTGTAATGGTGAAAATTGCATATGTATCCTCTTTTCCCTTAATTTTTTAGTTTGCCTACATTAGAATGTCTTAAATGTAATACTACTCTACCAATGGCATACTATTGATCTCATTATCACTCATCTTTAAATATCAATCTTGATCCTTAGATCCCTTGTTCATCGCTCTAGATCAAATCTATTGGTTTTGACTTGACCTAGGTTAGCTTTGTAATCATGGATCTAAACCTTGACTTTTAAATTTCAAATTTCAAATTTACACCTCATCAATGTTCTCACAAATTCTTGTGAGCCAACTTAGCGCATGTTTGCATAAATTTTAAAGGTTTATTTTTGTATTTAAAATATGTTCATCCATTTGAAAACAATACCATCTAGGAGTAGTTAAGGAATATTAAGAGCACTTCTATAAAGCATTTAAGATAGCATCATAGTAGCATTACATCAACATCACAATATCCTAGGTTTATCAAAACATGCTTGCTTGTTGTCCTCATTCATTATTCCAAAGTTGTTTATTTAGTCATTTTAAGGTTCTAACTAAGGAGACATGATTCATCAAAGTTTAACATGTTCCCTAAAGTTTCTTTTAAACACTATTAGTCCTTATTAACAATCAAACGTAAAAAATTAAGGTGAATGAATTTCAAGAGTCCTTGATACGTTAGTTGTTTTTCTCAAGTTGTAATTCAAGTCCACATATCAAATCATTTTTTTGCTCACAAAGATCAATTACACAACTACAAATTTGTTTATTATAGTGACACATAGTGTGCAAATTCTAAGAAATTGATTTCATCAATTGTAAATTCAAGCATTGCAAGGAATCAAATATTAGTATTTTCAAATCCACTTCCTCATATTTAGATTCTAGCTAATTCTCACATTTAACTTCAATAATATCAACTATCAATCAACTATTTTTTGTAGAAATTAATTGTTTTAATTATTTAGTTGGTGTGATAAATTAATGTAAGTGGTTTTTTTTCCCTTACATTTTGGTTTCACATTCCTATATGAGCTAGAGTTTTTCAACATTAGGGTTTATCCTTTTTTATTAGGTGATTTTTATCTAATTTTTTGAGTGTATGTATTGTATATCAAATTTCATTAGCATTTGGATCCACCCTCATTTGTGCTTCATTATTTTATCTTGATTAAAGTTTTGACTTATTATTTCTTGTCTCTTTGATCCTTACCCCATCCAATCCCCTTATGTACTTTTGTTGTTAGAGCTTTATCATGAATGTTTTTTTTTTCCTTCCTTGCCAAGCTCACTTCCTATGCCACTACATTTTATGATGATGTCTCTTTTGTGGCCAATGATAATGACTTAGTTACTACTTTAACCTTATAACTATTTGATACATCTAGGGATCTTGATTCATGTGATGTTGTATCTAGAAAGCATATTCCTTCCCCATCTCATGGTAAATTTGATTTTATCTATATATTCTCCTCCATGTTTTTCTCTTGCTTCATCTTTCCTTGAGGAGCCTATGGATGTCAATATGCATCGTATACCTTCATAGAAGGCTACTAATCCTTTCTCCCTATCTTTTTTCTCTTGATCTATTAATGATGTGTTTAGTGAGCAGTGTAGTTTTACTTCTCACTCTTCTCACAGTGAGGTTGCTAACTATTTGTTTCATGATGATTTAAAGTACAATGCACATTATTTTGATGCACTTAAGAGAGATACACTTAGTGGTAATAAAGATGCATAGTTGCATGTTATATCATTTTTGTATTGATAGTATGCTTATATATGATGATAATACTTTGTTGTAAACATTAGGTGATGCATTGGTTGATAGAGCTAAACAATGGTTAATTTCATGTCATATTATTATACATTCTTCCATGATTCATCATGTGCTATCATAGATTAATTTACTATTGTCCCAAGACCATACTCTACTCATTATTCTCATTATTCCCCTCCCAATAGGCCTTCCTTAATGGAGATTTTATAAATCTTATGAATCACATGATGTACTACTTTTTTATGGAGACCCTTATTTGGATCTTTTTATGCTTTCTCATAGTATATCTTTGAGTACTTGTGTAGTACCTTCTCTCTTACATCTTATCATGCACCTTATTTAACTACATTCCTAAACAAGAAGACCAAAGTAGGATCTCTCACAAACTATTTTAGTTGATATATGTGAGGACAATAGACCACATGTTGGTGCAATATCTTTGTCCAATCTTAGATGTGATATTCATACACATGTGGATATAGTACATGTTGAGTGTGATCTTTTGAAGTGGATTGGACAACTTAAACACTATTGACAATAATGAGAATAATTTTAAACAAAAAGATCCTACCAAAGTGATATAAAAAATTCCTTTAAAATATGACATTTTCATTTATCCTTCACCCAATGGATTTTTTGCACCATGTTTATAGAGGTCATGTGTTACTACATTTACCATATTTCCAAATTATGTGTTTCCCTTATATTTAATGAGGGTAAACTATTGTTGAATTGTTTCCATTAATTTTGAGCGATCACACATTAACATGGTTTTTTTATTACCACATACTTATGTCACTTCCTTTAGGTGTTTGGATAGTTCTCACATTAAATAGTTTCATTATAATATTGAACCTAAGATATCTATTATTTTTTATTAAGGCAAAAACAGGTTTTGATGGGACCCTGAAACCCAATACAAGCAGATTTTGAATGGATCTAGAACCCTAAACCAGAAGGTTGTCAAAACTTAAATACATGAAGGCACAGACAATCAAGGATAAAGGCCATCAAACAGCCAACAACTAAGATATCTATTGTTAACTATTGATGTAATATTTTTTTCACCTTCGAGATGTTCTAAACTTGTGATATTTCGCTTATTAAATAATTTTACTTAGATTATTAGGAATATTTACTTATTTTCATTTTGGTAGCTAATGATGACATGTGTACACCTTAACTTGAGGTACACAAGTGCAATTTCTACATCATCAACTCTTGATTGATGGTTGTTAGGTTCCACCTTTATCTTAGCTAGATTGAGTGAATTAATCCAATGGTTGGAAGTTAAACTCTTAACCTTATGGTAAGCCAAGTTAACTAAACTATTGATTGAAATTTAACTTATGTCCATTGGACATGTCATCTCCTTGAGTCATGCATGTATGTGGATTTTTATATATGATTCATTTATTCATTTGATTGTTGAAATTGATTTTATTATTGACCCTCAATTCTAGAATAGCTTGTGTTCTTGCATATTGCATCAATTTTTTGTGCTTGTAGCTATTATATATTTCTTCATGCACCCATATCTAGGCTTGTGTGATTAAATCCTCACCAATTCTTAAATTGACCTTATAAAATATAATCAAGAAGAGCATCATGAGCGAAATAGATATTACATACTATGGTTTCAACTGTAAGCTAATAATATTAGTCTTAGAGGATGATGAAATTCAAAGCACACTTATTACCACTTTACTTCTCCTCTTTAAAGCAAGTTGTACTTCATGTCTTGTTATTTATTTTCATATTTATATTGTGTATGTGATTTTAAATATATAATATCCTCTTTTATATAATATATCTCTAACAAGTTGCCCCTTATATTTGTGAGTTAGCATCATTATCACATATAAATAATGGAGGCAATGAGGATCACCCCATGATTAACATCATATAAAAATCAAACCAAAGAAATTTCCAAAGTTCACTACATTAGAATGCTCTCCATATATTGTACTAGGAAAACATTTTGGACACAACATTATCACTTTACCTCTAGTTAAGCCATCATATATGTCTAAGCTTGCACCATATATGTCTAAGCTTGCACCATATAGCCCGTTAAAAATTTGTGTCCTTATCTATATATGTATTGGCTCTTCAATATGTATATCCACAAATCCTAAATGCTACCACAAAAACCTAAGGCTAGGGACATTTCCAACAAAGGTATGGGTTGGACTAATGCTCAAATAGTGGCATGATTAAGTTAATTGTTGTGAGTGGGTAAACTCACCTTCACTTTGAGCTCAACTAAACTCGTGAGGGTGTTTCTAGATGAATCATTAACAAGACATATATCAAATGGATGATGAACATGACTAAACCAACAAAAACTATGTCAAATGTGTGTTTAAACACAAGATTTATTAATAGGTAAGAAAATAATTAGCTACTTGTAAAACCTCTTATTAAGATGATAACCATACACTTGCATGTGCACCTAAAGATGAAAATATTATATCCCCACAAATAAATCCACTCTTCCTTTCATACACAAGTGTAATGTATACATATGCATGACATGATTCTTTAACAATATTAATAATTTGTATTCATTTTGGATTAATCCCTAAGTATATCATTGAATTGTGAAAGCATGTAGAACCTTAATCTACTCTTAAACTACTGAGGGTAGAGAAATTATTAAATTTGAAATGTATAACTTGTTCTCTCACCTCCTAGATCGATCCTTTCTTCATAGGATTAAAAATTCAAAATATACAAGGAATAAGAGGATATACCTATAGAGAATATATGGAACTAGATGTGTATATACACACAAATCTTAAATAAGACTTCATCTAACAAGACATACCTTGTAATACATCTCAATACTACAAGAAACAAAGAATAGACCACTATAAAATTGTTAAAATGAATTAGAAATCTATCACATTCGTCTAATCCTTGTTACATTCATACTAAAAAATATGAGAAGAAAGGATCCACAACTAGGTTCAAGAACACCCTTGAATAGTTATAAGTTAATAGCCATGAAAACATCCATTTACATGCATTATGTTCATTTAATACCTTCCCATGATTTACAAAGTTTATCCTATCCCCTCACAAACTAGAGATACATCACCTGATCCACTAAAAAAACATGAGACAGTTTACAACCAATCCTTGTTACATCTTGAAAATATGTATATAACATTACAATTTCATTATGTAAGTTCATGGGAAAATATGAGTATTCAAATTATTTTGCAAGTTTCCCACATTTTCTTGTATCATCTTTACATGGCATTATGCTTGAAACAATGTCCTTGGGGGGCTCACACATGTTGAAAAGCATTTGAAAGTTATTGCCTATCATATCATGTGTATTTGGGACCATAAATGGAATCTTGTGTCATGTAGGGTTTTTTGTATAAATGACAAGGGTCCAAGAAATTACATGTGTGAAGAGAATGAATAATAAGAAATAATTTGAAGGTTCAAAGTTGGGGCTTTGGAGATTCACATGTATGAAGGATGCATACCTTACTGGAGGGGAATGGAGAGTCAAGGTTTAGGATGTAAGGATGCAAGGTGAATGAGTAAGAAAAGGTATGCAAGCCTAGGAAGGAGGAACAATTAAGAATCATTATACTTGCATATAGTTTTTCAAGAGGGAAGGATCATAAGGAAAATCCTTGAGGTCCAAGAGAGGAAGGCATGATTAGGGGTGGAAGTCAAGGAATGAGATATTAATATTGTTGGAGGAAACACAAAGAGGGAAGGGAAATCTTGGAAGCCCAAAAATAACAAGTAGTGTGAAAGCATAGGAGTGGAGATTATGATGCCAAGATGTATGGAATTTAGGTAGAGTAAATTCCAAAATATTTCTTTATTGATAAATAAGATGAAAACACTATGATACAATCTTCTTCAAAGTGTATGCAAATCTAAAATTGATGTTACCATAAAATTATGTGTAAAGATGCATAAATAAAAAATAACAATAAAAAAATTCAAACCATATAAACATAGGATTTGTGTGGAGAAAACCTTTAGAAAAAAATATACTAGAGAAATAAGACAAGTATACATTAATCTTTAATGTACATGATAAAATATCAACACACTACCACTCTAAGTTCTTATAGTATTTTGGCAACACCTATGTACCTATAAAATAATAATATCTAACCAGTATCTCATACCTCCAACATCAAGAAAGGAGAGACACCAAAATTACAAATGGTTTTACCAAAATAATAGATAAAAAACTATGATATCATGCAATAAACCCACACCCACCTTGAAGAGAATCTTCCAACAATAGGATATACATCAATGACCTCATGTGGTTTCACATGGGCTTAATCAATGAATCCCCAAAAGTAATACATACTCACACAAGCATCTTTGACCAATAACTCCTTGATAGCTCATATCATCAACTGTAGCACTTCATTTTGGAGTCCTCTAACTCATGTGGACCCCATCCATTATAACAAGATTCTCTACTTCTTCCTCTAGTGCCTAGGAATAGGAAAATACCTTTAATGACTTTAAAGTCAATTGTAATTGCCACTTCAGTGCTCCACCTTCCTCATGAATCTACATGAAAACTAATGCCAAGATTCTTGGGAATCTAAATTGTAAATTATTTCTTCAATTAAACCCTAGGTGTTCATGTACACCTTCCAAGAGTGGTGGAGATGCTTAAAATATACATTATTTTAAGTAAAATGGTACCTCAATCCTAATATGCTTGAGATATTATATGGGTTGATGCCTCAAGAAAAATACTACTAGTCTACCTTAAAAATAAAGAGAATATACAAATATTACCAGACTTGCAAGGTTTAGGGATACCTTGTGCAAGTTAGAGAATGGGATGAAGAGGTCTAAAATTTTTACAAGTGAATTCAAAGTGGAAGAAAATATCAAGATTTCAAAGTACTCAATGTGAGTAGGGATCAAAGTTTGAGAATACCTAATAGCATGGTGTTGAATGAAAGGTAAAAAGCTTGTCAAGGTGGCATAGATCGAGATACTAAGATACAGAGTGTCATATAAGAGAAAGGAATAAAAAGTCCAAGGGATTGCAAATGGATTTATAAAGGGTTCCATGATTTAGGACTTCAAAATACCTAATACCCTCTCCTTCAAGAAGAACAAGACTTGTTCAAGCCCATCAAATTTTGGGTTCGAGGATCCATGATATGACATCCTTCAAGTAGGTCAAAAGGGGAAATTTTATGAACCCATCATATAGAAGAAATTAAGATTCAAGGAAATAAAATCCCTTAGGAACAAAGTGTAAAGAAGGAAGGGGAACCCCAAAAGCTCAAGGGAAGAAGGGATCAAGGAAGTGGGAATTAAGATGCACACCTTTTATGTGAATAACCTTTGAAGAAGGGAAAGTTGACATGAGAAAGTTTGAAAGTCCAAAATCAAGAGTCGAGGAAATGAAAACTTGAAGGAAAGTAATGCTAATAAAAGAAATCCTAAAATTTTGACAAATAAGAGAAGGTAGGGAGTTAGGAATTCAAAGAGTTGGAAGAAAGGCATGTCAAGAAGGAAAAGTGTGAAGGTATTAAACATGGGGAATCGTGGGCCTAAGAGAAATGAAGGAAAAGGGATCTTATCATGGGAAAGTTTGAAACTCTGATAGATAAGGAGAAGCAAGAATTCAAGGAATAGGGACAAAGGGAAATTGTACCAAGGTAAAGGAAAACCAGAAAATATACCCAAGCCTAGAAATTGACCCATACAACTCATACTTATAAAATTTTGATATTTACAATTTAGGCACATGAAAAAAATATAAGGGAGGAAAAGTACACCACCAAGCACAAAATTAATAAAGGGGGCCCATTGAAGGAAATTTTATTAGTTACCAATGATGAGTAGAATAAGGCCAAGGAAATAAGGGGGCACCAAACAACAATATCCATGGACATTTTGTGTATTAATTCACCAAACTTGACATCTAATTTAAGAAATTAAAGATAAAGAGATTATACGACTTGAGAATAATCATATTGACTAGTATGATGATATTAATTCTAATAGTAATCAATCTATAAGTTTTGTTGATCATAACACACCATATGTCAAGTCACAAATGAGAAAATAATTGTATGTACTTCTCGTTATAATAACTACTCAAAATTGCATTCCCAGCAATAAATATGGATATTTCATGGATTATTTACAAGTTAACTAACATGTTTAATATGGTTACCAACTATTCAAACCACTATGTTTCTTATCCCCTAGTAAAAAAATTAAGTCATTAGCTTATCTCATTCATTAAGTAACTCAAGGCTTCATCTTGTTTAGTTATTTGGTTCATATAACAATATTCTCATATTATGCCTATAATCAATTTATAATTTTGTTTCAAAAACTCTAGTTCTATATATAAAAATTTGACACTTTTATTATTTAATTTATTTAAATTAATGAAAATATCTTCTATAAAAAGAATTTTTTAAATTATATGGAACCTTATATTTTGAAATCAATCAATTTGACTTCATAGAATAATTAATTCAATTAAACTAAATCATGTAATTTAATTTTAAATAAGAAAAATATCATAAATTCAACTATTACAAAAGCAAATCAATTAATCTAATTTTTAACAATTATTTTTTAGCACTAGTACAAAATCAATTTATTCCTTGTAAAATATTTTTATCATATGGATTAATTTGTATGAAATCAATTTAAAACAATTCTAACTCCTTTTAAATAATTTATTAATTCAATAAACCAAAAATCAATTTAGTTAATCAATCTATTCTTATGCAAAAATCAATATTTCACTTCATAGAACTTAAAAATAATTTATAAGCATAGAATCAATTACCATTATGTGATGTAAATTCATTCTAATTACACATTCATTCACCAAATGTTAACTATCAATTATATTGATTAAATAAAAGTTCAATACAAATATTTTAAACCATTCATTATTAATCTAAATTTATATCAACATAACTTCTTTTAATTCTAATCATTAATAAAACTCAATCCTACATTTAACAAAAGCAACTAACCATTTTTTAAACAAAAATATATAAATATTATGTTATTTATTAAATACCTTTATATCCTTCCATTTATATATAAAGGGTGTCATGCAGGGACAACGAATTGTTGTGTTGATTGATAGTGAGGCTACCCGCAACTTCATTGATTTGACCTATGTGAAGAAGTGGGGCTTGTGTTGAAGAGCATGATGGTTTTAGAGTGTGGATAGTGAGTGGCATGATGTTGCATTGTGTTAATCGTGCCCCATAGTTGAGTATGACCTTGGGTAATTACACCTTTACTGATGAGTTTTATGTGGTAGACATTGAGGATACCAATGTTGTGTTGCGCATTCAGTGGTTACATTTTATAAGTCCCTATGTCACAAACTTTAAGACTATGTAGTTGAATTTCACAATAGGTGGTCATAAGGTGGTATTATGGGGTTTATCTTCAAAATCTCCTAGAATTCTTTCAGTGAGGAGGATGGAGAGAATTTTTTTGGAATTCAGAGGTTGAGTGGGTAGTACAGTGTTTCATCTCAAATAAGTCTATTGATACAAGATAGTGTGGATATCATATTGACATACAGGGCTTGTTGGGCAAGCATGGTGTGGTTTTCTCAAATCTACCACAAGGTCTACCTCCAGATTGTGGATTTGAGCATGTTATTGAGCTTGTGGATAGTAATCCAGTTCGTATCGACCCCTACCATCATCCTAAACGATTCAAGGATGAGATTGAGAAGACTATTTGGGAGTTATTGGATACAAGAGATATACGGCCTAGTTCTAGTCTCTTCGCTTCTTCTGTTGTCTTGGTGAAGAAGGATGGTACTACGAGGATGTGCATTGATTATCATGCACTAAATAAGAAGACCATCAAGAACAAGGATCTTATTCCGCGTATTGATGAGTTGATGGATGAGCTACATGGAGCGAAATATTTCTCCAAAATAGATCTTCATTCAGGATACCATCAAATTCGAGTCCAAGAGCAGGATGTGCACAAAATAGCTTTCAAGTGCCACTCTGGACATTTCAAGTATTTGGTGATGCCCTTTGGGTTATCAAATGCTCCAGCGACTTTTTGGTCTTACATGATCCATGTATTCAACAAGTTGTTGCGGAAATTTGTGTTCGTTTTCTTTGACGACATCTTAGTATACAATAGGACATGGGAGGAGCATATTTGACATCTTGATGAGGTGTTAAGTATCTTAGCAACTAACTCCCTTTTTATGAAAGCCTCTAAGTGTGAGATCGGTATGACCGAGCTATTGCATTTGGAATATGTCATCGGAAATGGTGGAGTGAAGGCACATAAAGAGAAGATTCAAGCTATGCTTGATTGGCCACCACCAAAGAATGTGTCCTAATTGAGGGGTTTCATTGGTGTATGTACATACTATAAATGATTTGTGAAGGGGTTTTCTTCATTAACCGCTCCTTTGACAGATTTGACCAAGAACGATGCCTTTGTTTAGATAGTTGAGACTCAAAGAATCATGGATCATCTTAAGAAGGTAATGAGTACTTGTCCTATTTTGGCCCTACCAGATTTCTCTAAATATTTTGTGCTTGAATTTGATGCACTTAGTATGGTATTGGGGTTGTTTTGATGCAGGACAAGCATCCAATTGCTTATGAGATCCTAAAATTAAATGAGGTTGAAAGGAGTTTCTCTACATATGACAAGGAAATGTTGGCAATCATGCATGCATTTGAAAAGTTTCATCAATATCTTGTGGGTCATAAGTTTATAGTAAGGACTTATCATAATAGCCTCAAGTTTTTCATGGAGCAAAAAAGATTAAATGAGAGACAACAATGTTGGGTAAGTAAGCTTCAAGGATATTATTTTGACATTGAATTTGTCAAGGGAAAAATAATGTTGTTGTTGATGCATTATTTGGAAACCCTTCATTTTGCTCACTTTCAAAAATTTCAGCGGCTTAGAAGGATCACATATTAGCATAATATTCAAAAAATTAGCATGCTTGTGATATTCTAGATTATAAAATCGATGATGTAAGGTATGAAGTGTTGAATGATGTCATCTATTATAAGGATATAATCAAATTAGTATCAAAAATTAAGGTCAAACATAAGATTCTTATTGATGTCCATAACAATCAGCTTGTTGGTCATCCGAGTTATTTGAAGACATACAGAGTACATTCGTGAAAGATTCTCATGGAAAGGTATGAAAAATGATGTCCTCAAAAATATGAGGGAATGCATAGAGTGCGAGAAAAACAAGGTTGAAGTTTCTTTCCCGACAGGGTTGTTACAATTCTCATTCCCAATCAAAAGTGGGAACAAATAGCGATGGATTTAATTACTAGGTTGCCTAAGGTTAATGGTGAGGACTATATTTTTGTTATTTTTGTTATGGTGGATAGACTCGCTAAATATGCTCATTTCATACCAATACCTTATGGGTTTAAAGCACCACAAGTTGTTTGTCTATTTGTTGAATAAGTTTTTAGACTTCATAGTGTGCCAAAAATAATTGTAAGTGATAGAGATCGCATATTCATCAGCACTTTTTGGCAAGAGTTGATGAAACTAGCTAGAACAAAACTCAATCATAGCACTAGTTATCATCCTCAAACAGATGGTCAAATTGAAATTGTAAATAAATGGCTTGAAGGTTACTTGAGGAACTATGTCTTAGGACAAGAAAAAGCATGGGAAAAGTGGTTACATTTGGCAAAATTTTATTACAACACTACATATCATATGAGCATGGGTTATGAAGCTTTCAAAGCTTTGTATGGTTATGAAGCTTCTACATTTGTGGATTTGGTTTTTTCTAATTTTAGGGCTCCAAAAGCTCTTAAGTGGGCAAAAGAGAACCAAGATATCTTTAAGGCACTTAAGGATAATATTCAGACTGTACAAGAACAACAAAAAAAATATGTTGATCGTCATCAAGTTGAGAGGTCTTTTGAGATGGGAGACATGGTATTTGTGCATCTTCAATCTTATAGCCATTCCTCATTGAAGGTAAGTGGAGAAAACAAACTTAAACAAAGGTTTTATGGGCCTTTCAAAGTGATCAGAAGAATTGATGAAGTTGCATATGAGTTACCACCTACAAGCAAAATTCACAATGTATCTTATGTGTCATGCCTCAAGAAGGCTCTTGGACAGCATGTGACTCCTATGAAACTACCTCCCATGGATGAAGAAAGTAAATTGATATTCCAAAAACAATTTTGCAAGTGTAAGAGAAAAGGTTGAGGAATAAGGTAATTTTTGAATATCTTGTCAAATGGAAAAACTTGCCTTTGGAGGATGCAACATGGGAAAGAGAGGTGATTCTTAAGCTTCCTAGTCTACAAATGCTTGAGAACAAGCATTCTTTGGGTAAAGAGGATTGTAATGTCCCCAATTCGAATCATGAAGATTAGCAGCACATTGGTTGTCCTTTCCTTGGATTACCCAAGAGGAAGAGGACGTAGAGCATTATTAGGTAAGTATGAAGTCTTTGGCTTGTATTATATTTTATTCTTAAGATGTGTGCACGTCTTTTTATGCAACTTAAGTGAACTTAAGTCATTTTAAGTTGTGAGTGCATCTTTTTAGGCAACTTAAGTAACTCGTAACCAAAAAACTCAAGTTGTCCCTTTTTATATGCTTTAAGTGATTTTAAAAAGCATGTGATAAAAAGGCAAAGGGGGCATGGGTTTTCAAGGAGCTTATTGGACCAATTTTTAGGTTTTCAAGAGGTGATAAATTAAGGGTTAAGATTAATTCATCTATTCAAGAGTTATTATATAACTCTTTAGGGGTTTTTAAAGCTCATTATGTGGTGAGTTTTTTTAGAGTTGCAATTCTTTATCAAGTTTGGAGGCCATTTTTTGAGGTGAAATTAAAAGCATCAAGTTTAGATTTGGAAGATAGCAACGAAAAAGGACAAGTGGAATAAACCTAGCACTAATTTCCTAAGGGTTTTGGCAAGGGCGACTAGGGCTTTGGAAGCATTTTTTGAGGTATTTGGGCATTAACCTATATATTGCTAGTTGCATTCATCTCAAGAAAAAATATGAAAAAATAATAATGAAAGTTGTTTATGAAATTTTTGGGTAGTTTTAGTGAATTTTCTATAACTTATTCATATTCAACAATATTCAAAAATTCTTATAAAATCATTAAAAAAATTATTTTAAAAAGTTTGTTGATAAATTTTATATTTGCAAATAAAATTTCAAAAAAAATTATCGCATATTTTTGGAGATATTGTTGTTTTTCTATTATCCCAATTTAGGGATAGGGGAGAGGACCCACTACCTGAGCATGTTTCAATAGTTGTGATAGTAGTTGTTTATATAATGTCCAATATTTTTATAAATATTAGACCAATAGTTATGACTTTAAAGTTGTTAATGTTGATGATGACTACCCATAATTAAACAAAATGTATTCCTTTGATCTAAAAAGCAACCAATCATGTGATTCCACATCAGCGCTCAATAAAACAAGCTGTGAATGCACAAGTATTGGTCTCACTTTTTTTTTGGGCCTTTTTGGACACCTTGAAAAAAAACATGTTGATGTGGCCTTGAAACTTTAGTTATAAGTAGGGGACTTGCCAAGTAAGCTGCTGTAAAAAATTGGGAGTGATTTGAAATTTCCACGTAAGATAGTTAGAAGTGCAAAGTTGGGGTGCACAACTACCGGGTCCTCTCCCCTATTGCATTCTAATTTTAGGGAAATGAAGCTGATTAAAAATTGACAAATTTGTTAGTTCATCACCGCACACTTCTTTGGAGTAAAATTATATGGTACAAGTGTACGAGCAGAGCAGTATTCATGTATCACTTGAATGTCAACACAAGGCATTAAAGAATCTTTAATGGTTCCAACTTCCCTAGAGGGTCTAATATATGGAATAATATTTGTTTCTCCTAAAAGTTGTCCTAGATGGCATTTCTCTTATAATATAAAAATGCACAAAAAACAATATTTAAGAATATGATTCTCAGCTAAGGGAACCTATGGCGAAACACAAGAGTGGTGTTCACCTTCAATAACTAGCTTACCAACAATGGGGAGTGAAGGCTAGGAATTATTACATCAATATTTAAGATTCTAGACCAGGATCATAAGTTTGAAAATTCAACCTCTTACGGGGTACCTAGCCTATGCATTATAGACCAAGTTCATAGCTCGAAGGAATCTATGCCTCCCGTTCTCCAACCAACTAAATTATTTCCTTTAAAATTTTGTAGGTTCGAATAAGTTCATTGTGAGGGAAGGATGCAGGGTTCCAGCATCCTCAATAACAGCAAACGGATATATGGTAAACAATATAATACTCTTATGCTTGGCCTAGAACTAAGGTGTTCACGTGAATACAACTAAAGAGAAGATTTAACAAGAGATCGCCTGAGAAAAATGGGGCTCCTATGCCATCAAGAAGTGTCTTATGTTTTAGCAACGAGGGATTTAAACCATCTTTGTTAAATTTTCCCTTCTAAACAGAAATTTGGAATGGTTTTAATATTAGTTCAATATGGCGTGCACGCTTGGCAACAAATTACAAAACCTTGTTACTAATCGTGATCTTTGGGTATGTGTGAAGACCTTACAAATTTTGTGTGATATTTTTGTTGCGACAATGTTGGGGCAACGGCTCAGACAAGATAGAACTGTCCAAAACCTAGGCAAAACAAAGAACAGGGTCTGAAAGGGGATCGAGAGATCTCTAAACAAGTGAATGAAACTTCGTACCATTCTAAGACCAAGGAATTATCATTTAAGGATTGTCATTATTTAAAGTACTAGGTGGAGATAAGAGTTATGGTTGATTCCCTTCCACCAAGGCTTCCCATAGAACATGAGAAACCCATGTAAATGGTCAGATCTACATAAAGTATCGGTTAAGCCAAATTTGGATGGCTCATCTATGGGGCAACTTCGGGATTTCGGAAGCTAGATGTGTCCTCACATATTTCAAGGGTTTGATGCTTTTGAATCCAAGTTATTCAGGAGAAACTAAATATCACACAGCCAAAGGAGGATTGGTTTCACAGTTGGAGTAAGCTTTTGAAAATATGCCGTTTTATACCCTTTGGTTGAAAGTTCCTCCTAATTGATGATAGAAGCTATGGACAAATAACGTTTAATTACAATACTGAATTTCATTGAAGAATCAAGTAATTCGAAGATATCCCAAGAAATTGTATTTGCTCATTGATTTAGAGAACAGGGTCGAGGATTGGCTAGGATAAATAGGAATTTCTAATCCCAAAAAGAGTACGGTATGCTCCAATCATGACGTTCACTATAGCATGCTTCAGGCCACTTTGGTTATTGTTTTGGTCTTTGCCTTTCAAAGTAGAGTTGCTCATCGGCCCCTTTGATTTTCTTTCACCTCAAGCACATCTTCTCCCACCTCATCTATTTTATTTTTTTCTCTCCCAACTTTTTGTTCTCCTTGTCGTCTTTCCTCTTTGCTCTCACTTTTTTCATTGTTGACAATCTTTGCCTAAGGCAGTTGTTTAGAATCAATTTTTGGTTTTTCCCTGAATTTTCTACTGAGCTTTGTACCCTTAAACTTGCTTTCTTCCCACGTCTTTTCACCTATACATTAATATGGGTCCCCTTGACACTTAATGTTTTAAGCATGACATTCTCTTGACCTTCTATGCAGCTTTCACATATATTGTACGCTCGTTGCTTTCTTGCACATCAGTCCTTACATTTTACTTTCTTTCCTTTTGGGATGTCCAGTATTTGTAAGTTTTTATCTTCATTGTCCCCTCTTCTCCTTTTGCCATGGATGTGCTTTCCTACTGGTTAGTTTGTTGTGTGTGTATAATTTGTTTCAGTTTTACATGGATCTTACTCTTTTAATAGTTTTATTTTGGTTTTCTGTGGGGTGTTTTAGTCCTATGGCTAATTATATATGAAAGCTACAGCTATAGATGATGTGGTGAAGGCAATCAAAGCCCCGTATATTCAAGCCTTGTCTACAGAACTGGAGCAGATGAAGGCGAGGCAAAATAGAAATTTTATAATTGCAACTATGCATGTTATCAGAGCTGACAGAATCTCATCAATGAACTTACTAAACTAAACCAAAAAGTTTTGTTTCAGTTTTTTCATGGATAATAATATCCATCTTAGTTTAATGGTTTTATTTTGGTTTTCTGTGGAGTGTTTTAGTCCTATGGCTAGTTTTATATGAGAGTCAACAGCTATAGATGATGTGGTGAAGTTAATCGAAGTGCCATACAAAGAAACCAAATACATTCAAGATTTGTTGACAGAACTGGAGCATATGAAAGCCAAGCAAGATGAACCCTATCAATCCAGTAGAAATTTGACGATTGCAACTATGCATTCTATGGAGCTGCTCGGAATCTCCTCAATGAACTTGCTAAACTAAGCCAATGATAATTAACAAAGTCTCTCTGCTATTGGTTTACTTCAATTATATTCTTGTGTGAATTGTTATTACACAATTATATTTTTGTGTGAATTGTTATTAGCAATTATATTCTTGTGTGAATTGTTTTGATTAGAGGGAAAAACAAATTTTGAAGGGACCCGAAACCCTAATTCTTGTGTGAATTGTTATTAGCCCTGAATAAGTATAGAACCCTGAACAAATCCCATTGGTGTTTGGGTACCGAATTCTGACCTATGACCCCATCTTGTGATCATGTCATGGAATTGCTGGACATTGCTCTCATTTTTTTATAATATTTTTTTTCCATCAACAAAAACCAATAACAAATAACAGCTGGGATCTACCCTGCAGGCAATCCTGAATCATCACTGTCCTTCTGGTGAGAGGAAAACACCAAAATCCAGTGTGAGCTTCAAATGCAACAAGCTCAATGACAAGATGATTTAAAACCACACAACAGCATCAATATTAAATGGTCACTTTTTAACAATGCTTGAGCACAGCTAACAGATCAAAAATATGACCTTATACTAGAAAAGGAATTATAATAAAAAGCTTCCTAAAGTTCCAATTGGCCCTCATCAATGCTTTGACACAAGATTCCAGAGGTAGAGGCAAATGCCCAATGCAAATTCATCTGTTGATTGGAAACCAAACGATTGTCAAGAAGGTAATGCAAATGCCAGCTAAAACTTGTGCTGGGCACCGTGTGATGCTTGATTCAGACAATCTGGTAAATCCCAGCATCTACACACTGAATTAAATGTAAATATTATTCCTCTCTTGAGTTTCTCATACTTGGTAAAAATACAGCAGATTTTGCTGTCCAGTCAAGAAGCCCACGCCTTGTAGAAAAGATGATCTCTATACATTGAAATTTTTGTGATCTCTTATTTTGCTAAATCCATCCTTATGTGCCCATAAAATTTTAAATATATTTAAGAGAAACTGTGAGCCAGTTGCATATACAGAATGAGTCCTGCCTGATAAACATCAACAGAACAGTACATTTGACCTCTGCTCAACCATTCAATGAACCATACAAAGCTATTGACTATCATCTGATAAACAAATGTGCATCTGCCTCTGAAAGAAACAAGAGACAACGCCACCGAGAGATATTAATATTAATATTAAAGATGAAGATTACTATTACATTGAGGAGAGGTTATATCTAGTTCGTTTCGAAAAAGCGTTTAGAATCAAATCTGCATGTGACAAAAATAAATAAACATAAATAAAGTGTTGTAACAGATTGAAAGAGGAAATTCTAATTAAAAGAAGGCAAAAATCTTACAAATTTTCTCCCCAGATACAATCAAGAAGACCATGTGATATGACACTCCATCTTCAAGAACAGCCGATCAAGACCTGAAATATTATACAAGAAAAACGTATTGGAAAAAAACACTGAACATGTAGCATGCTTGAACTCCAAAGAACCAGCTAAGGGATGTGCTCAAATATAATATTAAGAAACTAAGAAACCCAATTCATAAAATATAAATGTAGTACAATAGTACAAGGCTTATCAAATCTGCATTCTTGTTTAAACCATCCACAACCAATCTAGATTCAAACTTCTGAAAAAGATGTTGCATGACATACATCAAGGCGCAAACAGTAGCAATCAGAACATTTTGTTGAGAATTAGAATTGTATATTTTTTTAATAACCATGTAATTAACCAATGCTGAGAAATTTTCATTCGTTCAAAGTTACAACAGACTGGAGCCTAATGCATGCGCTATTATGAACTACACGCAATAAAAATAGCTAATTGGGTTTACTTAATGAATTCGGATACTTATAACAACACTACCTTTTGTCAATAACGTATTCTTTCTTAGGAGGAATAGGCCCAAGTACTGGAAGTGTTACTACACGTGTCATATTATTGTGGTGGGTTCATTTTAGCTTGGGTCACTCTCTGTATGAATGCACTTTTTATATCACAACACTTTGCACTGTCTGCAACGTATACCAATAATATATCCTTTAAAACTTGAAAGATTGGCTTCTATACAAGCAGCAAAATATAAGTAAAACTAAAAATACAGTTGCCCTATTTGCAACACAAACTTCCGTCCCCAAACAATGTTTCATGCAACGTATTGCTTCCTTCATAGTAATAATATTATCTTAACTAGCTTGAAAGTTTGGCTTATATACAAGCACCAAACTATAAAAAAAACTAAAAATGCAGTGGCTCAACTGACAACACAAATTTTCATCCCCAAACATTGTCTCGTCTCCAGTATCTTAAACCCGATGTTAATAATACCTTGACAAGTTCAACCTATTGCGATATAGAACTGGTCCAGAAGTCCATTTCAAACAATGTCTCTCCAAGATTCGGGGTAGGTAATCACACGGAAGAAAATTGTTTCAGCCTTTCAGGTACAGGAATAACTTTCATAAATTTTGGACAGTCAGGGGAGGCTATTATATTATTATTAACATATGAAAAATAATATTTGAGTTTTTCATATATAAATAAATAAACAAAAATCAATATTTAAATTAGCTTTGTTATTGCCAATTCACTATTATTAGACAGCAGCGGGTATTGCTATAATAAAATCTCCCAGATAAGAGTTTTTATTATTTGGCCTTTTAATCTCCTTGATCGCAAATTGGTTCAATCCAGTTAAAGAGCATAGCTTATTCACTTATGGTCTCACTGAAGCTATCCCTTATGCCAAGCGCACTATGAAACTCAATCTTGAGAATGACACCAAAGGACAGATGCAGAAGCTAATGATTGGAAAACAACGAGGAAGCAGTAACTGTAAGACCTGAAGTACACTAGAGGAACTGGGACTAACAGAGGGAAAGACAATCTGACAGTTTCGACTGTGATCAAACACATCTAATTAGCTCAACAGTGATTGAAAATTTGAAACCATAGAAGCAGAAGATGGGAAAAAATGATGATTAAACAGAAATTGGACCACACAATTTTTTGGCAGAAAAAATCACATTTTTATAATCATAATTTTCAATGTTTTTTTGGCATTGGAATCACAAAAAATAAGGAAAAAACTCCCACCAACCCACGGTGAAACCCTAAACCCACGGAAACATTACTTAATCAGTTTTTTACCATAATTTTAAGCACAGAACTGGAAATGTGAGCTCACTACCAGGATGTGGTGAACAATCGTCACTCATTACATTGGATTTTGTCAGTGAATTGCAGGTCGGTTATGCAATTTTTTCCAGTATTTTTTTAGTTTAAAGGATAATGTAATTTGTAGATATTTTCCAGTTTTTTTTTGCAGACAATGTAGTTTTGTATGGCTGGCAATGTTGCCTTTTCCTTATTCCTTCATTTTATTTTTTAGTAGACCGTAAGTGTGATGTATGATCACTCTTCTAAAATTTCATTCAAGTGCAATGCATTTCTTTTCAGTTTTAAGCTAAGTCAGGAGGTTCGAATTTGAATTTGAATTCGGCAACAATAAAATTCGACAAGAGTAAAAAATTCGAAAACAAATCAGCATTAAATTCGTCTTATATAAATTTTATCTTTTTAAATATAAGTAATATATCCACAAAATTATCAAAATAATTTAACATTGTTAAATAGATTTGAAGTCATCATAAAAAGATTGACACATTTATAAAATATAAACCATAAACAGACTGTGCTTAGAATGATCCGCAAGCAGTGATTTATAAAAAAAATAGGTTGAAAACCCTAAAAATTGTTTTTGAAAACCTTAAATAACACTTTTGCAAAATATATTTTAATGAAAAAACAAGTAATTTTTTCTGTATGAGTTTTTTGTCGAATTTTAACAAATTTTATGTAAATATTTAAAATTCGGAAAATTTTGAATTTCTTGCTTGAAATTTGCCAAATACTGTGACATAGGTTTTAAGAGAAGATAGGTGCAATATTGAGAGTTTAGATCTGTGAGTATTCGCTGTTCATTTTTTTAGTATCACATGTTTGTAGATTAGAGTACTTAGATCTGTTTTATTTAATTGAGTACTTAGATCCGTTTGTAGATTAGTGCCGTGTTATGTGGTAATTAATTATTAACATTAAAGTTATGACATATTCTAAGTGATATTAATGTCAACTGTCATATCAAGTAAAAGATAATCTTTATTAATTTCTATTGACACTTGGGCTAGGTGCCTAGGGTTTGGAGCATGTTGATGAATAAATAGAGGCTGACCAACATTGAGAGATTTATTCTATGCTCGTTTCAGATATTTCAGACCTGGAGAGGGTGGCTACATCAGGCAGCATTTATCTACCAATTCGAAGGCGAAAACCCTTGGATCTAGAGACTATAGGACAGAACCCTTCTGGTTTCTTGTGGGTAATCTCATCTAGGGATTGCATTGGACTAAAAGCATTATTTTTTCTATTGGCAAACTGATTTGGGTGGTGGCTGGAGCAGCATTATACAGTGGCATCTATTCTAATTCACGGAAAGATTTTCCACCAGGTGCTTGATTTCTAATTAGCTCCACACTAATATTATTCTGTTGGGGTATTCCGACAAATAATATGATTATTCCTCTATTGAAATTTTTCAACAGATTTTATCAATAAAACACAGCTCCAACGTTATTTATAGGGTTAACTTTGTTAGTATATCGGTGTGGTACATTGTTCTTTCTTTCCTGGCATAAATCTGTAAATAAATAATTTAAAAGGATGGATAGAGGGCATCAATCTCCAGGTCATGAGAATGTGAATCCCAAGCACATATCTAAACCGTGATAATTCACCCACTGATCATGCAAGTCCCAAGAACGCTGAAAGAGCTGTATAAAACACCCACCGTTCAAGATACTGCGAATCCCAAGCACGCCACCAAGGCGTGATAATGCACCCCCAGCTCATGATAATGCAAGTTCCAAGAATGTGACCAAAATTTCTGATAATACGCCTACAGACTGTGATAATGCATACCACTTGGGCAGACAGTGATACTGCACTCACGCCCTCAGGACAAGGTCTAGCCTGTGTCCCAATCGTTGTAAGACTCATAAAAGTCAATCGCTAAACAACTGAAGAGCGGGGGTGTAAAAAAAATCCTACTTCTTTTGTGAATTCTATTACAAAATTATCTGGTGACGTTTAGCATTTTTTTCTTTAATTAAAAAAAATCCTTCTAATTTTACATTTCACCAAATTCACAATATCAGATATCGTCGATGCCATTCGAATCCTCCAACGCACGAACATAATTAATTGTCGACAATTTTGTGTATTCAAAAGAAAAACAAATAATTGGCGAATCGGCAAATCGGCAAATCGAACTTTTGCCGAATTTGTTTTAAAAAACAATAAATTGACGATATAAACCGCTGAACCCACAGAAATACTTCCAAGCTAATTTTTCTCTTTACTTTAGGAATTGAACAGACCTGGTATTATCACCCGATTTCCGCTTCTCCACAATCCCTCTATATTTTTCAACGGCTTTATCAATAGCTGCATCTACCGCATCCCGACCTCCGACAAGCAGTCTCGCAATAATCTCGGGATCCTTCTCGTATCGCGCCTCCTCAAACTCCTGCCTCGCATTTGCCCTCAAAATATCCCTCCACAGAACGCCCTTTTCATTCGGCCACACGAAAAACCGTGTTGCCCTAAATATTTCTCTGTAAAGAGCCAGGGCTTCTCGCTTTGTGCTCGTGAGCCGCTGGCGGGCCAAATCTTCGTCCTCTTCTTTCCTTTTCTTGGGTTTTTCGACGTGGCGCTCGAGAAGTTCTTCTACCGTATCTGGACCCTCGTTCAGCCATCGTCGATGGGGATATTGCGCCATTTTTTTCTGCCATTGGAGGACTGTAAATTGCAAACCCTTGTTTGAGACCCTGAGTGCCATGGAAAAAGTCGGATTTCTTTTGGTTTTGTTGCATAATCATATGACCATGGATTCTGTAGACACTAATAACGGTAATAAGACCTCTTCTGCATAAAGTTCTTAGGAATAAAATAATTAATCACTCGATAGCTTAATAATTATCCTAGATAGGTATGTAAAGTGTATCGAAATTAGTATAGAAAATTAAATAAAAAAACAAAGGTATTTCGATGAAAAAAAATCAATGTTCAATTGTTGTGATAAGAAGGATGAAAGATGTAGGAAATTCAATAATGTTTAGATTAAAATTTTAGAATTTGTAGAGATGATGTTTATTATCTTAAATTACAAAATCAATGATGTATTTGTGGATTTATCGTGTGTAAATTATAAATTTGATTTTATATTGAAGGGATTTCTTATATAAAGTAAAGGACTTGTTTTTGGAAATCAATGATTGAAAATTATAGAAGAGGATGCAAGATTATTGAAATGATACAAATTTTTAAAATATAAAAAAATATAATATATAACTAAAGAAAAACTACATCCTTAAAAATAAGATAATCTCTTTTAAACTTAGATTTTTAGATAAATAATCATAAATTTTTAATAAATACATATATTTAAATAATAATATTAATAATAATAAACAAATAAATTATTGACCCTGTAGTGCAACGGTTGTTGCAAGGTAGTGGTATTCACTACTTCAGGAGTTCAAGTCCCACCGAATATGGGAGATGGTGGATCAATCGTTGGCGTCAAGGTTGTTGGAGGTCGGTGGTCCGAGGAGATCGGCAAGAGGAAGTGTCACGGGGAGGTGTAGGAGTATGCCCAGTGATCAAGGTTGAAGTGGTGGCATTCATTAAGGTGTAGGTGGTAGATGGCGAGAGGAGTTGGTGCGGAAAAGAAAGGAGGCAAGCGGTGGTGCAAGGTGGTGACGGCAGTAAAGTTGGGGGAAAGAAGTGGCAGCAGGGAGGTGGTGTAGGTGGAGGTTGGTGGGAGGAGTTGTGGGAGCCAGGAGGAGGAGAGGATGGAGATAGAGGAGTTGGAGGAGAGGAAGAGAGGAGGAAGAGATAGAGTGGAGATGGAGGAGCCAAAGGAGAGGAGGAGTAGAGGAAGAGGAGAGATGATTGACGAGGATGAGGCCCCCCAAATGTGACCTCATTGGTTCAAAACTCTGGTCAAAAGGGTTCACCTATCCAAAAAAAAATCACCAATTGATTATTTTGTCTTTTCAAGATTCATTTTGTTTTTCACATTTTACTAGTATTTTTAATATTAAAGTTAGAATTTTACTTTTAACAATTTTGATATAATTTATTTTAATTTTTAATATTTTATTTGAAATAAGTTTTAGTTTTTAAAATTTAATTTATTTAATAATAAGTAATATTTTTTATTTGTTAATATTGAGTTTATGTTAATATTGTTTGTAATATATTAATTATATTTTTAGGTATATATTTTATTAATATTTTAATTCTAATAAAGTAAAAAAAATAGTTTTACTTTTTTTATTAAATCATTTATTAATTTAATAAGTTTGTTATTTGTTATTAATTTTTTAAATTTTTATGTTTATTAATATTTGGATTTTGATATGTTTTGACTTTCTATTTAGTTTATTTTATTTTAGTTTTCTAGTTAGATTTAACTTTGAAATTTATTTTTATTATTTATGTCTTTTTATGAAAATACAAGTAATAATTAAAAATTATTAAAATCAATTTAATTTATAATTATTTATCTTATTAAAACTTTAATTATTGTAGAATAATTTTATTTTAGATTTTTGTTCTCATTTATATAATAAAATGAATTTCAAACTTAAAATATAAATTAAAATTTATAGAGTAAGAGAGAAGGTAACTTTTAATTAGTTATTTCATGCCAACAATCCAAGGATAGCACATCCCTAGGGAGTTATGCTTAGGGTAGCATGTCATTTGATTAAGGGTAGAAATCGCCTTTAAAACCTCTTTAGTGTACCCATTGCACACTTAGGAGGAAAATAGACAGAGAGAAAGAAAGAAAGTAAAGATAGAGAAATAGAGAGGGAGACAAAGAGATACATAGAGATAAAAGGAGAGATAGAGATACAAGACAAGGAGATGGAGATAGGAAGGGAGATAAAGAAAGAGAGAAGAGGAGAGACATGGATAGATATAGTCACATAAAGAGAGCGATAGAGAGATAGAGAGATGAAAAGAAATCGGAGACAACGATATGTAGAGGTTGAGAGATCAAGAGATAAAGAGGGAAAGGGGAGAGAGAGGGGGATATAAATAGGAATAGCAAAAAATAGTAAGGTGAGAAAGATAGGGAGAGTGAAATAGATAGAGAGAAGAAATGAGAGAAAGATAGATAGAGGAAGAGAGAAGGGAAAACAAATATAGAGAGAAATAGAGAGAAGAGAGAGATTGAGAGAGAATAAAAAATATATAGATATGAAGAGATCTCTCTCTTTCTCTTCCCATATCTCTATATTTATCTCCCCATATGTACCTCTCCTAACCTCTCTCTATATAACTTCATATCTCTATCTTTATATCCCTCCATCTATCCCTCTCTCTCTCCATTTCCATCTCCATCTACATCTTTATCTTCCTCTCTATCTCTCTCCCTATCTCTATCTCCTTACCTCTCCTTACATCTCTTTCTCTCTTTTCCCTCTATCTTTCCCACTATATATCTCTCTATCCTCCCTCTTTCTATCCATATATCTTCCTCTCTCTCTATCACTCTCTCTTTCTATATCTCTCAACTTCGCTATCCTCTCTCTATTTACCTCCCTCTCTCCCTCCCTCTCTATTTATATATATCTCTCCCTTTCTATATCTATCTCAATATATCTCTCACTCAGACACACACACTCCTTGTTTCTCCTTCCCTATATCTATCTTTATATCTCTTTCACTCTCTCACACACACACTCATTGTTTCTACATCCTTATCTCTATCTCTATCTCTATATATCTCTCCCCCCTCACTCTATTAGTTGTCTTTGTCACATCCTTTATCTCTCACTCTTTCCCCCTTTAATTCTATCTTCCCATCACTCCCTCTCCCTCTCTATTTATATCTCATTATTACTATCTCTATCTTTCTCTTATTTACTCCATCTCTCCTACTCTCTCTTTATATATATCCCTCTCTACCTCTCTCTATATATCACTTACTATATCTTTATATTTCTCTCTCCATCTCCCCCTCTTTCATTTTCTCCCTCTTTCTATCTCTATCTCTCCCTCTTCCTCTCTCCTTCCATCTCTCCCTTTATATATTTATCTCTCTTTGTCTTTGTCTCTCTCACCATCTCTATATTTTCCACGTTATATTTATCTCTCTATCTCTCCTTTATATCCCTATCTCTCCCTCTCCCTGTCACTTCCTCTTTCAATATCTCTCTACTTCTCTCTCCCATCTCTATTTCTCCCCCTCCATCTGCCTCCCTCTCTATCTATTTATGCATATATATCGCCCTCTCTAGCTCTCTCCATACTTTCTCTTATGCATACACACACACTCCTTGTTTCTCCCTCCCTATCTCTAGCTCTATTTTTATCTCTATCTCCATATTTAAACTCTCTCTCTCTCTCTCTCTCTCTCTCTCTCTCTCTCTCTCTCTCTATATATATATATATATATATATATATATATACACCTCTTTCTATCCCCATATCTCCCTCTCTTTCTATTGCAAACATAACATGATCCTATAGGTAATGGAGCCTTATTATCTTCCTAATTCAAAGGTTTTGTTTTAGTTGTGTTCGGATCCCTGTAAGTGGGTGCATAGTTGATTTGAAGCTATCACTTCTCCACTGAGACCTTTGGTGCACAAATAACATCATTTTCTAAATGACCTACCAATTGAATTCATATAAACTACACAAATGTATGTAAAAAAAGACCAAAAAATCCCCCAATTGACCTTCCAAACTTCTTCGGTGTACCCATTGCACGCCAAGGTTTGATTTCTAGTTATAGTTTTTTTTTATATTTCATTCTCAATCTTTCTTGAATGTTTATACATGTTTTATATTACAAAATTGGTTGTGTGGTCAAGAGTTTGTTATTGACCAAGAAAGTGTTTGCTTGTGGTAAAATCTTTAAGGATACTAAGTTAAAATGACTTTTTGAAAATGATCGAAGATAATAAGAAAGAACACAAGAGATTCCCTAGATGATCATGCAAGCAAATTATATGATATTGAATGATTTAACAACGTTCTTTGAATGATTGCATGTGGTATTAATCAATGATCTTCAAGCATATCTAGATGTGTAAAAATGAACTAAGATTAGCCCTTAAATACAACTCCAAAGGGCATAAATGAAATGCTTCATGCATTTAGTTAGCACTAGGTTGGCCCAAAATTTAAATTTAAAATTTAAAATTCAAGAGTCATTTCCATAAATCATGCATCTTGCCTAGATCATTTACACAAATTATAGATTTGGTATTGGGTGAGAACTGGATAAAACTAAGGATTTGGATTACTCCCTTGAAATGAGTGCATATGAGAATATATGGTTTGGGTTATGTGTCTACTTTTAGCAAAAATTGTATTAGTTGTACATTTATCGTTGCATAAGAAATAGACTAATTGAAGTGAGTTCAAAATGAAGAATAAAAGTTCAATATATATAGTTTTCAATATTGCATGGCACACCCACTTTTACTTGCATGTGGACTACCATGAGAATGAATGTTGAAGTAAAACTTAGTAGATAACATGAAATTCGATGTATTCTCACACTCTTAAAAAGGATATAGATAAGGATGTGAATGTCACTTCTTGGTACATGTTCCCTTGTAATGAGTGCCCCACCTTGGAACCTACAAAATAAAAAAAGAGTTCAATGAATATCATCATATAGGCATCTAAAAAGAGAATGTGTCTTATATAACCAAAAGAAAAAGAAATGGGGGTAAGGTTTGAGAGATAATCCACTTGTGGTGGAAAAAGGATATTGTTGATGGCAACAAACTAATAAATATCAATTTAAGATGGCTAAAGAAATGTGATGTCAACTAAAATGTCATTCGATCATGTGGTAGTCATGGAAATCATACTAAAGAAAGGAATGTTATTAACCTTGTATGCCCCCTTCAAATGGTTTCTTGCAATGAATGCAATTAAGTCGGAGAAGAGTATAAAAGATTATGTAAAATGGAAATAACCTTGGAAATATCTATAACCATATAAGAACATAAAAATATAATTAAATAAAAATATACTAAAGGTATGATCATGAAAGCACATATAATGATAGGTATCAAAATGCACCTAATGATGCCCCCAAATAGGACTATGAAAGTAGACATGATTGTGAGATAAGAGATCATGTCAGCATAAACAAGTATGAGATGTTATCATGATAAAATCATTATAAAAAGGCATGATCATCATAAACATTGTAAAATAAGATTTCATCATGGTTCTAGTATAAGATTAATAATCATATAATCATAAGGTGTTATCATATCACAACTTGTTCTAAACTACAAGAAAAGATAGATGGATTACTATATTTTTAATTGGATTATATTCTACAAATTTGATGGTTTAATTAGGTTGATTGTGTAGTAAAATGTAAATTGCATACCATGGGTGTTTTTTTTCAATAACTAGAATACAATTATCAACAAGGTATAAAGTACTTGCAATTATGTAACCCTTAGTTTAAATATGTACAATATGAACTTAAATTAAGAATATAATTATCACAAAAGAAACGTTTAGATATATAAGAAAAAATAGTTACATCTAGCAACTAAGTATGATTTGTTCTATTAGAATTGGCATTCATTAATGCAAATATGAATACATGTCCAAATATACTCATAAAATTATAGAATAATAAATTATCAACAAGAGCATATCCTATATCAAACTTTCTTTCAAAATCATTCTAATAAAGTCAATCGCAATGCAAGAATTGGAAATTAGATAGTCTATACAGCATGCAAGTATATATGTAATACATCATTGCACATTCATATATCTTTGCACTGTATGTCTTCAATTTCTTAAAAGGAATAAAGTACATTGAAATCATTGTTCTTCGTTCCTTTGTTATATTTATAGTATCATATACTAATGTTGTTTCTATGAAGGCATGAATTGTTAAAGATGAGTAAATAATATTTAAACACTTTCACCAACTACATGGCCTAGATTGGCTCCCTCATGTACCACCCAAACAAGTGGGACCTTACCCTTCAAATATGAGATCCATGAATCAAAACCATAAATGGAGAAGGTAGAGGTAACTAGTACAAGGGACTTATGAAATAACAATGTACAATAAAATCTTCACAAAATATTCCAATTACATGGTACAAATGAACCACTCATCTCCAAGGTGAAAAACATAACTCAAAGTTCAGACTCTTGCTACAATGTAGTTTAAGTCTACACATATATACAACATTAATTGTACACTTGTGCATTGATAGAGGCACATGCTCACCTACTATCTAAAAATGAAAATAATGGTCCTTGAAAAGATTGTCTTCAAAGCTAATCCTATAGGACTCCCAAAGGAGCTCAACTTAATCATTGTTAACAACTTGACCACATGTAGGTTGAATATATAGGTAATGGAAGATAAATCAAACTAAATATTTGATCCATTCTTGATTCTCATAAACTAGTACTAAATAATATTTGTATTTAGTCTATAAGTAAGACCTATAAGACTAAAATATATACTTCTATAAATTTTCACATTGTAGACTATAATTCATGAAACTTGAAATGTCTTAAAAATTAAAACAATTTAAATGAAAATGATTTTACTAAGCTTTAACCAACATCCCAATTAATCCATGGTAGGTATTAATCATTTCATATTCATGAAAAATCATAGACAAGACCAAAATCCTCATGAGATAATCATAGTCCTCATAAAGAATAATCATAACCCGCATAGAGATGATCATGGACTTCATACTTGGAGATAATTAATGTCCTCATTAAGGGATAATCATAGTCCTTACAAAGGGATAGTAATATGGTCATAATTTTGTAATCATAGTCTTTAAATTAAGGGATATTGGTAACCCTTATTAAGGGATATTCATAGGCCTTATACAAGTACAAACACATACCTTATATTTAGAGGTTATCATGGAATCATTATAAAAGGATAAGCATAAACCTTGTAAAGTAACAGTACATAACTTATAAATAGTTAAGTGCAATCATCATAAAAGAATAAGCATAGACCTCACAAAGGAATGGTCACATATCTTATAAAGAGGTGATCATGGTCCTTATAAAATGACAAAAATAGACCTCACAAAGGAATAGTAATCGACCTTATATTGAGGTACAATCACAATCCTTATAAAAGGATAAGCATAGATTTCACAAAGGAATTATCATGATACCTTTCTTGTTGAATAAAGTGATTGTAATAATAATTATAATTATTCTAATAATTTAAATGTATCCTTATTATTGTTAACACAATACTCAAAATACACAATCCACACTTCTCATCAATCAAGTTTGGATTTTATTCAATCAAATACTAATATTGTTGATGCTAATAGGATTGATTGATCGTGATCATTATAAAATCTATAAAAGTAGCATATATACTAGAGAAAGGTTCAAAAAAGCATTCCCAATTTTTTTGAAGAATCATTATTTCTAGTAAAAAATAATTAAAAGAGCTTCATCCTTTTTTGAACCATATATACTCATTTGAAAGTAGCCCATGTGCACAAACAAGATTTTCATAATAATTTTTCCATAGCCCAAGCTTGACTCCCCTAGCCCTTTTGGAATCATACCCATTTCCTCTCCATACTTACTAATATATTTCCTCGCCCAACCTTCCTTTGTTCTACAAAAAATCATATATCCACAACCCTAAAATACTCCCCACCCTTCATGCACTCATCTTCTTAGGTACCCATCACCAACATTTTATCTTCTTCTTCAAGGATCAATAGTATAAATTTTATACTTTTGATTCTATTAATTCCAGATAATAAAATTCATAGAGTCTATTTAGGACTATGGTGGAGTGGTGTGGCCATCACCACGCCATAATAGTCCTATTCGGGTGGCATAAATGCCACCACTCTAGCCACCATATTATTTCCCTCAAATTATTTACCATAATATATAATATTTTACTAGTCTTTGTCATAATTTTATTTGGCTATCCCATGTCATCAAATGAGAGACAAAAAAATAAAATCACACAACCAACCTCAAAAATAATATTGTGCCCCCTCTTTCTTTCTTTAGAGACCTAGGGTTAGATAATGTAGAGGGTTTAGGCTAGGATAGTGTTTAGGTTTAGATTCGAAATGATATTAACTTTAGATAATTTTTTAGGTAATAGTTTTTGTAACATTTTATTTAAGTTGACTAGTTTTGGGTCCTCTCCTATATATAATGCTAGGATGCACTCATATTAGCTAATAAAAAGTTCATAAAAGATTGATAAACCTTTAAACTTAGAGAAATCTATTATATCCAAGTCAAACAAAAAATATAATAAAACCAACAACATAAGAACTATCAAATGTTGACAACACACATTTGGCTAGACATTCTTATATGGTTTGACTTGGTTCTTGAGGCTAACTAAATTAGTTAGCTTACTAATGCACTTGCTTATGTAACCATCTATCTACAATGCTATAGACCCATGATGTCATCTCCTCTAATGGCATTTTTCCTCCAATCAGAGATGAAGTATCTTGCAATCATAAGTCAAAAAATAAATGAATTAGGTACATCATATAATTAATATTAATAAATAACAATAAATCAACATATCAAACTCAACATGTGCTAACTAGATTATTAATAATAAATATATAGTTTACTATTTTGAATTATCATAATATATCAAAATGATTCTAATCATATTACGATCCATTGCTTCCTAATTTTTTAATGTTATTTTTAGCTAGGACACTACATCCTTATGTATTATGAGAGATTTATCTTGAAACTTGATCTTTTTTAAAATAAAAAATAGAAACAAATATCTTTTTTATTGGGTATATTCCCAAGTTGCATTCTCTTCAAAGTATTGATCCCATTAGAGCTTTCATTGATTAAGATTGGGATTTCATAACTACATATGTTGATTATCAAGTACTTTAATTGGTTCTATGGCTAAGACTTCTTGATCTTATTCCTACAAGGTATCCTAGTTAAGTATGAATTAAATAAGCTACATATTGTTTCAAAATCAACTGATGAAGAGCAGGGGTAGCAACTAGACAATTGATACCATATTTCACAACAATGGGTTCATTCCTTTCTCTAAATTCAAAGGCAATCATGATAGGTAGGCTTCTTCAACAAGGGTAGACATTTGATCTTCAAGACAACTAGCCATTCAGGGGTAACCACAACTCACAATCACCCACAAGGACCCTTTGGTCTCTAAACTATCAACACACTCAAACAACCACTCACAAGGGCTCTCACACATCAATCAATGACCTTTTCTTCACAAACCGCCCATTTACCGTAGTAGCCTTTCAAAACTGGGGTTTCAAACATAACTTGCAAGGAAAGCATGACCTTCAAAATTTAAATATGCTTACAGATATCATTTTTCCCATTTACAAACATATCTCAAAACTAGGGCAGGGTCCTTTGTACGGAATCCTTCAAAAATTGATTGTCCTCTTGGTATAACTAGGACTAATTAGACAAGTATGTTGGGTACAGAAGGTTCAATGCTTCAGTGGTACTCAAATCCAGTTCCAAACCCTCCAAAATTTCACACTTGATTCCAATAACCTTTCCATATCATATAGATCACTTTCCCAAAGGATTTTCAACAAATACCCTATGTCCCTAGGGCTTGAATGCAAAACATGACCCAGTGTAGCGGTATGTCCTTTTGTTTCTCCTCCTCATGTGTGAGTCCAGTCTCCAAACCTTATATAACATTAGAACACCTTGAAACAGAATTATGTGCAAGCTTTCAGGGTCTTCGCATGAAGGGAATTCCAAAAAATGCATTTTGTTTGCCCACTAGAACCCTAGGTAGGGTTTCAGATCGGTTTCACCAAAATGCTAATATCTTTTCACAAACTCCATAAAAATTGATCACACAAAAACCAAAATGAAATTAAGAGTTCCCTTTACATGCTTCAAATAAATTTTAGGTTGTACATTGCACTAGCAATTTGTACAATTCGTTGTAGCAATAAAGAACGTTTAGGAAATTGTAGAAAACAACTTTTGTGCTCAAAACTTCAAATCTCCAAAACCAACCTTTTCCCTCAATGGTACAAGGCTTCTTATACATTTTAAATCATGTTCCAATGATTCATAACCAATCTTTCAAATTCCAGCGGTTCATCTTCCCATTTGACAACAAAATGCAAACGTTGCTTTGACAAGATTTGTGCAACTTGACAATATCTTGCAACTAGACCCTAATTCACCCCTAATGACTCAAACACACAATAAATGGTCTTAGAAGACCTTATTACATGCAATTAACTTAAGCAAAAAAAAAAATCAGCTTTAAACCCCTCTTGGAGCATGAAAACCTGTGGGTGCCCCTGCACCAGCAACACATAGAACATATTATGGATCTTATTCAAAGTAGGTGGAAAGGAAATTTTGTAAGCCATTGGATTGATCTATTCCAAAAATTTGAATAACCTAACATATCTAGGTGTAATTTGGTGGCTTTGTGAAAATTTATGGAGCTCTTATGTAGTTTTACTCTAAGAAATCTCATTTACCTCTAACTACAAATTATTTAGGGGTTCACCCTTTATCCATGTAACTCTTGGCTTTATTTATTACCTCCTTAATATTTTCTCAATAATTTGATGTGTTCCTCTATCCCATTTAACATCTTAGAACCAATTACAATGTAAGCCTCAATCTTATCACAACTTAAGACAATTTTGCATTTTCACATAATGCATTGAATAGTGTCATTCTAGGTGAATGATATGAGATGTTATATGTGAAATCAGCTAAGGGAAATTTTTGTTCCCAGTTGCACTATCAATCTATGTAATATGCATTCATGATAGATCATCCACCATATAATTTACTTCATTTGTTTACCCATATATTTTTGGATGGTAGGCAATGATCAAAAAGTAGTTTCATGCCTAATTTATAGAGTGTAACATTCTTCAAAATTGCAAATTCATTCTAACATCTATATAAGATGATCTTTTATTACACCCCATGAAGCCTAAAGAATTCCTACAAAAGCCTTATTTCCAACTAGGTAAATCATCTTTCAAATTCCTTTGTATGACGTGAGCAACATTAGTGAGTTTTTTGACAGCTACAACTATTGTGACAATACTTAAAAGGTTTTAATGGTAATCCTTGCAATAAACCCATATTTATGGTTTATTTCTTATACCTATGAATGTTGTTCCAATAAATTTTACTACTTTTCTCTTGATTCCTAAACAAAAATACAATGGTCTAAGATCATTAGGAATTTGAATTCTTTCTCTAAAGTATAACAAACCATCAACTTCCTAGTGACATCCTTTAGATTTTAGTAACTGAGTGTTCTCTTCCAAAGTTTCTCATAGCTCCTAGTAATGTGGGTCACTTGGAAAATTTGTCAATACCTACCACCCACATTTTTTCCTTACAACTAACATTATCTTGAGGTGTCTTTGCCTACTAAGAGCAGCTATAATATAGTTTTCTTTACCCTTAATATATTTTATTCAAAGTCATATTGACTAAGAAACTCCAAGCATTCATCTTTGTCTAACATTTGAGTTTTTCCAAGTAAAGATGCACTTCAAACCTAAGTGGCTGGTTTTAAGCTCAAAGGGATTTCCAAGTAGGAAATATCACTTTTATGTAAAGCATGAATTATGGAAAGAAGCTTAAGGTCATGAAATACATAGTTTAGTTCATATAACCACCTTTTGATACTTGTATCCAACAAATCCTCCATCTCACATTAAAACACCAACAAAACCTTTTAGAGAGGAAATGGTTACTATAAAAAAAAGTTAATTAGGATTTGATACCCTCAATGTAGGTGTCTTCATTAGTTTGTTTTAAGAATTAAAATATTTGTTAAGGTTATAATGATGGTATAGGGTTTGTGATCCTAAATAATCCTTCAATGTATCTATAACATACTCAACTAATCCCATATAACTTTTAACTTTAGGTATGATGTTAAGCTCTAGACATTCCAAAATAGTCAAAATATTTGATGGATTCACTACTATTCCATCAATTGAAATAATATGTCTCAAATAGTGCACTTCCTTTGAAAGAAAGTATACTTGGATTTTTTTCCATTTAGTTGATGCTCTCTTAGATTTTTCAATACCATTTGTAAGTGTCACATGTGCTCCTATTTTTTGGAATAACTAAGAATGTCATTAAGAAACATAAGAATAAAATAATCTAGATATTTATGGAAGATGATATTCATCATATTCATGAACAATGTGCGTGGATTAGTGAGATAAATAAAGTGCTAGTGCAAACTCGCAATGAGCATAACAAATTTTAAATTTATTTTGTGTATATCCTCCTCTTTAATCTAAAGTTATTGATACTTGGATTGAAGTTATATTTTTGAAATATAATTAACCCCTTCATCTAGACAAAGAGTTTTGATTATAAGGGAAAAATAGGTTTTTAAAGGACCTGAAACCCTTTACAACTGAATAGACAAAATGTTGCTTAAAGATAGAAACATTGAACCATCAACAGCAAAACAACAAAAAATATAGAGACCCAAAAGCAAAGGAAAATAATAGAGAAAAACACAAAAAGGGACACTATTTCATCTAGACAAAGAGTTGATCTACCATAAGCAAAGGATATATATTATTGATATAGCCTTATTATGCATTTATAATATATACACAAGCTCAAGGTTTTATTTTTCTTCTTGACAAAGATAATACGAACACACCAATATGAAACATCAAATCGAAGATTAGTCCTTCATCCAAAATTTTCCATATTCAAGTCTTTAACACAATTAGTTCAATGGTAGTCATTCAAAAATGAGCCTTGAAAATGGGCTTAGCTCATGGTAACACTTCAAGGGTTTTGTCACATGCCCAATTATATGTTCACAAATTTTTTTTGGATTGTAATGTCATATGTCATTTTCTTTCTTGCCTTACTTGTTCCATTTTCCCCTTCATCCCCTCAAATTTTCTTGAACAAAAAGTGTCACTTCATCAAACTCATATTTATTAGTATTATGTTCATACACTATCTTTCGTATTATAAAGTATCTATTTAATGTGAAATAGACATAAATAATGAGAATATTTATTGTTTAACATTAAGAGATAACATTTTCCCCTTAAATTTTTGAAAAAAATATATTTTCCTAAAAATTATCATTTAATGTTATTGTAGTAGTGAAATCTGTGTACCCATGTTACTTCCCATTTAGTTTAGATTCATTTTGATGGAATGACTTAATATAATTATATTTTCATAAATATCACAATCTTGTGCAAAGTTAGACTCTTTCCTTAATCCTTCACATATCTCCACCTTGGCATATTCAACCTTATCTCATTCATTTCTACATGGATTCCCCTGAATTAATATTTTATACATGTGAATACACTTAAATCCATAAATTCATTTCCCAATTCAATATTATCACTTTTATGTCTTGATTCAATCCTACAATTTGTGGGATCACTCCCACACAACATAAAATTCACCCTCAAAGTTTAAAAACTCAAACTTAAATTTACTATTTTGTACCCATTTTAATACATTTATGAGTTGACTTTATTAACATTTTTCATGTTTAGTTGCTATGAATTGATATTTAAAGGTGCTCCATGAGCATAAATTTACATCCAAGCATTATTAACTATCATTTATATAGAATTCATGTTTTAAGGAGAATTAATTTGTACTTCAAAAAGAAATCATTCTAGGAATATTTTGATTAGAAGCACTAAAAGGAAGCTAATTTTACATCATCATTGTAAGATATTTGCATGACTAAAGAGTGTTGTCATTGATCATTTCCATGATCATAAATCCAATATAATTAGGGTGGTTGACCTAAGAGAACATGAACCTTTCAATCCAATAATATCTAAAGATAATTTTAAGTACTATCATCCTTGATAGTTAGTGTTAGGTAGAGTTTTTGGAGATAAAAGCTACAATAGTCCAAAATGTGTAGGATCACTTCTATGGGTTAAAAATCACCTCTACACATTAGATCATATCCTCGTGACATGATATCAATATTTCATGCATGAATTCAAACCATAATAGATTTTCCAAACTATTCTAATCTCGAGAAGTATAGATGAAGATCTATTTTCAATTCTAAGCCAAGTGGATTTCAATGTGACATCATATTTTTTCTTAACTACCACTCTAGATCTGAATATTTTAATCCCCTTCATATTCAATTTCATAAAATAACAATTTCAAATATTATGATTTACTTACCCAAATAATGATTATTTTAATCTAAGTCGATTTATGCCAAGGTGTATGTATTTGATTTTATTATCTTGAAGAAAGTTGTTTCCCTTTACATTTTTTTATGAAACTTCTCACACCACCCTAGGGTTTATACCTTAATTCTTTTAGATTATCAATTTTGTACTTTTAAATGGCTTCATCATTTTTACATTTTTCTAGGGTTTTATTCATATCCATTGCCCTTTCATCGATATATATCCTCTCCTAGTGTTTATGATTTATTTGTAAGAGCTGGTAGTGAGCTCTAATACCCAATGATCACCTTTAAAACCAAAGATAGTATTAATTTATAGGAATCTCACCTTGTAAAGAGCTAAGCTTTGGTTCACTAGGCTAAACTCTCAATTCCTCTTAGTAAAAAAAAAACAAAGATAGTCTTCCACAAGAGAGTAGAGCAAGAGGATAGTTTGTTGGATTATGGTGTAATAATATACAATGATCAATGATGGATCAATGATAATACTTACCCTAAATTACATAATGTACATGATGCCTTGCTTATATAGCAAGGTTGAGAGATAAGACAAGACAAGATTGTGACAAGTGTTTTAATCCTATGTCATGAGACAACAAGAGATAAGAGAAGATAAGATCACAAGTATACTAGTGAATTCTAAAAAGATTTAGAAATCCCTAAGTAAACTTAACATGTGAACATGTGTGAATAGGGCCTACTAGGTGAACTAGTAAGGTAATAAACCCCGTTCACACCAACATTATTGAGAGATATCACTTTTTCTTACCCTACCCACCCTTGGTTTCCATTTAAGGTTTTATCTCATATCTATTTTTTAACTAATATTCTAGTCTATAATAGATTGTATATCATTCTTATATCATGTGTCTTCTCCTATTAGTATTTTTTGATTTCATTGCATAATTTTGTGAACCATGCATCACCAACCCTTGGATAGAACCTTTGTTGCTATATTGTTACAACATATATTCCCATGGCTATCTATCTATGGGTTTTGTTCATGATTTTGTCACTAATTTTTAACATGTTTATACAATTCATAACATGCAATCCATCTTTTTTCTCACTTACAACATTTTATTACACAAATGGCATCACAATATACATGGAAGCATTGTATTATCACATATGTGCCTTGTCTTACTTTAGGTTTTCAATCGTCATTTACAATTCTCAATTTGATACTACTAGTAAACTTATCCATGATTATCATATGTTGCATACTTAATCTAGGAGGATCTATCAATATAGGTTCGTATGGTAACACCATGACCATTCTCATGTCTTGAGATACTTTAAGTAACACCACTATGGTAAGTAATACCTCAAAGCACCTCCTAGATGCTTATGATAACACAAGAATCATTAGTCCATGTGTGAAAAGTGAAACACATAATTAAATAAGGGTATAAGGGTGGGGTCCCATGGAGGGGGGCTTCCTAAAAAAATTTAGTGGGTGTTGCTGAGATTTTCAAGGATTATTTTAAAGTGGGTGGTCCCATGAATTTTGTATCATAGTTTAAGCTTAAAATTTTAAGCTCCTATATTTATGGAAGTTGGTGGTCTCATGAAGTTTATTATTTTTCATATTCAATTCAACAGCTTAAATAAAAATAAAATAATTAATTAATTAATTGGTGAGAATCTTAAAACTTCATATGATTGACAAATGGCAGAAAAAATCCTAAGCTGGTGGGGTAATTTTCAGCCCCACCCCTTTTGCACCCGCTTAAGTTTTTGATCTAAAAATTAGGGGTTGTTATTGTTGAGGAAAATATTCTAATTAATCCTATAGCATTTTCTCTTTTTGCTTCATGGGACCCCTTGCTCCTTCAAAATAGATCCCAAAACCCCTCCATGGGACCTCACCCTAAGGCACTATGCATGACATCAAGTTCCACTCTAACCATACTTCCACCAACTATATGTGGTTTCTACCATGTCTTCAATAATGTTAGACACACCTCTAGTTCAAACTACAAAGGCCAACTTGTTAGGTCTTGGATCCTAGATATTATCCATGCAATGAGAATTTTGGGATGTACGTGTCCATTGTTGAATAGTTTTTATTAGATTGTGATATAGAGGATCTTCAAGTTTTGGCATATTATGTGTGCTCACCACCTATGATGAGTACTTTGTGCATTATAGTGTATATGCAAGTACTTGTGATTATATATTAGGCTAGATATATAGACAATATAATGTATAAATATGATAAGTTTTATCCTATTTTGAAGTGAAATTAGCTGGATGTGTGTGTGAATACATGTGCTTGTTTTTTCAGCTACTTGGGTGAGTAATTGGACTCAAGCCTATTTGTTATAGTTTGGACTTCAATGATTGTGTTTAGGTTGAGGTGTGATACAATGTTTTTTGTGTGACATTAAAGTATGGTATTGTCCTTGTATTTCTTATCTTTTACGATTGGGAGTGATGGAGGATGATAATGTTGTAGTCAAGGTGGTAGCCAGTTGATGGATGTTGCAAGTTGCTTTGTTGAGCCCATCAGTATAGAGGAGTTAGTTAAGGCTATAGACATTCCATTCCTAGTGGTTATTTCATTTTGTTTGAACCCCTTATGATTTCATAATGTGAATAGCAAGTGAGAGAATGTTAGGATTATGTGTTATTCACCTTATATATCTTAAGGTCTATTTTTTATATGTGATTAATTTTGTATACATCTCCAAAGTTCATAAAGTGAGAAAATGGGATGCCAACGTGAGGGTGTTGACATCTATAATTATTTAGTACTCTCCAAGTACTTAGAAATATTATTTGTAATGATAGATTAAACAAGGGTTACATAGTGGACCTATAAGAAAAAATATATATTATTAGTTACCATGCACATGTAATTAGTGAGCACTTCATGGGGGAGCACTTAGGAGTTACATATACCAACTTGCATAATGGAAGTCAAAGACATTTGAGAGAGGAGTTACATTCTATTTTGCAGGTCATTCCCTTATAGTGGATCATGAGAATTATTACCAAGATATTTTTGTAACCTTGTTTGGGCCCATGGTAATGTCCTATTGTGGTTTTCTAGGTTTCCTTGAATCTATATATTGAAGAATTTAGATGAACATGTTATGCATTGTCTCTTGTAGGGTTGGGTTGCTAGTTTTTCTCTAGGATTGAAAAGTGTTTGCCTCCCCCTTCTTCTAATAGAACATTGGACTTTAGAAATGTATTATAACAATTAATTGTTGTTTAATAATACATTAGATGTTCTTTTGAGGGTGCATTTTTCTTTAAAAGGATTTTCCTAATTATATTTATGCTACTCTTATTTTGTGGTTTCAATTCTTCTCTTCTCTCATGATTTTTTTAATTGTTGTTTCATATGCTATAATTCTATTGAAATTTTTGGAGATTGATTTTTGTGAATTCCTCCTCATAGGTTCAATATGAAAATGCATGCAATGTTTAGTAGTTAAATATTATTTTGAATTTAATTACTAAGGGGTTGGTGGGGATATTTCATTACATTTATCAATGAATTCACTAGTAGAATTATTGATGAAACTAATTACAATGAAGACACTTATACATCTAGTTGCAATGAATGTAATTCTACACAAAGGTAGTATGAAGAAATAGGTTCCTCACTTGAGATGCCTCATTTTTTTAGATTTCGTGTTTGATGATCTAAATGATGGTTTGGGATACCTAGATGGCTCAAGTGATTGTAGATCTATTTATTTTCATTTTGGCCCTTAAATTATTTGTTTTAATGACACTATAATTTATTTTTCAAGTTAACCACTTTGATAATGGAAAAATTTAGTGCGATTTGAGTGTAAAAGAAGAAGAAGAGTGGCCCTATTTGGGTAAACTTGAGATGCAACATAATGCAACCATTTCAAATTTTATATTTGAGTGTGAAATTTTTTATTGGGACATGCTTGATGAGAGTTTGTATTCAGATCAATTATGCAATTAAGTATGCAGTGTATTTAAATAATTTGATTAAAACTGATTAGAGTATATTTTGCATCAATATTTTAGATCACACTCACTGAACCATCGTCAAGATAAAGGAGAGTGAATCCATTTTTGAATCAGGTGAACATGGGGCTTTCAATTTTTATTTTGATATGCCTAAAGAGATTGGAATTGATGATAATGTTAAAAACATGAACTATGAGTTCTCTCATTTTCCTATGTATGAAGTTAAGTTTGCTAACTTGTCTAACAATGAATAATGTGATATACGCTTGAATAAAAAGTATGATTATGACAATGTATGTCAAGGAACACTTTAGTGGAGAATCTTCGCCAATTGAAGAATAATTGAAATTGGGACCTCTAAAAATGGTGAATAGTACAAGCTAAAAAGGAGAATGAATCGCCAGATTTTTACAAAAAAATAATTTTGTCTCGATTAATTTGCCCATGAATTTTTTTTAGACTAATAAATCAGATTGATTCGCCATGTAAACGATGTGTCATTGGAAATGATTCGCCAGTAGTCTATACTGTAATTACAAATATTAATTATATTCACCAGTAATATTATATTCCTACCATTAATTTTGGGGCAATATCGCCACTAATAATAAATTACCATTTAATTATAGGGATATTTTAGCCTTGAATAGGGCTTTTATATATTGTCATCGATTAGCATTTTAATTGAATGATTGCAGGTTGATTCCATGACCTATATGCACATGCCTTTTAAAAGGCTTGTTGAGGCTCGAAATTTGTTTTGGGTCACACAATTAGATTTAATCATGTGGCCCAAAATAAATTTTAGGCCTCAATAAGCCTTTTAAAAGGCACGTGCATATAGGTCATGAAATTAACTTGCAGCCATCTGATTAAAAATATAATCAATGGTAACAATTTCACTTTTCATTTAGTCTTTTTTTTTTAAGTGAGATTTTAAAAAATACTTAATCTATGTGTGCTCCAATGCATTTTTGATGGTGAATTTATGCTTGGTGGTGAGGGGCTCTGCCCCTCGACCCCGCATGTATCACAACAGGAGCGCGTCAGGGTTGTCCTTGAACCCTGTGAGGGGGCGTTGCTCCCGCGACCCCCACAAGGGGCTCTACCCCCTTGACCCTGTTGGTGGCTGCCTCCCCCGGGCCCCTACTTCAATATTACAAAAAAAAAAATGGGGGAACTGCACCGACCAACTATGCAAATTTTTAAAGGAGAGATTCACCATTGTAATTAATCTTTATAGTGATTATTCACTAGGATTCGCCACTGTGATTATAATTTTTATTAATTATTCATTAAGATTCACCAGGATTTTACAATTTTTTTAATAATGTGCATAGATTCATTGGGAAAATTAATAATTTCTTCAAAAAAAAGAAAGATTCACTAGGAAAGTTATAGCACTTAGCCAAGATTCGCCAAGATTTTACACCTTCACCGATGGGGGTTTTCTTAAAGCTATCCTTGATGTATGTATTCATGTTTCATAGGTACTTTACAGTGAATTTTTTGATTTAGGGCAAGGACTTTACTGTCAAATTTGTTTTATGTTCTTCAACAACAATGGGTTCATGTATGAAAGTGTGAAGAGTTCTTTTTTAGCTAGATAATGATTTCATCATCAAGATAGAATAGATAATCTCATTTGAAAATACTAGTATGAGAGAGATAAGCAATTGTTCCATGTTTTAATATTTATTTGCACCTTTATTGGTTTTTGTTACATACATACCTTCATTTAAGAGTTGAGCTCTCCCCAATCACAATTCCATGTTATTGGCTATGTGTGAACATTTTGGTCCTCTACATGTTTATTTTATGTTTAGTTTAGGGTTCCTTTGTTTCCTTGTGTGTGTGCATGTTGTCTATACATATAATTTGGGCCCTCTTTTTTTTGCTCTCTTTTGTTGAAGCTATAGGTCCAAGTTTAATGGACAATTCAAAATCCTTGGGAAGAGTAGAGTAAAGTGTTAGAATTATGGAAAGAAAGGGCATGTGAAAAGAAATGCATAAAAAAGAAGAAGAGCTTGGATAATTCCTTTATAGAGAAATTCTCTAGTGACAATAATAATGATGTATTATTTATTTCAACTAATGTTACTAGTGACAAGAGTTATTAATTTAGGTTGCTCCTATCATATGATTCATCACAAGGAGTGACTCTCATCTTACTAATATTATTATTGAAGATAATTTTTCCTTTCTAACAAAACTTAAAATTAAACTATTGGTAAGGGAAAGTTACAATGTGTTTCAGTGATGGGAGGGTGAAAATTCTTGATAATGTTTTGCACATTCCAATACTTGTGAGAAATATTCTTTTTGTATCTAAGTTGAATAATTTTGTAGTTCATGTGATATTTGAGAAAATAAATTATAGGTTGGTTAAAGGAAATTTGGTTACATATTGAGGGGCTCATGGTGTGAGACTCTATTTAGGCATGTTGCTTCCACATTTTGTAATTTTGTCAATATAATTAACACTTTTGAAAATGTATGTATGTTGTGGCACCAACATTTGGGCCACATTGATAAAAAGGGTCTTCAAAATCTAATTAATAAAAATATGGTTGGTAGTTTTCTATTTACTTTAATGAGTATTTTGATTTCTACGAGCATAATATATTTAGTAAGTAGAATAGATTTTCATTTGTATTACCAAATAGATTATAGAAGTTATTCACTAAGACATGTTTGGTATAGGTTGAATGAGTAAATCTCATTATTCTATTAAATTCGTTGATGATTATTCTAAATACACCTAAGTTTATCTTCTACACTGTACATTTTAAGTTTTCTCCAAATTTAAAGATTTTAAGGCACTTGTAAAGAAATAGTGGGATAAGCAAATAAAGAGGTTGAAATGTAACAATGGTGGTGACTATTACTCTAGATAATTTGATCATTTTTGTAGATATGCAAGCATTTTAGAAGACTACTCCTTATACACATCACTACAATGATGTTGTGGAGAGGATGAACCAAACCCTAATAGAAAGATCCAAAATGATGATGAGTGGTATATATAGTTGGATTGATGCTTTTGGGTGGAGGCTATGAGAATTGTTTGTTACTTAATAAATTGATCTCCTTGTTTAACTCTTGTAGAAAAGACTCCTTGTGAAGTGTGAATAGGTAAGAAACATTTTGTTTCACATTTAAGCATATTTGATTGAGGCTTTTGTTCACATGCTTAAGGATAAAGAATTTGAGTTAGATCCAAAAGGACATAAATGCATATTCATTGGCTATAATGAGAATGTAAAAGGTTATAAGCTTTGGAATTATCTAACCTTGAAAATCATTTATTCTAAGGATGTATTTTTTAGGGAATTTAAAGTATTTCCAGATCCTATGTAACCAAAAGAAAAAGAAAGAAAGAAAAATAATGCATTCTGGGATTAAAATTAAGTAGGAAGATGCAAATGTGAAAGAAAATAATGATCAATTAGAGGATAGTGAGGAAGAAAAGGATTCAAGTGAGAGTTTTGAGTGGGTTAAGCATGTAGAACCCTTATTCTACCCTTGAGATGATCAACAATAGATAAGTTGATAGGTATAGTCCACTAGATTTTTGTTGTGTTTTTGTTTTATCATGTATTGATGTTGAATTGAGATCTTTAGAGAGGTTCTCTCTTCAAATGAGCATGATTCTTGTATAGAGGCCATGTAGGAGGAGATGATGGCATTGGATAGATGTGACACCTAGAATATTGTGAGTTTGTTGAGAGAAGAAATCCCAATGGTTGCAAGTGGGTGTTTAAAATGAAATTTATAGTAGATAGCTAGTTAATGAAGTACTCCTAAAGAGAGGGAGTTAATTTTGGTGAAATTTCTCATCTTGAACTGCTAAATTGTTGTTCATTAGATTGCTACTTTTTAGTATTGCTCTTTATGATTTTGAAGTAGATAAAATGGATGTTAAAACCACTTTCTTGCATAAGAATATTGAAGAGGAATTTTACATGCAATAATTATATGGGTTTGAGGTAAAAGGGAAGGAAACTTTAATTTGTGGGTTGAAATAATCATTATATGGTTTTAAATAATTGTCTCAAATGTGGTATTAGAAGTTCAATGTTTTTGCATTGAAATTAGGTTTTGTTAGAGTGAATAAGACCACCATCTTTATATTAAATTTATTAATAATCATTTCTAATCATTATCTTACATGTTTATGACATTTTTTTTATTAGTAACAATAAGGTGATGATTAGGGGGCTTAAAACTCAACTTTCTAGAAAATTTGACATGAAGGATTTAAGGGCAACATAATTTATCTTGGAAAAATTTAGCAAGGACTAAGTTCATAATTTTTTTTGGCTTAGTAAATATGTTGACACTAGTTTGTGGTAGTTTTCTATGCATGATTATAAACACATGAATATTGTTTAGCTATAGGTCCACTAAGATTTCATTAGATATTTCTCCTGAATTAGATGATGATTTTGAGGATATATATAATACGCCTTATTATAGTGTTGTTGGTAGCTTGATGTATGTAATGGTAGTACTAGATCAGATATTGTCCAAGCATTATGAATTCTCAATAGGTTTATGTATAACCCTAGTATAGAGAGTTGGATTTGTGTTAAGATCTAGTATATAGATATTTGTGAGGAAATTTTGATTATTGTTGATATTATCATGGTTCTAATGAAAAATTATTAGGCATCGATGAGGTATAAATAACCTCATGATTATAATAAGCTAAATACCCTTCTTTGTTTCTACCAACCACTTAGCCCTACCAATTATTTAATTTTAGGATAATTGTCTACTTTTTATAAAATGATGTATACATCTTTTTTCTTAAATTGGTTGAAATTAGTTGACTAATGTTGACATAATGGTATAGAATTTAAGTCATTGTATAGGACATTATGCACGACCAACGCATGGAGTGGACTTGTGGTTGAAGTTAAAATCTTTAGAAGTCTAGGTGCCCAAATCTATGTGTGTATAGTGGAACGGTTTCTTTTAATGCTTTTTGTTAAAAAAATATTTAAAACTTTACAACTCTACTCAGAGCCTTTAATATCTTTAATGTAATGGACATCAGTCAGTATGTTAGTTGAAATTATGTTTTAAAAGACTTTTTCAATGATGATCTTCCACCATCTAAAATTTAGGATTTTGTTAGCAGTATAGTATATATATGTAACCGCCAAAAAAAATGCATATTGTTATGTTGTTATGATATGCTTTGAATATTGTTCAATCATGCTCTTTGTGTTACACTTCTATGATATGAATAAACAGATGTTGTTAGTCTTATTTTGAGTCAATCGTTATGAGTAATGAAAGTACCATGGATGGATTTACTTTGAAGATGCGAAAGTATGTGTGATTTGAATTAATTGTAGGAACACCCAAGAGCTGGCCACTCAAGGGATCACGTAGAATAGATAAGTATTTTTCATGTTGATATTGTTATCTCCATTATGTACATGTTAAATTTAGATGAATTTTATTCTGTGTCGAGTCATGTGTTCCTATAGGTTGTAGCTTTGTTAACAATCTTTAAATTTTGTTTACTTTGAAATTTTGGAGCATCCACTCCTGTTGTTAATTACAAGTTGTTTGTTCTTTCATTTAGTAGTTAGTCGTTAGCCGTTAGTTATCTTCATTTAAATTTCATAGTTTAACTGCAAGAGTTAATTCTTAGATAATTTCATGCTTTCTAGTTTAACAATTTCATTCTTTCTAGTTTAAACAATTTCATGCTTTCTAATTTAAATAATTTCATGCTTTCTAGTTTAAATTTCTATTTCCACCATTTTAAAAGTTTAGAAAATCTTGTTAAGAGAGAGATGGCCAAAATGTCCCCTATTGCATATAGCCTTTGAACATTGCCTGGTCAACATAATTGATGTATCTTTAACTAAAGTGTTAGGACCTAACGACAGCCTATCAAACATATATGGTTTGTTGATGTAGATTGGGTAGGTGACTTGGATAATTGATGGTCCACTAGTGGCTATGTACTTTCATTATTTGGATTGATGAGTAAGAGGCAACCCACAATTTTTTTGTCCAATGCCAAAAAAATTATATGGCTACTAAATATGCTTGTAAAGAAGCAATTTGGGTACAAATATTGTGCTCAAAAGTTGGTTTTGATTGTAGAGTGTTTCTAATTAGATGTGACAATCAAAATATTATTTGTTTGACCAAGAATCCCACATACCGTGATTGCAGGGAACATATTGATGTCAGTATGTACCACTTTGTTCATGAGATGGTGGAGAGTGGTAAGGTTTGACACTTGGAATAATGTTTCTAATTAACTAACAAAACTAGTGAGCATGGAGAAGTTATATTAGTTTAGGGAATCCATTGGCCTTGTATTCTATATTTGCTTCATTTAATATTTCTTGTTTATGTCACTATAGTGTATAATATCAAGTGGGATAATATTGGGATAGTGTGATATTAAATTACAATCCTAATGTATGTCAAGTTTCCAACTTTCTAGAAATGGGTAACTTGGACACCCATAAGGAGTTGAGGGATAATGTTATTATTATTCTTTAGATTATGTAAGATATTGAATTGTAATAATGTTGAATCAATCAAGTGCAGTTATAAAAGAAGTCAAGATTGGGAATTATGGAGTATCTTTCTCAAAATAGGCAATGCCAATGCATTATTTCTCACAAAGCACTTAGAAATTAAAAAATGGGCTTAATGACAACTTATGGAGATGACATTTAATTGTGTCAAAGGGGTTATATTCTATTTTGGAAACCATTCTCAAGTAGTGTTTCATGAGAATTTTTACTATGGTATTTTAAGACTATGTTTGAGCCCATGGTAGTATTTTATGGTGGTTTTATGAGCCTCCTTAAGTCTATATATCAAGGGCTTAGTATGATGGAAGTATAATTATTAGTGTAGGTACTCTTACACTTATGAAATTTTGTCAGATTGAAGAAGGTTGTATGAGTTTTATTGATATAGTCGTTTCTACTTGATAAATACAAGCTTGATATCTTTTTGTTGATGGAGTTTTTTGTTGAAAAGGTTTCTCCACTTGCATCCAATGTCATGTATTTTCTAATTTATTAGTGCTATTATACATGCTTACACATATTGTATTTCAATTTTAATGGTTAGTAATATATGGCTATAATCGGGTTAATTAGATTTGTACATTTTAAGTGTATACCTTCATTGTTATTGTTCACCAGTTTTCTCAACACAAATGGTAGAAGGCCAAAGTTTTTCTTGTATTTTTGTAGTTTTACCTTCACATTTAACACAATATAAAAGTATGTGGAGAACATTCGAAAAATGCAATTGATTGTTATTGGTTAAGAGGACCAATGCACAAAATATCTATGGGGTCAACATGTGTGATAGTGAATATGATAGCCCCACATAGTTCTAGCTAGTGCATGTGGTGAGAGATTTAGTGGACCTACTACATTATAGTTGGTGGTGGGTTCAAAATATATACAAGGTTGCTTTATAATTTTGTATGAGGTACGTGCTCATTTGCTATTGGTAATGACCAAACAATACATTGCTAAGAGCACACAAATATATCTTGTGCATTATAACCTCCACCATTGAGTTAATGAATATTTTCACTTGTAGTTGAAATGCTATCCAAACGAAAAGCTTTAATCACAATGACACTATTTAATAAATACACAAAGAGAGTGGTAAGTGTCATAATCAAGGGTTTTGCACCAAGGAATAAAGGAGTGCATTAACATGTTGTCATGAGTAGTTAGTGTTTAATGACATCCTTAAAGCCTAATAAGGAGACTAGATGTCTTGGAAATTCATTCAAGAATGTAGTAGAGGCTTGTTGGGGGAAAATATGATCTTGTGAGCTTTGATTGGAGAATATAGAGGTAGTAACTTGGAGTGTTGCAAATTTTATGTCATGGGAAAATAAACTAGAAGATAGAAATAAAATCCTTAACCATAGGTTGCATTTCAAAATTTAATTTTCTTTAAGAACCGACAAACTAGATGCTTGGTGTGTTTGAATAAACTGATTTTCTCCCCTGTTCCTACAAGAAATTTGATCCAAGGATAATTTTCTCGCTCCTTGTTGAATGCCAAATTTGATTGCATGTCATACTCCTAAATTAAGTTAATGTTTGACTAGATGAGGTGTACCTTGTTGTGCTAGACTTGCAAAACATGTCATCATCATAGAGGATCCAGGGCTCTAATGCGCCATGTATATACATGTTTCTCTAAAAATGGTAGGGTTGGTTGTTGAGGTATAGTTTTGTGCTAAGTCTATGATTGATCTATATGTTCACATGTGTTATTGAGAATTTTCAAGGGACAATTATATATGTCTTTGAAGTCACATTTTTGACTTGTTGTCATTATTATTTACTTGGTGTTGAAAAATTGTAAAACCTTCCCAAAATATTTGATAACTTTTCTTCATAACATGTGAGCTTTCTTTGAATATACATGGTGTTTTAAGTAGATTTCTCTGAATATCTCTTGTGTGTTTGATTTGTTTATGTGTGCCCACAATACTTGGGGATAACTTTTCTTTATGACATGTGGTATTTATTTGAAAATATCTTAAGTGATCAAATGAGGAGTGTCGTAGTCTAATAGGTTGAGGAATAGTTTTGTGTTGAGTTTGGGAAGGTGTAGTCCTACAAAGACATCTCCATGATTTGAATGTCTCCATGTGTACTAAGAATTTTCAAGGGTTATTATATGTGTCTTTGAAGTTATAGTTGTTGACTTCTTGTCATTATTGTTTAGTTGGCGTTGCAACATTGTAAAACCTTCCCAAAATATTCAAAAAGAACTTTCCTTCATATCATGTGAGATTTCTCTTAATATACATGGGTTTTTAAAGTAGCTCTAATCATGTAATTTCTCTTATGTGTTTGATTTGTGCACATGCGCATTTCTTATTCATATATGTAGATTCACATAAGTTTTACTCTCCCTTCCTAACTATTGACTTCGTTTTCCAATGAAATAGGCATCAATCTCTAATGGGACAAATGATCAAATCTCTATTCAAATGTATTTCTTTGTCCTTGTTGTTTAATGTAGTTTAGGCCTTGTCCACTTGTGTAACTGAGTGTAACAAATGTGTGCTAAATATTTTGAGAGTTAATGCCTAATAAAGCTTTAGAGGGTTATGCTTGTGTGGACTGCAAGTTGCATATGTAGTATGTGAAGTTTAAGAGGATTTATTTAAAAGAATATAGCTATGTTTATCATCTTTGGTTGCAGGTGAAATTTTCTATGTATTTGCTTAAAAGAGGTTTGTAGGTCTCATTATCAACAACCAATATGCCAAATGCTTAGTGACACATATTTGGGGTGTTAGCATACAAAGGGTGTGGTTTGTTAAAAGACCTAATGTGTTTATTTTATTTATCTTTAATTGTCTTGTAATTGACTTCTAGGGTCACCCTCATTGGCCCTTCCAAATACAAAAATGAAAAAGAGCTAGCCTCTATTATTAATTGACCCCTAATTGTCCACATTTTGATCATGATTTTGACTAGTTTGGATTGACATACATCCCTAAGCCTATCTTTTGTGTGCATCTTCTAGGATTGTGGATATAGGTTTTGAGTGTCAACAACATCAACAAATTATTCTCCCCCCCTCCCCCCACTACACACATATATTTGGTCCCTTTTTATATTTTTAAGTGTTATATGTCCTCTATCAATAATGTAATTGCTCAAATATTATTTGAGTGCTTATAATAACTTTCTCTTTATTTGAGAGAAGATTTACTACAAAATAAATTTTTCAATTGTTTAATTGATTGTTAGCTACTTCAACCTCTATTTTTCATTTTGCGATTGAAAAGATAATTATTTGCAACTTGAAATGTATTAGCTATTTGAAAGGATCTTCTGTCAAGATTGCTTTGACTGCTTTGACAACACATTAAAAAATGGATGGTGGATTTTTATTCTATCATTTCTTTTAATTCAAAGATTGACAAAAACTGCACCCACTATTCCCTATTTTATATTGTAATTTTATAATCCTATAAACTAATTATCAAGCCTATACACGGGAGCAACAATTAAAAATTCCCAAGTCATCCCCATCTGCTCGATTGACCTTTTAACAAAAACTCCACGACTTTTGGAAATCTCTTTGTGATTCTATATTATTTTATATCCCTAGTCTCGCTTCATGATCTGCTGTGAATTTGTATAGCTTCATGAGATTCTGCTTTTAATTTTTGATCTATTGGATACAAATTCTAAAACGGCTGATGATCAGTTCTGCACAGCAACAGATGCTCTGCACCAATCTGTTTCATGAACTCTTGGACCGAGCCCATTGTAGGCCTCCCAAAGACTTGTTCATATCGACCATCCAACTGGAAAGAACCCTAGATGTTTGTAGCATTATATGTTCTAGGAGACACTTGTTTCAGACAAGGTTTGGACTCGTAGAATATGTCTAGCCAGAAAGGCTTTCACCGGTAACAAAGATGCCTGTTCACATTCAAAAGTTCTGCATTTATCATCAATTTACTTTAATTCTATCATGTCAATATGACTTGAAGTCCAAGGTTGAGGCTCGATGAATCTGAAGACAGCTCTTGCAGAGATATACCTCTGCAAAGTATATATTATCCAATTTTCTGGTAAATTTTCATATCATACTGTATTGTCACTTCATTTTTATATAATTTGCATCTGACAGCCTGTACTATACTACTGTATAGTATGGGGTATTTAGATAAAAATGTGATATGCTAGATGAAATTATGGCATTGTCATCTCATTTTCACAGGGTTACTTTACTGGTTGCTTTCTATATTATGGGGAAGTGCAATTCATTTTTGCTTCCAATACTCATAAATATTAATGCAATGTGGTTGACTATGGGATGAGATGGAACATATTTCTGTATAGGATGCCACATTTTCATGAAGAAGTGTTAAATTGGGATTGCTACATGGAACCTCTTGTTCATCTGTGAACAATCCGAGTGGATTGATTCTGCATTGCAATCCCTATTAAATTAGCCTATAGTGTTACTGCAAGTTGATTTCGTGCATGAGACAAGAAGCAGGGCTGCACAGTATCATCTATTGCAAATCGAAATTTATGAATTGGAGTCCCTTGAAAATTTGAGCTGCAAAATAAAAAGTAATAACCGCCAATTGTTCTCTTCAGCATTTACACTTCAGCGAGAAATGTCAATTGTGATTTTCATCATTATGCTTGTATGCGGACTGGACATATGCCTTAGCTATTTAGTATTTTGCTTAAATCTTTCAATAAGAATATGCCCTATGCTAAAAAAAATTTTATGAATAGACTTATTTGAAATGCATCTGCAGAAACAGATATCAAATACTCCATGAAGTCAGGGTAACAGAGCTTGACAAGAGCCGTCTCAATGACCATGTTCTTACCCAATGTGTAAGCTTTGATGAAAGAAATAATACTCTGATTTTATCAATGTTTGTGGAATTTTGAATAATCTAGAGCTTGCTCATCTGAGCCACAAAACAATTGAAGGTATCCAATTGTACTTTCATTTTTTCGGACAAGGTCTTAACACTTTCTACCATGTTTTCTCAGGTTCTACTAAATCTATCCCAAACTCCGGAGGAATTATTGCGGCCTCTAATTTGGAAGTCTAAATCTTTTTGGTTTATTATGGAACAAGAAATACGATTGTTAGAAATAAATTTGCATTAGCAATTTACCAATATATGTAAAAACTGAAATTCCTGTTTCCAAGTAAGATGTGATGAAAAAAATACTGGCACAAAGCTATATACTAACCATTTTTTGGATAAGGGAAACAATTTTAGTCATATATGGATAAAGCCTGTCAAAATTACAGAAACCTATAGGATGTAGATTCGTGGAGACGTGGGAATAGGAGGACAGGGACGCCATTCGAATTAGGGTACGTGAGTGTATATGCATAAGGTTCAAGCTATATTATATATAAATTTAGCCACCATAAATTGTGTGTATGTGGTCCTCATTCCTATTCTGGAGTTTCCTGTACTATATTATTGAATAATTTCTGTTTAAAAGCCATCCATAGCTTATACCCGGGCCATTTTATTTTTCCATCAAACTGTCAATCTTGTATTCTATACCGAATGAAGAAAAACTCATGACTAAGTCAGAAGGTACACAATTCAATCATGTACTCAAAACTTTTTGTGCCGTTGATTCAGGAAAAGCTAATGTTCAGTTTTTTTAATTTAACTATTACTGTCCTTTTGTGGCCAAAAAGGCCTAAACGGCCTGCAAAAATGTACATGAACATACAATGACAGTACCTAGTGCATCTCTATGCAAAAAATACAAGAAAACTAAAAGAATGTGTATATATTGACTTTAGAATAAGAGTAAAGCAATGAAGAAAAAATAAGAATAACTCTATACAAAGAATACACACTTATTTGGGAAAGAACATTACACTTATTTATTCTTTCCCAAAATTAGAATAAGAGTGTAGCAATGAAGAAAATAAATACAAACAAGAGAAGACATCACAGACAGAGGATATGTTCAAATCTTTATCAACCAGCCACTCCTGACATTTGAGGACGAGAAGCAATTTTTATTGTTTTCTGTAGCTTCTTGGAAAGATGGTACCTAAATTCTTTGCTCGCTCCCGAAGCAAATGCTTTTGAATTTTTCCTGTTGATGTTTTTGGCAGTGGTCCAAAAATTACAGTTCGAGGAGACATATAATGCGGTAGATGACTGCGACAGAAGTTAATGATATCTTCAGGACTAACTTGGTCAGGTGCATCAGCAGAATCTTTTAGCATGACAAAAGCACAGGGAGTTTCTCCCCAGTAATCATCTGGACGTCCTACAACAGCAGCTTCAAGCACACTTGGATGACTGTACAGAACAGTTTCTACTTCAACGCTACTGACATTCTCACCCCCAGAGATTATTACGTCTTTTGACCTATCCTTGAGCTCTATGTAGCCATCAGGATGAACAACTCCTAAATCACCTGTATGAAACCATCCTCCTTCAAATGCTTTCTCTGTAGCGTCAGGATTTTTCAGATATCCGCTCATGACTACGTTTCCTTTGATCATGATTTCACCAACTGTAGTACCATCATGGGGAACACTCTGCATTGTAGAAGAAATTTTGACATCTAATTTAGAAACTCCCAAGTGTGGCACTCCTTGCCTACTCTTTAGTTTGGCACGATTCTCTGATGGAATTAGGTCCCATTCAGGCTTCCAAACACACGAGGATATTGGTCCGTATGTCTCTGTGAGGCCGTAAATGTGTGTTATGTTAAAACCAAGTTTCTCCATTGTAGTCAGTAACGGGGGAGGTGGTGGGGAACCACCTGTCATAACCTCAACTCTGTGAGGTAGAGGCCTTTTTTCATGTGGTAGTGCATTTGAAATTATATTCAATACAGTTGGTGCTGCACATAAGTGGGTGACTTTATGTTCACAAATGGCGTCATATATATCTTTTGCAATCATATTTCTGAGGCAAATTCCAGTGCCACCTTGTGCAGCGAGGCCCCATGAAAAACACCAACCATTACAGTGAAACATGGGATTTATCCAAAGGAATACTGGTTTTGATTTCATTTCCCACATTAGAATGTTAGAGAGTGTGTTTAGGTAAGCACCTCTGTGATTGTACACAACTCCTTTAGGACTAGATGTTGTGCCTGATGTGTAGTTCAATGTAATAGCATCCCATTCATCTTCAGGCCAGCAAATCTTGAAACTTGGGTCCCCACTCTGTAAAAGCCTTTCATACTCCAGATATGGATAATCTGTGCCGTTGGAAGATTTTTCGCTGCCCAGTTCACGAATTACAATCAACAACGGTATTTCCTTTGTCACCTGAGAAAGAAGGCTTAGTGCTTCTTTAACAATTTCTATGAATCGGCAATCCACAAATACTACCTTAGCCCCGGAATGCTTTAAAATAGCACACATTGTATCAGCATCATATCTAATATTGAGAGTATTCAACACTGCCCTTGCCATGGGAACTCCAAAGTGCATCTCATACGCTGCTGGAATGTTTGGTGCCACCACAGAAACCTGTAATATGGCTACATTTGCTCAGCAAGATTATAAAACTACAGAAACTAGAGGTTAACGGCGGTAACCTATTGGCTATTCATATACAATGCATTAAAGAAGAAGAAGAATAACACGTGGAAGAAAAAAAAATCAGTGTTTATATCAAAATCTTCTAATAAACACAAAACAGTGAATGGGAATCTCGAGCGTAATCTCCAGCAAAATGCTATTTAGAGTCAGCAAAGAGATCCTGAGAAACCCCAAAAGCATCCTTATCCAGTTTGACTTCAAAACTCAAAGACGGGACAATGCTGATGCTGTAACCCTGAGAATTCTTGAAATATCCTTAAATGTTCCAAAGCATGTAAATAAAATAACAAGAAAAATGGGTACCTTGCTATATATTTTTTCAAATTTCATTTTTACCAAATGAAATAATTGCCATGTTTTTTTTCCAAATTTCAATTTTGAGACGTTGATACTTAGAATGGTTGAGGGCTTACTATTGAGTCTTAGAAGCATCACCATTCAGTTTAACTTCAAAAGTCAAAGATGGGACATTGTTGGTGCTCTAACCCTGAGAATTCTTGAAATCTCCGCCGATGTTCCGTGCAAGGTGTGTTAATAAATAACAAGGATAATGGATAGCCAGCTCCGTTGTTCTTTCTGGAATAAGGACCTATATACACAAGTGCCAGGTCTTGAGTTCTATCACACGACTTGTCCTAGTCTTTATGCCAAATGTTTATGCAGGCCAGGCAGCTTAGACGAATGTTGTGTGCCAGGCCAGACCACTGCATTTCTGTCTGTGCGCTGCTCTTAAGCATGGGGTAACAAGTGAGCTCAGACTCTAAAAATCATCAAACCCTATTATGTGCAACTGAGCTCAGAATCTCAAAATCATCAAACCCTGCTATGTGCAACCGAGCTCAGAATCTCAAAATCATCAACCCTGTTACGTGCAACGGAGCTCAGAATCTCAAAATCATCAACCCTGTTATGTGCCCTCATTTGGGTAATAAAGTGTATGTTATATATGTAACATTTAAGGTTAAATTTATGAAAAAAATGGTATGTCAATTCTGGTTCCTAATCTCAAGTACCCTTAAATCACACTTGGAAATTGATTTAAGAAATGAATTTTTTACAGTTAGATGATAATACTTTGACACATAACTACTACTGATAATTAATCTTACAAATTCTATTAAATCCTTTCCCTTAAAAAAAAAAATTACAATTATCTTTCAACATGCCCATTAAAAATAAATTTCACAAATAAACATCCTACCCAACAAAATAACTATTATCTATCCAACATGCTAAATTTTCATTTAACCTTAATTGTTTAAATTGATTTAATAATTAGCATCAAATAACACTGGATAAACATTGCCCACAGACTGCACCCGAGTAACCTGTACTATTTTCTGAAAGAATGGTGCCATTGCCCCCCCTTGCCGAGCGAGTGCCCATGTACCATATTTTTAATATAACTGTGTCTAGCTCTGTATGCCAGTACCATATTTACGAAATTAATGTGTCCCCACACTTGACCCTAATGCCTCTGTACCTTATAATAGGGCTTCAATCCCTACAGGCACTAAAGTTTATGAAGACGACGATTCAGCCGGCTAAAAGTTACTATTTCTTATTTCTGGATAAAAATGAAGACAACGTATTTAGTTTTCAGTGGATAATCTTACAACGTCCCCTGGCTTGACATGGAGAGAGACAAGTGCAGAGGCAAGCCTGAGGCAGCGGTCGAGCGTTTGAGCCCAAGTGAAGCGAGCAGAGCCATAGACAATGGAAGCTCCATCCCTGTACACGCTACCTGCTCTTTCCAAGAAGCTTATGGGTGTTAACGGATCTCTATTGGCCTCGAACCACTTCAGATCCTTCCGACCATTTTCCCTGCATTGATCGTTGAAAAAAAAGAAGGAATTAGCAGTAGATACCACACTCTGAAGAGAATTCCCAGAATAAATGATTCAACCCACCTGGAGAAATATCTAACCCCACCAAGTAATTTTCTCATCGACCTCAACATTTTACTTATCCTATGTCCCTAATTCTTTTTGGATAACCGCACTTAAACATCTGGCATGGGCACGACTAGTATTAACTTCGCCTTGGTGTTTGAATCAGATAGGTAGATTAAGATGAGAGTTGTAAATGAAAACTTTGTGTGCCCAATAGCAGAGTGGAACTCCTCTAAGCTCTTTTTTCATATATTGAATGAAATATCCTCCAAACTTGGAATTTAAGTTGGAACGAGAAATATCAGAGGAGAGATGATAAGGGAAACTCTGTGAGATATGGGTAGAGAAACAGAATGAGATAAGAAGGAAGGAGGAGACTCGGGCGAAAGACAATAGATGACATTGAGGATTTGCCTTGCCATCCAAAAAGTCTGTACATGCGGCTTTCAGCTTTTGTTTGGTAGCGCTCTGCTTCTTTATTCCCCTAGGCCACTATAGAGGTAGGGGCGCCCATTCTTTCTACAGCGCAACCAACCAGTTGTGACACTATAGAGGTAGGGCCTCCTGATCTCTTCCGATTCGTTCGGGTCTCTCTCCGAAATCGACCTTTGAAAACGAAGATGAGAAAGGGGCCCTACTATCTATAGGCGCCCCCCCACCCCTTTCTAGTTTATTAGTTGTAGCACCCCGGGCAACCCGACTATATAGTTGAATTGAGTAGGACCCCTACCATCTATAGGGCCCCGGGCTCAGCCCCTACCTCATCTATACTGCTAGAGCGAGGGGGAACCACCTGAGCTCTACCCATAGCTACACCTATGCAGCTACCAACACAAGGGCCTCCAGTCCCTCTTCTTTTTGCAGTGAGGGACCGAAGCCCGAGCTCTACTCGGGGAGATGGGGGCAACCCCCCCACCTACAGCCATACTGCTCATAGGGGCAACGCCCCCCCCAAGAGACGAGAGATGCGGAGGGGCAACGCCCCTACCTTAACACCTCATCCCCTCTATCTCAGCATCCTTAACCCCACCTCCCCCCACCCCTACCTAGCCCAATAGATCAGATAGGGCTATTTCTCGACCTAGAGGGATAGAGCCAGGGGGCCCCAAGCGATCTAGTAGGGCCCCACCCCTACCTCCGGAAAGAGATCAGATAGGGGCACCGATGATCTACACCCATTCACTGCCTCAAACCCCCAGTTAGATAGTAGGGCCCCCCCCACCCCCCGACTATAGTTTGGTTTAGTTTCTAGTTCGTATAGATTTAACCTCACAGAGATAGCAGCAGGGCACACCGGCGAGCACAACCCCTCTGCTCTCATAGCCGACCTTCTTCTCTTTGTCCAGAGGCAAACAGAGGGAAACCCGTAGGGGCCCCCACCCAACTATATAAAGCAAATAAAGAAGGGCTCTCTGCCAACCTAGAGATAGTCAACCACCTACCTATAGTTACCCACCCTTAGTCTCTATTGACTGGCCACGAGGAACCGACTACCCCTAGCCACCGGCCTACCTAGAGTTCACCCCCGCACCAACCTAGACCTAGTCAACGGCCGTTAAACGACTAGCTCTATTCACCGGACTAGCTATAGTCAAACAACCAACGACCTACCCCTTTCTCGGGCTCACCCGCCCAACTATATAAAGAAGGGCCCTATACTATACTATCTAGTTGCCGGCCGCTATAGGGGATGGGCCCACTCCTCCCAGCTAAAAGCCCTAACTCCCAGACCTCCGGGAAGCGGATCCGGCTTTGCCGCCTAACCCCACGACTATATAAAGAAAGATACCCCACCACTCCCACTATAGAGGATAGGCCCAGCCCCTATCTACATAGTTGGCCCTAACTCCCAGACCTCCGATAAGCGGATCCAGAAGATCAATGGATTCACTC
>CM021106.1:628761462-629013406 GCA_007115665.2 Sequoiadendron giganteum | reverse complement strand
CCACCCTAGGGCCTAGGGGATGGTGGGGTTGTAGACCCCACGGATGGTACCAAACCAAGGACGAACGGGACAAAGGGGTGGGTGGGGGGAGATCAGAGGGGGCCTCCCACCCAAGACGCCCCTTAGAATAGTAGGGGGGTCGGTCCCAACCCCACCGATGAACCCATTCGTCCTTGGTTGGTACCGACCATGCCCTTCGGGACCGACCCCCCTACTATTCTAAGGGGCCTCAGGTCGGTCCCAACCCCACCGATGAACCCATTCGTCCTTGGTTGGTACCGACCATGCCCTTCGGGACCGACCCCCCTACTATTCTAAGGGGCCTCAGGTCGGTCCCAATCTATAGCCTCCCACCAAATAGAATCTACAATTCTAATGGGGGTGGGGCCGAAGGGAGGCAACCCCCAGCCTCCCCACCCAAGGCCCTTCCTGAGCCCCCACTCTTTAGAATAGGGGGTGGCTTCCAGACTAACCCCCACTATCCCATTCGCCCTTGGTTTCGGGTGGGTGGGAACTCTAGTGGAGGTAGATTCTATTCGTGGGCGGCCCCCCCTGCCCCCTACTATTCTAATGGGGTAGATTATTCGGGGCCCTTGGCATTCCCGGGGGGGTGGGAGATAGGCGGGGCCCTTGGTGGGAGGGAATAGTTATTGTGGGGGGCATAGTTGCTTATTCTAGTAGGTTTCTTAATGAAAGGTTTATGAACTACAATTCCCACCCGCCCATAGAATAGTAGGGAGCTTCCCTCCCTCAACAACAACGGCATCTACCGACTACCAAAGAACCACTAGCCCTTCAAATAGTAGGGGCCCCCCACCCGGAACTATGATTCCCCCCCACCCAACCCACCCGCCTCCCCCCCTGCAGGGGGGCATAGTTCCCAATCTATATCCTCCTAAGTTCCGGGCCTAATTTGCCGACTCCCATAGAATTTGAGGGGCCCACCCTCCCGAACTAAGGTTCCCGTTGCCCCCAACAACTATGGAACGGGTGGGAGGGCCCCTCAAATTCTATGGGAGTGAGTGGTTATATTGCTGCATCCCGAAACTAATATCCCCACCCTGCTGCCCCTGCAGGGGGGTTAAGGGCCCTCGAGTGCTCCAAGCTTGACCTATCTATCCCTAACCACAAGACTGAATGCTAACCGACAACATAACGACTTCCCTTCCCGGCATTTATCCCTACACCCAGGGCTTCGGCTTGACGATAGCCAGCTTTCCGCTCAGAACCCCGGGAACTGACAAACAAACGTTGGCTCAATTTGAATGATCGCGGCTGCCTGCCTGCGGAAAGGTGGGCAACTAAACTATAGTTGATGCCCCTGAAGATCTTGGGAACAAGAGAAGCTTCTTTTCCATTGTCATTTCCATTGCCCTATAGAGAGTGGGGGGGCCCCGGGGATCGATCGTGCGATCAAATCGTAGGCTAACGAGAGAGAACAATCGCCATAGATATTTGTGGGGGCGGAACACTTTCCGACCGCTCTTCCGGAGGGCCGGGGGGGGAGGGAATTTGAGCGCTAGTGCCTTTCTGGGATTTCCATTATCCCCATTCGTAGGAGCCCTACTATTCTATGGGCGAAGTGCCCAATCATAGATGATTTTGAATCACAACTATTCTAACTACACCGACCATATATGCCTTAGGGCAGAACGCTTTATGCTCATCGGGGGTTCAGCCTGCCCTAATGGAGTCAATGCCGGCTGATAGGAACCGTTCTGCAGGGGTAAGGGGAACGGATCTAAACTACTAGCAGGAAGTCTCAACCGGAACTACTATAATTGGGGGAAGCGGGGCCCTACTATAACTATTCTAAAGGAGTGGGGGGGCAGTTAAGAGACGGCACAGGAACCCGAACTACTCTAATTGGGGCTCAAGGCTGTATCACGTATATAATGGATGGATGGTGGCATCCAGCATCTATTATATACGTGATACAACCAGCCCTATAGATAGTAGGGGGCCCCACCGGACCTAGCTAGCTATATAAAAGGGGGGGGATAGGCCTCCTGACGTCAGTTGAGTACCCTCGGGGTCCTCTCCCGTTGGTCGAGTGCGTGCCCCTACTATGGATGGATAGGGGGCACTCAACCGATAGGTTGAGCCCGGCCTATTTCTCATTAAACCTCAGCAGGCCCACCGGCCGGCCCCTACCGCTACTATAGTGATAAAGAAACCATCGACTGGATAGCTAGGGAGATAGGGATTTACTGTTTGGAGACGTACGCCATGCGGCTGACCGGACATCCAATGGCATCGAGACAAGAGGCGGAGACGGATTTACAGTCTCGGTCTGCGTATCCCAGGCTGCTGAGTCTCTATTATCGCCCTACTATCTATAGGCCGACTCGCCCGGGCGTGAACCCGCACCGAAGGCACTGAACCCCGACCGCCCCCCAATGGCATCTAACCCCCCTGCAGGGAGGGCCCCCCTTTATAGTTGTTGGGAAGGGCCTTAGGGAAGTCAGAGACGGGATTCGACAGGTTGAATGGGATTCTTACTGATATCTTCCCCGATCGACGCAATGTCCTGCTCCAGATCAATGACCTGTAGTCGGCTCTCCCGACCTCTTGATAGTAAGACCTCTCCCTATTGATAGTAAGGGGCCCTATCCCTCCTGCCATAAAGAAATGAGGGGGAATAGGCAACTAGAATTAGGCCCTCCCAGGATCACTATGCCCCCCTGCAGGGGGACCTTCTATTTTCTCGCCCCGGCGGTAAAAAGGGTTGGGTGGGAACTATAGTTCGCTTGCTAGAAAACTCTACTGCCCACCAATGGCATCTATTCTTGATTCATTAACCGCGAACTAAGATTCCCTCCCTCCCTGCAACTTTTCTTCCAGGGTTGGGTGGGCCCCTACTATTCTATGGGCCGTTGGGCCGGAACTAGAATTCCCACCAGGGCTTCGCCTAAATTCCGACCTGCGCTTCGCGACCGCCAGGGCTACGCCCGCCGACCTGCGCTTCGCGACCGGCCTGAGGCCCCTTTGCCATAGTAGGGGGGGTCGGGACAGCTTCGCTACCGACCTGAGGCCCCTTAGAATAGTAGGGGGGGCTATCCTCCCACTTCTATAATCTACCTCCCTGCAGGGGGGGCCCGGTCCAACCCCACCATCCCATTCGCCTTAGGGCAGGTCGGAATTTGGCGAAGCGCAGGTCGGCCCCGAAGCAGGGCGGGTGGGAGGCAATAAGGCGAAGCGCAGGTCGGAATTGAGCGAAGCGCAGGTCGGTACCAAGGGCCTGCCTTCGGCACCTGCCCTTCGGGACCGACCCCCTACTATTCTAAGGGGTCTCAGGTCGGTCCCGAAGGGGCATGGTCGGCTGCCGAAGGCAGGCAACTAACTGTGGGGTTGGTGCCGGCCCCCCCCCCACCCCCCATTAGAATTGTAGATTCTATTCGTGGGAGATAGGCGGGGCCCTTGGGACCGGGGGGGTGGGAAGATATAGGGATAGGCCTCGGGTGGGGATTATAGATGGGTGGGGGGCAATAGGAATGGGCCCACCCCAATCTATATCGGAGGGAGGGGGCTTGATCTTTAGTCTGGGTCATATGACTGCCCCTATCTTCCTATATTGCGACCCAACGATATTTAGAACATAACCCCCCAACAACGACATCTACCTCACCAGGGCTTCGCCCACCGCCCTGAGGCGGACCCCACCGACCTCCCTATTGCCACCCACCCAAGGCCCCTTAGAATAGTAGGGTGGTCGGTGGGGTTTGTTTCGGGACCGACTTGATGAAGGCCTGCCTTCGGCAGCCGACCATATTGGCAACTACTATAGCGGGTCCCGAAGGGCATGGTCGGTGGGGTTTTGTTGCCTGCCGAAGGGGAGCCGACCCCCCTACGGGGCAACCTTTAGCGGGTCCCGTCTCACCCCACCGACCCAGCCCTTCGGGACCGGCAAACCCCACCGGGCCCCCCCCCACCCCCCATTAGTAATTGTAGATTCTATTCGCTTTCTCACCCTATTGCCTATACCCACCCGCTATAGTAGTTCGCCCCGTAGGGGGGTCGGTGGGGTTTGTGGGTGAATAGGTCGGTCCCGAAGGGCTAGTCGGGCCCTACTATTTGAAGGGGCCGTCGGGCCCTTCGAGACCGACCTATTCGTCTTTTCTTGGGAGGCCCCCCCCTGCAGGGAGGTAGATTTTGTTTGGTAGCACTTCCTATGAGGATTTGAAATGGGTAAATCTATGTTCTACGGTGTTTTCGGGATCCGGATCAGGACCGGAGAATGTGTTCTTGGGGGATTTAATTGGGAGGTGTTTTGTTTTTAAAAAAATTGAAAATATAAGAACGTGTATTATTTAAATTACTAGTTATTTTTTAAAGAAAGTCATTTATGATTTGTTGGAGAGAGTAATCAAAGAATATATTATTGTCCTTATTAATTGAACTAACTTTCAACTCACTAATTGAACAACTACCCTTCAATTAGAAACATATTTTTAGAATTGCATAATATATATAATATAAAATAATTTTGAGTTCAGTTATATATGTATGATGATGGGAAGTGTCTTATTGATATATTTCTCTTTTGTTTTGGATTCATTTTGATTGGGTTGTCTCTAAGACAATGATTAGTATGCAATTATACATGAAAGTTGATAAAAATAATATAAAAATACATTCACACATCTCAAGGGTTTGGACATGATTTATAATCCTATTTGCTCATTATTTTGGGTCTATTATACATGTGTAGATTCAACTCCAAAACTTGCAAACTCAAATTTTAAAATGGGCTCAAGCCAACCCCATTCCAACTAATTATAAGTGTGAAAACATTCAACTTACACATTAGTCTTGTATAAAAATACACCTAATTCATCATGATTATTTAGGAAGTACCTAGAACATTTAATTATAGGTCACAAAAGCATCAAAGAATTATCTTTATTACTTCAGCAGTAGTATAACATTAGCATGACATCAATTGTTACACATGAGTACTTGGTGTGTCTTTTATTGCATCAAAACCATTGAATTGGATCTACAAGTTTGAACAAAGGAGAATATCCTTGTTTAGTAAACTCCTAAAGGTTTTCCTAAACAATGTCAATAATTTATTAGAAGTTTCAACATGGAGGTGAGCACAAATATAAAGTATTGAACCTATCAAATCAATGACATGGGTGCTAATCAATTCTATAGGTAGAGTTTAAATTTGTAAGTGTAAAAAAGATCCCAAGCTAGCCATAAGGATTTTAGTAGTCTAATATTAGTCATTTAGCATAATCTTAATGAAAGCTTTGATATAATGGAAAGTCAATTGACAACACCTACCATAGTCAAAATTAACATCTTTTCTAGAGTTAAGTACATTTATTTGATTTTAAATTTTGCAAGCATTTATTACATTTTTCTATAGCAAAATTAGTCTTAGCTCTAATATGTGGGTTGCATTATCTATTTGCTTATTGCATGTAATTAAACCACCAGATCTTTATGTAAAGTGAGTTTTTTTTATTTTACATTTTTGTTACCTTGATTTATCTTACACCCCTTAAGGTTTTGAACTAAGGGTTTTGAACTAATTAATGGGGTTTTATTGCTCTATTTTTCTTAGGGTTTGGGGTTTCATCATTGGATATCTATTTACTTTATACCTACTTGCTCTTTGATTATGCATTAAATTCTTAGATCATTTATCAAGGATCTTTATGATTCTTTGTCTTGGGATTATTTTTATGCATATATCAAGGATCATAAGTTATTTTCATAATTTGCCAATTACCATCCTTTGAACCTTGATGATATGACATCCTTCTTTCAAATTAACAATATTGCATGTTTTGTGAGTGAGTTATTTTAATGTCTAAATAACAAATCTTTTTTCATGGACCTTGATAATGCTTCCCATCCATCCTAAAGGGTTTTAATTCATTTACATACTTGACTCATGATGAGTACGGTCATTATGTGATGGATGATGATGTCACCCTATCTTCTAGCAATAAATGGGTAATCCCACAATAATGAGTCCCACTTTTTGGCCAAAGTAGAACATTGAAATGAGCATTTTTAACTAAGTCTTCACTTTTTGAGACCTATAATAGCTAAACCATTAAGAATTTGAAGATGATGTGAACTAATGATTTGTGACGATTTGTGTGTAGATTTTAAATATATTTTTTAATTTTTGAAGTAAATTAATATTTTTTATGTAACTTTTAATAACTTTTTTTTATTGTAAACAACATTTTTTAAAAGTGGCATTTATGTTGTAACACGTAATAAAATTCTAATTTTTAAAATATAAATTTGTAACATCAATATCTAGTGTATGGATATATTTTTCATAATTTTTGTTGCATATTTTTTATTAATTTTTGAATTCAAGGTAATTATAATTTGGACATAGGTGTATGTCGTAATACATAAGTTGTTTTGTATATATCGATTTTTTTACAAGACATCAATAGCTAGTGCACAAATATTTTAAAAATGTTTACTCAATATTTTACTATTTTACCACATGTGTAGAACAAAGAACTTGATGCTCGATGAAAAACCTACCTTCAATAAAAATTTGAAAATAAGTACATAATAAAACAAAATTATATTAAAGTTATACTTGTTGGAAAGCTCATTTTGAGGACTACCATCTTGCAAATTATCTTGTCAAGTTAATCCCATTTGAAGGTCCAACTCGAGGTTTGAAACTATAATTTCTGAGGAAAATATGAAGCAGATATTGAAAGTGTCTACCTAAGGCCCTACGTTCAAAGCTATTGAAGGAACCTCATTCGAAAGTATGTCATCCCCACAAAAAATGTAAAAAAAACTTTGAACGAAGGTGCCTTTGTTCAAAGAAAATCTTTTGAACAAAAGTGTTTTAAATTTTCAAGTTTGCATCCGAAAACAAAAATTTGATGTCTCGAGTTTGGGACCCTTTATTATGTGATGACCCATATCCAAGGATGATGCTTTATGTGATGAGCTTATACCTTCCTTAGTTATTTAAGATATTTTTAATCCTTGTGATGCTATTATATCTTCACATCATGATAGCCCTATTTTTATACATTTAGATTCATGTTCCTTTGATGATGCATCTTGTGAGGATTTTAGGGATAGTGATCCATGTGAGATATAATTTTAAATACAAAGTGATCATTTCCCATACATATCAAGGATCATTTGTAAGCCAAAAACGTGAGCACATTTTGGCAAAAACATTATTTGGAATAAAAACCTAACCATATTTTGAAAAAAAATCATTTGCAAGCTTCTTACATATTTCACAATGTTACATCACATAAAAGCAAATTAATTAGGATTTTCAATTTTTTTTTATCAAATTTATTTATTTTTTATAAATTTTGATACCAACTTTTATATACGTATCCCTAATCCTAATATAGAAGATGAATTGCCTAAAGAAAACCCCCACCACCTAAATCTTCTCTAACACTTACCACAATCCACAAAATTAAGAGGGTCTCTTAAAGTAAGAAGAGAAAAAATGAATCATAGAATGAGTCAAAACATCGAGGGCATTGATATCAAACCATCACCATGCATCACTTGTAACCTACATTGGAAGCAATGATGAAGCAAGTTGACTTAGTGATGAATCAAATTTACTAACACCAATTGAATAGAGTTATGTCACTTTTTGTTTGCGACAAAGTTATCCTATGATGAAGTAAAAAGAAAAAGACAACAAAAAGTCAAAAAAGAAAATTCTATATATTTAAAAACCAACACCCATTGCATTGAATTCAAAGAGATTCTCTATTTATTGGCACAATCACAATGACATAAAAAATAAATTTTGAGATAGGTGATGGATGGTTTCCGACCAACCTCCTTGTAACAATCATGAAATTCCTCTATATTCCTAAGAAAAAATTATTACAAATTTTTATTTCATAATTTTGATATGAGGGAGTTTCAAGGTAAAGGTGGAGGCTTTGTTTAGGATAGAATGAGAGATTTTCAGGCACCAAACTGGCAATAAAAACTATTAGCCCAAAAAAATATTCATCATGTGACTATCCCATTAGTTATTAGGGATACTATGAAGGCATATAACCTCCATGCTATTGCTACTCTCATAGAGGCCCTTATACAACATGACACATCAATGTAGCAAGACCATCTAGTTCTAATGTTTGTTCTTATGCTTTTGGATCATGTTTAATCTTGTTGCAATGTAGCAACAATTTTGTTGTTATTTTTTCATATGGATGTTGAATGTTGCTATAAATTTTGCCATACATGTTTTATGGTCTCTTCAAAACCAACTTACCTTAATCAAAACATTTTGCTCAATATTGTTTTCTAAGAACTTAGAATATTCTTTGCAAGGTGGCATTGAGTAAGAATGCTTAATTTGGCTAATTATGAGACCTTTGAATACTTGGCATAAAGCAGAAGTTAAGAGATCTCACTTTTATTGTGGTGTAAGAAGTATATGACATTGTAAAAGGTGTAAAATAAACTATCTTGGTGTGTAAGGGATGGATAGCCATTTTCAGACATAAGGAGTTGTTATTTTGTCTTCTAGAAAGTAGTTTTCCTCCTCTAGATTAAAGTTAGCCCAAACTCATAATAAAAAGTCTTAAAGCTTCTAAAAAGATGCTTGTAACTTCCAAACACATGTGATGAAATATCTTTTGTGTGTAAATTACTTGGCTCATGGTTTGAGTCCATTGTATTAGAAACCATTTATGGTTTGTATTATTTTTGGCTAAAAATTGGAACTTGGAGTAGGAGGAAGAACAAGTTGTTTGCAAGTTGTAGGAGTAACCAAATACTATAGAAACTTAAAGGGAGAAATTGTACTGCTGCAACTCTTTTGAAGGATTATTCAAGCTTTGGATCTCTTTGGATGTGGACTTCTTTCTTGCAAGAGTTTCTCCACATATATCTTGTATTATGGTTTGCATCTATTTATGGTTATTTCTTTTTCATTTATAGTTTATCACTATTTATATATTTGGATTTTTTGAGTTTGCAACATACTTTCACTTGTAAATTATATTGTGTTTCTACAACCATTACTTGCTAATATCCTTCATATCTTTAACTCATGCAAAATTTAACTTCACTAAATTTGCTTAATAAACCTATAATAAACAATTAAATATTTTCAAACGTATTTGCTACTAACAATAACAAGAGGAAAGAATGCAATTGATTTTATTCTAGAAAAGGTGTAGAAATTAAGCATATATGAGAGAAAACATATTGTTGTTTTTCTCTTCAACCTATTGTTCTTCAATTATGTTTGTTCAACTATAATTAATCTTTTGCAAAATTGGTGAATTATTTGGGCAATACTTCATGATCTAGAGTAGTGAGAAACACCAATGCATATATATTTGTTATGTGTAATCAAAGCCTTCAATGCACAAGGATGACTTAATGGTGATTACAATTGCTAGTAAAGTAAAATATACAAACAAAGTCAAATTGATAGTTTGGTTTCAAAAATTTGTTTCTTGTGAAAGATTTGAATTGATCATAGGATATATCATAGATTAGATATATTTTGTTTTGTTTGATTTATTACTTAGCAAGCTTTGAGTTCTATATGCACAAGTGTTGTATTTGAAATGCCAAATTGGAGATAGGTTGGACTCGAGATCCTTTGTCTTAGCTAAGATGTTGTGCTATACAACGTGAACAACCCTTTTCTCCCATGCCATAAAAGTGCATTTTATAGCATGTTTTCCAACAAATTCAAAATTGCTTATAAACATGACATAGGTTTCGACTATGGACTTACTAGTCCACTTTAAGAGTAGATCAACCAAAAAATTCTAGTACCTCAAAACAACAAAATTCCAATATAACAATTAAATCAATTAAAACATTTTAATAACCAAAACTTGCATCTTGAATATGGTAAGCAAGTAGTCAATAGTAGAGGTGTGGACTAAATGAAATTATATGAAGACAATCCAATCAGTGTCAAGCATTTAGTACAAGTGTAGCTTAAAATTGCATGAAAACAATCTTATCAATGTTAAGCCTTGAGGTTGAGTGTAATTCTCTAAGTCTTAATCCGTATGTTTATGGATTGTCATGAACCCTATCATTTTAAGTAATCGAGCCTATATAACATTGGTATTTCACCACAATGAAGAGTGAGAAATTTGATGGCTTGCTCTCAATTTTATAAATAATAACAAGATCCTACACTATTGATAGGTCTTACAACATATCACATTCTAAACATTAATATATATTTATTAATGATTATAAACATTATTAAATTATATTTTTAATATTTATCTTTGCTATCTTTAAATTGATTTTCATGTTTTATATTATGATTTTCTAATGTTAATAGAGTTATAATTCTTTTTTTTAACCTATTATTTTGATCAGTTTCTCTCTTCTTGAACTCTTGATTTATATTCCTTTCTTCTTAAAAAAATCTTTATCTTTTCCTTTCTTTTTAAAAAACTGATTTTCGATCTAATTTCTCTCATTTGTAAAAATATAATATTTATAACTTAATAATTATATTAAAAATTCATTTCTTTATTTTTATTAATAAATATATAAATATTTAATTATTTTGTTAAACAATCAAGTGAAAATAAGATTAGACATACTTCATTGAGAGAAGTATTTCATATATATTTATATATTAAACAAAATAATTTTAATAAAATAAACTAAGTGTAACTCATAATTTAATATAATTCTATAATAAAATAAATTATTTCTTAATTTAAAATTAACTGAAATAGATATACTAGTAATATTTTAATGTCAATGTTTTTAAGCTTGCCATCCTAACTAAGGATATACAAATTTTTAGTTTTGTTAGAACTATCTCTATCCAAAGCCTCCAAAGATGCCTTCTAGATGAAGCTATTTTTAACCTCCCTGTAAATGGTGTAGGCTCCGAAAAAGCTATGAAATGGAATTCTGGGGGTCCGGAGAAGCTCTAAAATGGAGCTGCTCTGGAAGAAAGCTTTGGAGAAGCTCCGTAATGGGGCTCCAGAGGAGCTGCAGAAACATTAACAGCTCTCTAGAGAAGCTCCAGAAAAACAGTGAGTGAGCTTCAATGAGCCCTCTTTGTAAAATCGCAGCCATCGAAGCACCTCTCCAAGCCCCATAACAAATTCTGGAGCTAGTAACCCAGCAACAGCACCAAAAAGTGATGAAGAGTCATTGTAACTCTCCAATTTAAATCAGATAGTTCATCTTTACAAAATCAAGGTAGTGTCTTATGGCAATCGGCAATAGAAGATCAGAAAACCAAACAAACAAGTTAATAACTTTTGAAGATAACTTGGAACCTAAAACAACCACTAAAGAAATACAATATACACTTAAAGCATTTTAATCAACAATGTCCAATACAATATACAGACCGTCTGTTTGGTTCACATTTATCGCCCCAAAACTGATTTAGGTGGGGTCCCAAATGTCCATGCTTTATTTGTTGGTTTGAAACCGCTTTATTTTCCTTCTTGGCTGAGGTTGGAGGAAAAACCCATGATTAATGAAATGAGCTGACTTTTGGCATGGATGCAAGGATGAGGATGAGCACAGGGCACCATTGTTTACAAAAAGGTGTCCAAATAATTTTTATGGTCCAGAGTCAATCACGTAATGCTTGTCATATTTAAAACACAGTAACATTATGCCAACAATTGTAAAGCTTTAGAAGTATCATTCCTTTGCTAAGAAATGTCATCAAAATGCGTAAATTTATAAATGTATTTATAAATACCCCTGATTAGCACTAGTTTGGTACTTTTATGTTTTACTTCTACCATGAATGTGTATAAAGGAAACATGTCAACAAATCAATCTGCAGTAGACTTGAAATTCTTTTTGGTTGTTAAAATTTTGCTCTTAAGTTTTACCTCCAAGCTACGGTAATAGCAGAATAACTGAAAATAGTTCATTAACTCAACTACCAGCCCGTACAGGACCATTCAAGTTTTTATGGGATGTGGAAACTTAAAACATTCGTGGAAACTTAAAACATTCACAAATGGAGGATATACACTAATACCCTTCAATCGATCTGCAAAATTAAGAATTGATGAGCATGATGCCTTTTTATTCAATAAAAAAAAATGCGATGTTTACCTTAAGTTGGAAGATAACTCATCCCCTAGCAGCCCTGCAAAGTTTTTAAGAAATACATATGATTTCTTTCAGAACCCGGCCATTGCGAGAGTCACCTCCAAATATTGTTGCTACTTCCACAGGTTGTCTAACAGATGACTTGCTTGAATGTTATTTTTTCTAGGCAATGGTTTTGATGTAAGCTGTTACCACTCCTTTTATAAATGCATAAACTTTTATTTGTTCTATCAAATAAAACAAATGGTACATAGGTTCCTGCCTATGGTCTTAGAGACAAAAATAACAATCACACTAAAATTCAGTTGGTTTATCTCTCAAACATTGCACTGCCAGTCTTATTTTGTTATAGCTAATTAAACACATTTTGTTTCCACAGTTCATAATAGATAGTAAACAAGATTTCCTGAATTAACTGTATGCAAATTTGTAGTAAAGAAGCGAATTCCACATAAGCATCATAATGGTTTTCCATTGTGTGTCTTTTCAACCAAGCAGCAAATTTCTTGATGCATTTTGTCCTTACTTTCCTGTTGGTACCAAGGACAAGACGATCACAATAAAACGATGAAAGTACGTTTTCGAAATTGAATTTAAAACCGAACAAACATTTAGTTTGAATGCTTGTAGTTTTCCCAACTTCGCACCAAGAGGGAAGGAACTAATTATTAGTATTGAAATAAATATCCTCTCCATAAAGAGATGCAACCGCCAGCGATTGTTTATCAACGAATTAAAGGCGCCATGCTCATGTTGTCTAGGCCCAAGGACAATGATTCATATCATACTGTGTCATGCCTTAAAACATTAAGAATAAAACTGATTAACAAGATGATTGAAAGATTAGAACTTTTAGCCACTTTGGCCTGCCATATGCTGTTTGAATTTCCAAAAAGTAAAAAACTGCAATCAGAATCTGTTCAGAAGTATTGAAAACCCACTATAATTAATTAATTTTCCTTATCAAAAGATTAAATTTCATTAGAATATCAGTACTTTTCCATAGCCCTTGATCAGCAATACAGGACAGCTCTATTATAGGGTGATCCTGTGCAGATAAGCTTTGGCTGCACACAGGAGTGCTATATGCTCTATTACAGTGTCGTCCTATGCAGCTGCTTATCTAAATTTCAGTTTTCAGTTTTTGCTGCATAGGAGGTTCTTTTGAATTGGAATCTTCTCCTCTAATGATCACAAAATGTGCCGTTCTAATTTTGAATTAAGCACAATAAATATTTTGGAACCTTCTCCCATTGTGGGGAGTTGCTACAGTTTATGAATTGAAAATAACTGTAGCAAAATAGAAGGGATTGAAATATGTTAATGGTTGCATATATTTCTTCGTTTATATTTCCCTTCAAATTTCATTTCAATTATTTTAATAAACTATAACAAAATAGAAGTTGAAAAATACAGGCATTCTTACATTTCCCTTCAAATTTTATTTCAATTATTTTATTCACACAATCTATACATGAAACCACTAGCCCTAAAAATAACTCCATACTAAAAATGCTAAACAATGATACCTTACTCTTTACATGGAACCACTAGCCCTAAAAACAACTCCAAACTAAATATGCTAAACAATGATACCTTACTATAAAAAAAACTGGGAAAAAGGAAAACCCAAACTAATATAATAGAACAGTATTCACATTGCAGACAACTACGATATCCTAGGTTGTCTTTTTGCAGTCTAACCTGCCCACCGCTCCCAGAACAGAGTTGAAACTTCAACATCAAGTTTTGTATATCCAATTTATAATCTCGGTGGGTAACTGCATCAGAGTAAGTTTGCAAATAGCATCTACCTCAAGATATTAGTCTTGATGTTGAGCTGATTCGTTTAAAACAGACTAGATTAGCATATTTTGCAACAGTATAGCATGAACGCACATTTAATTGCATTTACAAATAGTCAACTCCAAGATTCAACCTATCGTTGTTATCCATATTGAACAACTGAAATGAAATTTTTATTTTACACCTCGTCTTCATTAAGCAACATGTTTGGAATACCCTTGGTGACTGGAAATCTCCTCCCAGTCTCTGGGCAAATAAGGGCCCCTTCCTCTAAATGCAACTCAAGAAGAGCATGATGAAAATGCCGCATAAAATCATCATTCTCTAGCATCGTTGGTTCTACTTGTTCCGGGAGATCATTTACATTCATCCTCTTTGCTGCGTCATGTAAAGCTTTCCACTCAATCTTTGGGAAAATGTGCTTCAAGAAATCCGGGTTAAATTGAACCTCCTTTATCACAAATCCTTCGACTTCCAACTCCAAGGGAAAGCCCTTGGTCACCCCTCTGATGTTACAGGACAGCATGTTGTGTGTCAAAAGCCTCATCCTCGCCAATTATGTGTGAACCCAAAAGACTCCCAACCAATTAAAACCTGCAGAATTAAATGACATGAAAGAGAAATTAAGTCTAATATATCAATGGTGCATTAAAACATTTGCCATGCAGGTTTTATAATTAGGGGGAGGATTCAGTAATTGAGCATGTATCAATAGTTGTGAAGGTACTTGTCATAATTTGACAAGTCAATTGAACATATTTTCATTATTGTTTGAATAAAAATATCAATAAATATTTTAAAAGTATCAATCATAATTTATTCTGACATATGTCATTAATACACCAAAATTTGTACAACTATTCATCATCTCATTAAAAAAAAAATACAAATAATAGTATTCAATTTCTAACTTCACATAAGAGCTAAGTCACTCTAATTTATTGCTAATAGTGATTACATTCTAAAATATTATGTAGCTGTTCTCACATTTAATAATTTGACGTTATGTAATCTTGCAACTCTTTTATCCAAGGACATAATATTATTGATATATTAATTACATACTTGATAATCCAAAATAAACACTGTACAACTTCTCATTCTAAATCAAATAGAAAAAAGATGTAATGTACAACTTCTAATCTAAATACACATTACTATCAATTCATTTTTTCTAAATAATGTGCAATTAATGTCCATTTTAAATACTTGCACCATTTAATATTGATTTCCCCAAAAAAATTTGAAACATAAATTATATTAATAAATTTTAAATATAGAGTTTAATTATTAAAACCTACATTTTAAAATGAATTTATTTTATTTTGAATGTTCATATTTGAACCTAGAACCCCATGCAGACCTTCAAATTAACAAATAAATTCGACCCTATAATCTCATGAAATCACATATTTACTCGTGATAGGTCTGGCGGTTCTAAAGTGAGATTTTCAACATTGATTATTATATTTGATAAGACCATAAGACTGCCTTTTACTGTTGGAATGATGGATGCACATGTGTCCTTGATGAAGCTGCAGTCTTCAATGGAGGACCTTTGCCAGGAAGAAATATTCAACCACACAGAAAGTATGATAATGGCATTCAAATAAAGATTCTATTATGATGATCTAGATTGATAGATAGATTACAAAGAATACATATGCCTGATTATATAGGCAAGTGCTAAACCTAGAATGCAAAGGATGTTGCCAAGTGTTCAAATCACACTTCATGTGACAACAAGAAACCCTAACCAACTACCTAGGGAATGATAACAAGATGGAGATAAGTTCTAGAAAAGACAACTCACCTTCTAGAAGGGAATCTTATCTCAACAACTTTATTAAATGATTAAATGCAACCTAGGACTAATATGATTAATTAAGACCTAAGTTAACTTATGCTAATGTAATAATTAATTAATTACACTAACATTTACGAGTTAGTCCTACTCCAGAAAGCAGTTTGGTGTCTTGAAAACTTTGGCCACGCAATCTATTCTAAGATATTCAACATAATCAAATAGATCATTGAGAGTTTAAACAAGGAGGTTTCGACGCTGAAAATAGTCACTGTATGGCTCTCATAGATGGGCATTCAACCAATTAATGTTTACGATCAATGAAAAATTGATTGGCCTTTCAGCTACAAGTTTTGCAAGGACAAGCTGATATCGAGCCAATGAAGACCTCCTGAATACAGTTTCTAATTGAGGAAGCTAGAGTCTTCTTCATGTTGATAGAGTTCTTTCTGGGGAAAAATAAAAATTTCCAAAAGTGGTGGCACTTCGATGAAAGTGATAAAGGATAGTTATGCATTAGGTAACAGTAGAACATTGTCCTCATCGGTAATTGAAGAAACTATAAAGCCCTCTCCAAGTGAGTGTGCAACATATGATCAATATTTGAATCTCTTGGAGCTCACTGCAAATTGGAAATCAAGGAATGGATTGATTGGCCTGCACATATGCTATAAAAGCTAGCCTTGTAGTCACTGGAGATGCCTTTCAGGTAAAATTCATCAATCATGTATGACACAAGGCCTTATATTGATAGGGAAGAATGGGAAAGAAGGCTTGAATCCATAATTGGTTCTTAACTTGAATTAATATCAATGATTTGTGAATGTAACAAGGATGCATCCATTGATCAATTGTCAGTAAGTAATGGCATTTTTGCTACCAACGTTGCCCAAGAGGTATGGCAGAGGCCTGGGGCTTTACCGGTAGTTTGCAAAATAAGCAAAGTGAGTTTACTTCATTGTTTAGGGACGTGGAAAAGGGATGAACATGTGGTTTATAGAATATGGCTCGCAATTAAATGCTTTATGTAGAAAGCTCATTTTACTTTAGGCCTTGGGAAACCAAATCCACCAAAGCGAGCCCATTCTAGAATATGAGAAAAGTTTTGCAAGCCAAGCCACCTATATTCCTTCAAGCAATCTACAAAGTTCCACAATATAGAGGATCACACACTTTGCACTATTTCGTCAAACCTTTGAGGCCTCAATATTTATAGCTCAACTCTTGTTGAAGATATTGCATCAAAGTATAAATCGTAAGGATTTGATAAGGACATCCAAATATTCCTGGGTAATTGAAAGAATTCAGAAATTGTTTACAAATATTTAGAATCTATTCCAATTGGTTGATCCAGATGATTTTCTGTCTTAAGAACTAATTGTCTATCAACAAGGCTAGTGGTATTAGTACCTCTAGTGGTTCATATTGCCTTAAATCTACTAGAAATTTAAGGTATGCACGAAATAGATTTCAAGAGAAGGTAGCGTTTAAAAAGAAGCTGAAACAGGGGACTCTACAACCAAAATAGGATGAACAAGATCATGGAACTTGAAACTAAAGATGTAGCTATTGCAAAATTGCTAATATGCAGAATTGTTAAGATCCAATTACTGTTCAAAACAGGTAGTTAATTGAAATCGAGGATGGAGTGTTCTAATTGATTACAATGGTTAAGGGGTGCGTATATGAAACATCAAAATTGATGATGAAGTCTTCAAACTTTAAATTTAAACAGTCCAAGATCAAAAGTGCAAGCATTATTTTGTGTTTTGTCATCACGAATACCAATGTAGCAGCATTAAAAAATACAACTCGTGGTTGGTTTTCACCTCATTGTTTGACGGTTATTTGTGTTGGGACGGCAGATTAAAAGCATCTACTATTCCACCGGGTCCTTCGAAACTCCCTTTCAAAATCTCCAAAACCAAAAATATAACTGAAAACTTGCAAAGCGCCAGTAAAACCATGATTGCCCGCAGAGCGACACTAGATCACAGTAGCGGCAGAGAAGCGCGAAAAAAAAAAAGCAACTCAAGAGAAACAAAGAAAACCCTAAATATAAATAACATACCGAAAACATGTACGATGACCGAGCTATAGGCTAAGAAAATTAAAAATATCAAAGCATTTAAGAGCGTGACCACATATTTCACGTTTCTATGCGAAAGCAGACTTGGAAGAAAGAAAACTAACATCTCACTTTCTCCATAGGTCCTTCAAACCTTAATTAAATTTATCATTTGTATGGCACGCTCTTGGTTACTACCAGGCTAAGAAATGAGTGAATGCGTACATACATTTGCTCCAACTGTTGATTTGTTGTATCCAGATGATTCGGCCGCCTCTGATTAGTTATCTCGAACAACTAGGGTTTCAAATATGAGAAACGTTAATCCTAAACCCCAATTATAAACCCTTGCTAATGAGGTAACTCTTGCGTGATGCTTATAGATCCACAGCATTTATATCATAGAAAGTTATACGCATAAAGCATGCCCCCGGTAGAAATATGAAAAAATTACTAGTACAATTTTCTTTAATTAGTTATTAATTAAATTAATTTATCTATCTTATTCATTAATCTATATAAAACATGTGAATATATCATTTCACAGATTTTTATAATTTGTTTATTTTTTTTTTTTAAAACTATTTTAGTATTTTCTTGTTAGTTTTTTTAATTGAATTTTATTATACCAATTGTAAACCAATAAACAACAAAAAGGTTTCCATGTATATGTGTTACATTTGTTTTAGTTTGAAAGTCAAACAATAATTAAAGATAATAATAATAATATTTTATTTTGAAAACTATTGGTATTGTTTTTTTTCAAATCAGAATTATTCTAAATTAAATATAGTAGGAGTTAAATTTATAGAAATGCTAATTGTATTAAATCGATAAATTTATTGTTTACATCAATTAGTTTATCTATCTTTTAATATATAATTAATGTTGAGATGTATTTTTTTTGTAATGTTAATTTATATTAATAATATAATAATAATTTATAATATTCTATTTCTTAAATTATTTGTATTGTTTTTTCAAATCAAAATTATTTTAAGTCAAACTTAGTAGAATGAATTAAATTTGTACAAATGCTAATTGTAATAAGTTTATATAATTTATCCTAATCATATTTGAATGTTTTTTTTGAAATCAAAATTTTTCCAAGTCAATTATAGTAGAATAAATTAAATTTATAGAAATGACAATTGCATTAAATCAATAAGTATATTGTTTATATCAAATATTTTCTAAGGCTTTGAGTCTATTTTCTCCTTGGGATTTGCTTTCATTTCTTTAGTTTTTTATATTTGTCATAAGTGAATGTTGGATTGATTCTTAGTCCCTGTAAAAACTTAACGCAAAAAATTGTCACAAATGTCAAGCCTATTCTTTTGATTGGTCTTATATCGATGGTGGTTTTTCCGAGAGTTAAACCTTGTGATTTGTGTATTGTTCAAGCCCAAGCCAATCATAATGATATTTGTATTGAGCTACCCCTTTGAATTGTTGTGATTGGAATTGTTAATGGATATAAATCATCGAATGAGATTCCTAAGTAACTGTCGAATTGAACCAATACATATATGTTGGTGGTTGAGGTGGTCCTGTTCTGGGTCTATATACAATATCTTGAACATATCCTAGAGCTCCATTTACAAGGCCTGCTTCTATCCATAGGTTTGATGTTAACATAAACCTCACATTTTGACTCAATAATAATTCCAAATCAAGTTCATATTCTATAGCTCCTTTTGTTCCATGGGCACTTCCTATTTTTGTTGGAATGTTGTGTGCAACTAGATTTTTCAATGAGTATATTTTTTTCCTATTATGGCTATGAACATTATCATTTTTTGAAGACAAATGAACATTATTGTTAGTCTTCATTGGTCGTTGCATCTATTCTTGCGATATATCTTATCATTAGCAAAGTCCAATCATCTATTGTAGGGTTTGCATCTCTAATATTTGTTAAAATCAAAGGAAATCTTTCTTGGTCACTATTTAGTCCATCTTGTTTGAAAATGTGATCTAAAGTAATGACAATTTTGAATTCTTCCCACAGTATTTTATTTTGTCTTTAGCTTTCATATGGTGGTTTGTCATTAACTAGAGGTAATTGTCTGAGATCTCCAACCAAGATTGTAGATATTCCTAAATGTAATGAATAGATAATAAATTGAAATGTAATGAATAGATAATAACACAAGCCGATAATATCTTTGAGCATAATTTAGTTGTTCATCGCCAGACCAATCAAGATTGTCCATGTTTGGTACTCCATATGTCCATATGAATCCCAATACATGTGTTGATCCCCTATGTTGTCACTCATATCTGCACCAATAGTTTTTAACATTCATTCCTTTTTCAAGTATTTATTTTCTACAATGACAGTGTTGTAAGTGTATATATTGTGCAATGATATGAGGGTAGTTAATGATATTTTGTTTGCACCAAATTTGAGCTTCATGTGAATTGTTGATGGTGTACCTAGCATCATGCATGTAAATTTGGCCAATATAAGTCAGTTGCACTTAATGTGAAGAATATCATAGGTGTGCCAATCTGATGGAGCATGTATGTCAATTTTGCATGACATTTTGTCCAATATGATCTTGTACACCGCAAAATAGTTCCAAATCGCATTAATATGTCAACTAAATGTGATTGTGGCATATTTTTCATATGTTGATGTAGCTCACTTATGGTGATGGAAATTTCATGCAAACTTTTTTTGATGAAAACTCCACTTGAATTTTGTGCACAATGTCTCATTATCATATTTGTCATATAATATTGAAATCATGGATGTTTACTGGATCAATTATCTTTGTAATGAATAAGATGCTTAGCAATTTCATGTAGATAGACTTGTCTGATTTGTGGTTCTAACCAATCACATCTACCATTAGGAAATAATGTTGGAAAAGCCATATCAAATAATCCTAATGTAACATATTCATTTATTGGAGATCTATCAATTATTGGCCAATCAATCAATGTTGTTTGATCTATATTTGCATTAACCCATGCATAGATTAACTCCATTTCTCTCTATACAATAGGTGGTCTTGAAGCCATTGATGTAGTGTGATCAAGTATATTACTTTCATCACTTTCCATAACCAGTGCAACAAAAATAATTTCATTTGTATCAAAATATAATTCCATATGCATAATTTTCAGATGGTCACAAATATTTTCATCAAATTTTATTGATAATTCATCAAGAGCATTTTGTATCAATTGTCACATAATAACTTAGAACTTGTCATGCATGATTTTGTATATTCTAGTGCTTTATAGAATCGATTTTTGTTCACTATAAAGTGATAACTTGTGCTACGTTGATATTTTCTTTGAACTATAATGATTAGAAGATCTTTAATGTAATGCAACAATTTATTTGCTATATTTTCAATATTTTGTGGAGAGCTTATTGTGTGTCCTTTATATTTATATTTCCCTCCTCTTGCATTTGTAACTTGTAATATTGGACAAACATGTGCAATCAACATTACTTTTACTTGAGTGAGTTGTGCAAGTTCTATTGGTTGGGATCTAGGATCCATATTATTTGTAGCTGAAAATCTGTTGATTTTTTTCCTATCTACATATGTTGCATACAAAACCCTCTGAAGTACAAAAAAAATGATTCTAATATAAGATTATTGGCAAATATATCACATTGATGGGGACTGGTAGCTATCTAATTGACTATGGAACACCATTTGTATTCTTCTAAAATCAGTGGCTAGTAATCCGTTTGGATTTGTTGTGTTTTCATAACTTGCATGTCTTTTTGAATGAGGTTGTTCTTCAAATGTGCATTGACATGTATTTATCCTTATATTGTTAAATTGCAAATCATTTGGTTGTCTATTTTGTCTATTAGAATGGGATTGTTCTGTAGTTTTTTGTTCATGTGTATTTGTGTTTATATTTTGGTCTGCTCTATTCTCAGCTTCCATTTTTTGTATTGTTACGTGCATTCTTCATCTAGTGTATTTGTCTTTATCTGCTTCATTCCTTGTCTTCTTTGTTCATCTCTTTCTAAATCTGTCATTTGCTCCCTTTGTCATCTTTGATATTCTCTTTGGTAATCTTTTCAATACTATTTTCTTTGTTCTTCAAATTCAAATTTTCTATTCAATCGAACCATATCTAGAAAAAAATAAAAATTAAAAGTTGATTAAATAGAATATATCCTACAATTTCTTAAATTAGTGTGAGAGATGAAAGATACATTTGACTCATTCGTGTGTTTCATGGTATAATAATTGTTTGTAAGAATGTAAAGTACGAAAGTTGATGATTGAATTAAAATGTTTATTTCTATATTTGTTGTTACTATTTTAAATTGAATTAAAAATAATGAAACAAAATCATTTAATTATTTTAATATATTTGTGTGCTTTGTTTTTAAACTAAAATACTTTTTAAGCATAAATTAATTAAATTTACAAATAAGTCAAAAGATAAATACTTGTAATTAAAGAATTGTCTAGTCGAGTTGAATTAACATAGACTTTGCAATAAATGATTGCCGTAAAATCCTAAGTACAACTATGATTGTGACTATTAAAATCAAATTTTAACTTCAATAAAATTATATAAATATACTTGTATTTTTCTATGAATGAAGTACAAACTTTTTGTTTATTTTTGACATATTATAAATTATGTTAAAATTTTGAAAAATACCTATTATAAATTTTGTACAATATATTATAAAACTAGTTTAATTAAATCTTATATGATTATTAGTAGTAATACTTTATTCATTTCTATTATTATGTAATTGTGAATTTAATTCAAACACGTATAAATCATTGAAAGTTACACTAAACTAATACAATTCGTGGGAGACACTTTTTTATTGTTTATTTTTTACATTAAAATATTTAAACAAAACAATCATATAAATATATTTGTAATATTTAAAATATTATATATTTTTTTCAAAAAACTATCTAAAACATTTAATCACATTTGAATAATCACAACAAATGCTTTAATGAATATATATATATATATATATATATATATATATATATATATATATATATATATATATAGCTCTAGGAAAATTCACTCCACCAATTCAGCACAGACCATCAACAATTCACTGTGGGAAAATTCACCTCCATGACAAATTCACTCCAAGTAAAATTAATTCACCGCCATGGAAAATTAACCGCATTAAAATTAATTTGATTAATTTTTCGCAACGATGAATTGTTGGTGGTGAATTTTACTTGTGGTGAATTTCGATGAATTACTAACGGTGAATTACTGGTGGTGAATTTTATACGATTCATCTATCCACATAATATCTTGTTGGTCAATTCATGGTTGACGATAGAGATAGCAAGAGTGAATATGATTTGATTCATCTACCACAAAAGATCTCGTTGGTCAATTCACAATTCATCTCTTGCATGTTAATTTCTTATAACCCAACAACAAATTAATTACATAATAAAATCACAGAAAATAAATATGATTTATAACAATTAATACAATTGGGTTAATTAACAGCTAATAACAACGGAAGCAAAAACAACAAGAAGCCAATCATAAATATACCCAAGAAACCCCAGTGTGGGGAAAAACCTGCAAATGTTGGATCTTTTATTCGGCCTAACAACAAACTTTCCTTTCAAAAATACAATCCTAATTTGCTAAAACAATCTTACATATATAGCCTCAACTGTTTTAAATCAACGTGCAAGAAAATAAACTTTCTTTACATTACTCAGCTTTAAATCACACATAAAATCACTCTCGATCTTATATCAACCTCACAAACCCAAAACATTTTATTAATGAATAAAAAAATTGTTGTTGCTAAAAATCCAACTCGAATTGCTTTAAAGCATATCCAACTCAAGTTTCTTTAAAGTGATTTAAAGCATATCCAACTCTAGTTGCTTTAAAACAAGTCCACACTCCACCTTTCGAGCTACAAAAAATCGACACTCCCTCTTAGCGAGGAAGGTGTTCTACACAACACCCAACTTATCCCTAAAGAATTCACACTTACTCTTCATCAAGGCCTTGGTCAGGATATTTGTTATTTATTCATCAGTAGGAATGTATTGGAGCTTCACTGTCCCCTTCTCCACACAATCTCTGATGAAGTGGTACTTGATATCAATGTGCTTTGACTTGTCATGGAACACTAAATTTCTCAAAGAGTTTGATATAACTCTGATTATCACAACAAATGACTATAGGATCTAGCTCTTGATCAAAGAGTCCAGCTAAAATTTTCCAAAGCCAGATAGCCTCACATGTAGCCATACTAGCTGCCATATACTTGACCTTAGCAGAACTCAGTGCAGTTGACTTTTGTTTCTTGCAATACTAAGAGATTGCTCTTGATCCCAAACTAAAACTACACCCTAAAGTTCTCTTTCGGTCAACTGTATTGCCTGCCCAATTTGCATCGGTAAACCCCTTGAGCTTCACTCCATCCTACTGAATGTAGTTTAGCCCATAATCAACTATGCCTCAAAGATACCTCAAAACATGCTTTGCAACTATCCAATGCACACATTTAGGTTCCACCATAAACTGACTGAGTTCATTGCAAAACAAATGTTTGGCCTGGTGTTGACTAGATACATAAGAGAGCCTATCAACTGTTTGTATAAAGTTGGGTCGACTACCTCTGATCTAGAAGCATCAATCTTCTTCTAGTTTGTCACAAGTGGTGTGGACATGGGCTTACAGTTCTCCATCCTAAATCATTTTAGGATATCATCGAAGTAATTCCCAAAGAAGATCTCTCCCTCTTTCTGCCTCAACTCCAATCCCATAAAGTAGTGCATCAACCCCAAGTCCTTCATCTCAAACTCTCTTGCAAGATCCCACTTGCAATGTGTTATGAGCTCCTCTGACCCTGTGAGAAACAAGTCATCAACATACAACACCAATATGAGAAGTTCACCCTTCACCTGAACATAATACAAGTTCATCCATCTGCCTCACTCTTGATGAAGCCCACACTCTGCAAGTAACTGTTAATACATGAATACCATACCCTAGGAGCTTGCTTGAGCCCATACAGTGCTCTTCTCAACCTGCATACATGAGAATCCCTCCCATGTGCTTCAAATCCTTATGATTGTTCTATGTAAATTTCTTCCTCAATCACTCCATTGAGGAAGGTCATCTTTACATCCATCTGGAGAATCCTCAAACCCATTTGTGTTGCTACAAAGATGATAGCTCTTATGGACGAGTACCTAGATACCATAGCAAAAGTCCCATCATAGTTGATCCCTTCCTTATGAGAAAACCCCTTAGCCACAAGCTGGGCTTTGAACTTTTCCACACTACCATCTATAGCATGCTTAATCTTATACAACCATCTTGAGCCCACCAGAGACTTACCTTTTGGTCGTGGTACTACCTCCCACACACTATTTATGGAAGAATGCTCTTCCACCATGGCATCCTTCCATACTTGGTTCTAGGACGCCTCCTGAAAGCTAGAAGGCTCTACTTCAATTAATTCACTCATAAGTACCACATACTCATAATAACATCTGGGATATTTTCTTTGTCTAACTGAATCCTGCGGATCAACAACATATTCCTGGGCCTCTCTCAGGGCCTGCTCAGTCGCCCTATTTCTCCTCTTCTCGGTAATAGGAATTTGAGGTTGAGAAATTATTTGTTCCTCCTTCTGATCAGTTTGCTCGGCCTGCTTGCTCTGCTCTCCAGCTTGTGTGATAGAAGTGTGAGGAATTTATGTTGCTTAAACTGTGGGTGATTGCTCCCCCTCATTCATCAAGTTGCTAGACTTTTGAAGATCCCTCTCTTCCTCAAACTTCACATCTCTGCGAACAACTGTTTTCTTGAGGGCAGGAATGTAAACCCAATAGGCCTTAGAAGTTTCACTATACCCAAAAAGGATACCCTTCTCTACAGTTGGTTCCAACTTGGTTCTCTTCTCCACAGGAATGTAACAATACACAAGGCATCCAAAGATGAAAATGTGCCCCAAATCTAGTTTCTTACCGGTAAACGCCTCTTCTGGAGTCAATTTTCCCAACACTTTGTGAGGGTTCCTATTCTACAAATATACATTTGTATTGCAAGCTTATTCCCATAATAACCAAGGTAGATCTTGATCATGAAGCATGGCCTTGGCTGCTCCAACTATAGCCCTATTTTTCCATTCAACAACCCCATTTTGTTGAGGGTTGTACAAAACTGTCAACTCTTTCTTGTTGCTTTCCTGAGTGCAAAAATCTTTGAAGGCATTCGAGGTATAGTTGCCTTCATCATCATACCTCAGTATCTTGATCTTCCTCCTGGTTTGGTTCTCCACAAGAGCCTCAAACTCTGAGTCTACTGAAGACCTTATCTTTATTCTTCATAAAATATATCCACATCTTCTTGGAGAAATCATTAGTGAAAGTAACAAAATACTCGTCCCCATTCAAGGATATTGTTGTCATGGTCCCACACACATCTAAGTGTACAAGATCCAAAATCCCTTTGGATCTAGTGTTGCTACTTATAAAACTGGTCTTGGCATATTTCCCAAGTGCATAGCCTTTACACACCTCATGCTTTTTTGTCTTCATCACAAGCAGCCCCATTACTATTTCCTTGATAATATTAAGTGCTCCATGGTGAAGGTGATCCATTCTCCTATGCCACAATTCTCCTAGCTCACTACAACTACTTACCAACACATGTGTTGGCTCAAACTGTAACCAAAACAAGCTAACATGCCCAACTCTAATCACTTTTACAACCTTGGAATCTTTGGGACGAATATGGAATTTTCCCCTTTCAAAGGTCACAAAGTAACCCTTGTCTTCCAAAGTAGAAACGAAGATTAAATTCTTTGTCATGCCAAGGACATATAACACGTCCTCCACCAACAGAGGTTTGTCATAATCCCTCTGAAACTTGACCATGCCAACACTAGTTGCATGGTACTTGGCATTGTCTCCTAGATTAATATATAAATCCAAATTCTTCTCCTCCAACTTGGTAAAACACTCTTTGAATCTCGTCATGTGGCAAGAAGCCCCACTATCAATATATTGTACCCTGTTGGCAATTGAACTTGAGAGATAGGAAATGAGAGAAAATTCATTCTCAAATCATGATGCAAACTCGTCCACCTCTGTTGTAGCAACAACTTGCTTCTTTTGCTTGTCCTTATTTTTCTTATTTGAACACTAGCTGGCATAGTGACCCACCTGATGGCAACAAAAACATTTTATCTTGCTCAGATCCTTCTTCTTCCCACTCTTGGAAGAACCATTTGTTTTCTCTTTATTGGACTTCTTCTTACCCTTGCTTTCAAGAGCAATATTTTATTTGTCTTGACCCTTCTTCGTCTGATCTCCTCAATGAGCACCTTCACAGATCTCCTCCTAAACAAAATCATCCTAAAGCCTTGCCCAGTCGGGTAGGCGACCTCTGCCAACAACACACTTGACAAACACTTCCCTGTAATGTCCCCTTTTTGATGTGCATCAGAGTTGGGGGATTAGCCTATTTTCCTGACCCTCGTAGGCTAATAGTTTTGGATAGAGGGTTTCTCAGACGGGCACTTGGTCATCAAACTTCAGTGTTGATATCTGGAGCATGGTGGTAGGGTGAATTGTGGCATTTGGCATGATACTGGTGCTTAATCTAATGATATTGACCTTTTATTTCACCATCCTCGGCTGAGGGACCATGTGTTTTAATATGAAGGGGTCACTTTCTATTTTTAAGTTACTATTCATTACTAAAGTGAAAATGTTATAACTTAAGTGAATAGTGTTTCCTTTGTAAATTTATAAAAGGCAAGAGAGAAATTCGAATTGCTTCATTAGATGATCATTTTGGCTTGAAGAAAACTTGGGAGTGAAGCTTGGAGGAAGAAGGAGGTTAGGGTTTCCTTATTTCTTGCAGTGGGTGAGCCTGGTGGGGCTTGGTTGTTCGTTTGGAGCTGCTTGAGGGTGTGAAACACCACCTTAAAATTGTTGATCTATTATTTTGTTGCTCTTTGGAGATCTACGTTGTTGTTTGCAAGTTGTTTGAGCTTGGTTTTTGCATGTTTTGGGTTGCCGTTGCCTCCAATCTCGATTGTACAAGAGTTGTTCGCGTTTTGTGGTATTTTGGAGTTGTTTTGAAGAGCTACAGCCAACCGCACTTTTGTGAGGGTTTGTATCAGCCAAAGCAAAAGAAACACCCTTCTTACAAGGCTGCAACTTCACCTAAAGGGGGCATCCTTACCCTAGGAGGCTTCCTATTTTGGTTTTAGTGGAAGAAGTTCATCTTTGAAAAGAAATCAGCATTTCATTGGGCGTGGGTACTGTAGCAGGGCACTATTCACAGTGTTGTTTTGGCTGTAAGTTAAAATATGATCTATGAAATACTCGGCATCGAATCTAATGTAAGTTATATGTTGTAAGTGACCTTTATGTAATGAAGAAACTATATTTAGACATCGAAATGAGCAATGTACTCAAGTTGTTTCAATAGCTTAGTTATTTGAGTTTCCTTTATGCATATGCTTCTTAGTTCTTTCCTAGTTTTTAACTGGCAAAAACTCAAACACATGAAAAGAGAAATACAAACCTATCAAAATCAGACCTACAAGCTCAGTGAAAATATTATCAAGGGAGTGTGGTACATCATAGTGGTATCAGAGCGGTTTCCTACCAACCTGTTGGGTGAGTTTTAGCTACAAAAGCTTCAGTTGAACAGTATGGCTATTTCCCAAAAGTAGTGGGATAAGAATATGGGAAAGCTTAAACAAAGTTTGAAAGAGTTGGACAAAAATTAGAAAAGGTTGAATGAATTGATTTCAAACCCTACAAAACTAGACAAAGCAGTACGGTGTATGGCTTCCATTTTTAAGAGGTCTACATCACAAAACGAAGAGAAGAAGAAACAAGAGGACACTTCAGTATCCAGATGCCTCTACGATGAATTCTCAGTAGTTAATGGCCAGCATACAACTGATCTTGTGGAGAGCAAAAATCAGACTTTAGAAGATCTACTTGTTGATGATGAAGAAGAGTTAGAACACGAGGGTTTTGAGCTCCCTAAATTTTCTATATCAACAATTGTTGATGAGACTTATGATCATTTTGAAGATGCCAATTCAGTTTATGTGCAAGGATTGTCAATTCAAGAATCAGACAGGTCTGATTTGCAGGATCAAAGGCACGAGCTCTCATTTGATTCCAGTGTTGTTCGTGATGAGCCATTGACAAAGGTTGGAGCATTTTACCACGACTGCATAGTGAGGAGTACCCATCACTTCTCCTTTAGTCCACACATGGAGGATTGGTTGACGCATCGGTGTGGATTGGTTCAGAGTGTATGCCATCCATTTTGGGATGTTGAGTTACCATCATCAGTGGATGGAACTAGTGGTTGCAAGTATCCTACTTAGCTGTTGGTGGGCGAGTGCTTGCAGGATTAGTATTTAGTTTCCCATCATGCTAATGTGTATCCAACAAGGTTGGCTACTTCCTTGTCTCAGAGACTACTTGTGGATACATGGTTACAGAGGGATCATAATGTCAGCAGGCATGATGGCAGAAGTGGATATCACATCCATGAGAGTTTAGTGGAGGTTATGGAGAGATGTTGCGTAGCATATGCTTCCGAATATTCTTACCTCCTCATGATGGATGGATGTGAGTCTTGTTTATTTTGGGATCCAGGTGGAGATAGAGTTAGCACTGTCATTTGGAGGGGTCCCAGTGTATTGCTTCACCACTTATGGTATGGTGGAGTTAGGATCAGCATTGAGAGCGTCTTGAATAACACCTAGCGGAAACTCACGCCTTCACAACGAAGATTAGCTCATAGCATGCAGCAGTACGAAGATAACATTTCAAGACGAACCTTAACACGAAGTAAGATTGAGAGACTTGGTGTTGTATCCAAAGGTCTCTATGATGTGTTTGGGTTAAAAGATGATAAGTCGATAGAGAACTACCTACAATCTATAAACGGACATGGGATTGAAACTGAAGTGGTGGGCGATAAGGAAATTTTACATCAGGATAATAGTATAGTGGAGCCACAGAATAATGTCCACAACATTTCAGAAGTTGTTATCAGCACTGCTAACAATTTTGATTTTCATGACGACAATGATAAGACTTTGCAACAGCATGAGACAACAGTGGCTACACATGTGCAAGATGCTACTATTGAGCTGTTACATGAAAGTACTCAGGAATTGGGCACTAAGAGTGCAATATTTGGCGTGGATTCGTGTCATTGTGAGTCTGATTTTCCAGATCAGGTCTTAGAGAACAGGTTTGATGATTCATGCGTTGACATAGAATCCCAAGATCATGAGTTGGATGGTGATGTAGTTAAATTGGAGGTGGAAGTGTGTAAAGACACTGTCATATCAGCAGCTTCTACCTTATCAGTTGAGTCGTCCTTTGAGGTACACAGCAACAGTACCTGATGTGTGCACTGATGATAGCACACATGATGTTGTTGATCAGAAGGCGAGCGATGAGGATTCAACCTCTTACTATAGTGTGGAATTGGGTGGAAATGATGAGTCACAGGGGCATCATCATCTGGCGAGACAGTTGAAGGTTAGTGATGATAAGATTGTTACAGCTTTGGAGCATTTTGATGTTACTCGACAGATGTTGGCTACTTATGGTTGGAGTACTCCTATGTCAGATGAGTACGGTGTTAGTAGTCTTTCCCTCACAGAGTTGCATACACTTTGAGAGGCAGTTGGAATTATGAAACAAAATTACCTACAACTACTTGCGGATAGAGATTTCCTTCTCGAGTGGGGTTGCATCTATCGTAAGGCATTGAAGGGAAAAGAAGAGGAGGTTGATGAGCTCAGTTATGAGCTAGAGACGACTATGGATTCTTTGAAGAGCACTCAATTGGCCCTTCAAGAGTCACAGTCATTGGACGCAAAGCTTACCATGGTATCGAGTTTGGCACAGTCTTCACTCTCTTTCGATATAGTTCAGGTTTCCATGGCAGTAGTGGGTGATGAACATATGTCCACAGATTGTGGTTGTGAGCAGAGTGAGGATGTGGTTACTACATCCATCATGGTTTCAGGTGCATTTGATACAAATGGGATGAGTGCATTGGTTGAGAGTTGCAAAGAGCCATGTGTTGCACCAGGTTCTCCCGAGTTTAGTCCCATGATAGGTGATGCAGAACAAATCATCGATAGCTCTTGTGACATGGAAGTTGACTCACCAGAAAGTTATGTGTCAACTCATGACACTACTTTGTCCACTTCACAGGAGATATGCAGAGCAACATCTAGCTGGAATATTGGTTTTACGTCAATTTGTTTCCCTCTCTCGGAAGCAAATCTGTCATTTCATTCCATACAGTTGATTGGGATTGGCAGCTTGATGAGCCAATTCTAGATTACAACTCAATGTATTGTTCCAAGGACTCAGCGCTGGATGATTCGGATCCGCACAGAGTGATTGCGCAGTTTGTGGATAATCCCTTATTTGAGTTTGGTGGTGGTTCGATTTATGATAATCCACTCTTTGAGCTGGAAGTCAATCATACTCCTGATACTAGTTTGGGGTTGAGCAATAATCACAATGTTTGGGATAGTCCTAGTGCATCGAGATTCCAAACAGGGCTCATAGAGGAGTTTAATAGTGGGTACAATGTGAGGAATGCTTACAGTTTGACCTTTGATCCACCTATACATGACTTGTATTCGATGCACAATCCTTGTGCGTAGGGTGTTTTCCTTGGTGCAATCAAGGGGAGTGACTCCTTACTGTGTCCAGAGTTACCATCTTCAGAAGATGGGACTAGAGGCTGCAACTACTTGACTCAGTTGTTTGCAAGGGATTACTTGCAAGGACAACAGTCAATTATCCATCGTGCTAATATGTATCTGACAGGGTTTGCTACTTTAATACCACAGGGATTTCATATGGATACATGGTTATAGGGTGATTATGGTGTCAACAGATATGATGGTTTGACTAGTTGTCACGTCCATGGGTATTTTGGAGAGACTGTAGAGAGATGTTTTGTGGATGTTTCCAAATATTTTTGTCTCTTCATGACAAATGGATGTGAGTTCAGGTTGTACAGAGATCCAGATGGTGACAGGACTGGCATTGCAGTTGGATGGGTTCCGATAGGTTGCTTCGCCAATTGGCAGCATGGTGAAGTTGTGATCAAATTTGTGCGGAGGAAGTCAGAGGTTATCAGACATGGCAGACTTCCATTCTGGTGCTGGGATCCTGGGATATTTGGTGCAGTTGCATTTATGTTGGTGCTTCCAGAGTTAGTCAGTGATGCATGGGACATTTCACAGCTCTTCTTTTCGACCTTCTGATGAGTGAGGTTTCTTTGCAGTAGAGATTGCTTGGGGATAAGCAATTTCAGGTAGGGCGGACTATAATGTCCCCTTTTTCACGTGCATCAAAGTTGGAGGATTAGCCTATTTTCCTGACCCTCGTAGGCTAATACTTCTAGATAGAGGGTTTCTCAAACGGGCACTTGGTCGTCAAACTTCAGTGTTGATCTCTGGAGCATGGTGGCAGGGTGAATTGTGGCGTTTGGCATGATACTGGTGCTTAATCTAATGATATTCACCTTTTATTTCACCATCCTCGACCTAGGGACCATGTGTTTTAATATGAAGGGGTCACTTTCTATTTTTAAGTTACTATTCATTACTAAAGTGAAAATGTTATAACTTAAGTGAATAGTGTTCACTTTAATGAATAGTATTTCCTTTGTAAATTTATAAAAGGCAAGAGAGAAATTCTAATTGCTTCATTGGATGATCATTTTGGCTTGAAGAAAACTTGGTAGTGAAGCTTGGAGGAAGGAGGAGGCTAGGGTTTCCTTATTTCTTGCAGTGGGTGAGCCTGGTGGGGCTTGGTTCTTCGTTTGGAGCTGCTTGAGGGTGTGAAACACCACCTTAAAGTTGCTGATCAATTATTATTGCTTTAGTTGAAGACCTGTGTTGCTGTTTGCAGGTTGTTTTGAGCTTGGGTTTGAGTGTTTCCAATTGTCGTTGTCTCCAATCCCAATTATACAAGAGCTGTTCGCATTTGAGAAGTTTTTGGGACTATTTTTTGAAGCTACAGCCAGTCGCTTTTTCTTGAGGGTTAGATCAGCAAAAGAAGAAAAGAAACGCCTATCTTGAGTGGCTGCAACTTCACCCAAAGGGGGCGCCCTTACCCTAGGAAGCTTTCCATTATAGATTTTGGTGGGAGAAGTTCGTTATTGGAAAGTTGTGTGCATTTCTTTGGGCGCGGATACTGTAGCAAGTCACTATTCACAGTGATGTTTGGCTGTAAGTTAAAATGCAATATAAGATATTGTTAGCTTGAAATCTGATGTAAGTTATATGTTGAATGCATCTTATTATGTGATGAAGAAGACATATTTGGCCACTAAATTGAGTGATGTATTCAAAGTTGTTTCAATAGTTAGTTTATTTGAAGTTTCCATTGTATGCATATGTTGTTTTTAGTACCATTTAGCATTATTGGCGAACAACTCAAAAAAACCATTCAAGGCTACATTCCCAGTGCTTCAAAAAACCATTCAAGGCTAATCATCTTCAACAATTATCTCTCCAACAACAACCAACTCATCCCTAACTTGTGTCAACTTGGACAAGTAAGTGGTCACGCTCTCGCCTTTGGACATCTTAGTGTTATGCAATTTTTCCTTGAGCATCATCTTATGACTCTAATAGTCGCTTTGATAAAGTTTTATGAACGTATCCCACATCTCCTTGGTGATGTCTTTCCCCGATAGATGAGGAATTAAATGATCTCTTACCCCATCAAGAATAATCCTTTGATCCTTTGCCTCTTTGAATTCATGTGAATTTAGGGCAATAGGATCATTTGTTGGTGGTGTCACCTTTGTACTAGCATAGATCCACAACCTGTTCTCCTTGAGAACATATGTAATCCAAACCTTCAAGCCTCAAGCCTGTCTTCATATCAAACACTGGTTACCATAGTCACAAAAGAAACTAGAGACAAAATTCTAATTTTTTTGAACTTGAAATACGTGTCACAAATCTTGGCTTCGTATTCAGAGTTTAGAGCTCTAATACCATGTTAATTTCTTATAACCCAACAACAAATTAACTGCACAATAAAATCACAAAAAATAAATCTGATTTATAACAATTAATACAACTAGGTTAATTAACAACTAATAACAATGGAAGCAAAAATAACAAAAAACCAATCACAAATAGAGAATATCACAAATATACACAAGAAACCCCAGTGTGGGGAAAAACCTGAAAATGTTGGATCTTCTATTCAACCTAACAACAAACTTTCCTTTCGAAAATATAATCCTAATTTGCTACAAAAATCTTACACATATAGCCTTAGTTGTTTTAAATCAACGTGCAATAAAAGAATCTTTCTTTACATTACTTAGCTTTAAATCACGTATAAAATCACTCTCGGTCTTATCTCAACCTCACAAACCTGAAAAATTCTATTAATGAATTAAAAACCGTTGTTGCTGAAAATCCAACTCGAATTGCTTTAAAGCATATCCAACTCAAGTTAATTTAAAGTGCTTTAAAGCGTATCCAACTCTAGTTGCTTTAAAACAACTCCACACTCCAACTTTCGAGCTATAGAAAATCAACATCGCAAACATTCCCTACTTGACCACCATTATACTTCCTCCTCCCACCCAAGGCAAATAGGGTAGGGGGGTTGGTGGGGGTCAATAGGGAGAGATAACATAGCAAGATACGATCTATCTATCTATCGAAGTCTATCTTAAAAGTGGTAGGGAAGAAGAACACCTCTTGGTATGGTTCTAATCCTAAAAGCATGGTATGGGATTGACTTGGGGAATGCTAAAGTGGGCTCAACTCCAAAAAGCAATGGTATGGGCTTGACCGCCCCTGGCAGGCTTCCCCCACTCAGAAATCAATACAAGGGGTTTGATTCCCTTATATATTATATATTAAATGCACTTTTAATATACCTTAAAACTAACCTCCAACGTGAAAGCGTGGAGAATATATGACAACTGCCCTTGTCAACACAAGATTGTAGCTTTAGCCATGGCCCCTATTAGCACAAGATCACCGAAGCTTTTAATAACATTAGATTAAAATACACCCTGAAAACCGAAGTTTTAAGTCCGATAAAACACTCATCGAAAAGCACTAAAAAAAATGAATAAGAAATTGCAAACCTAAAGAAAAACTAAACATATTGCCTTAAAAAGGCATGGAAACTACAAATACAACACATTTAAACAGGTCTGGGCAAAAAATGTTATTGAAAGCAAAATTCTATATCCTAAATGATTGCATGATTGTTTCAAAACTTTCAACCCACAACTACATCCACATAAATAAGGTAGCTAAGTGAATTGTATTCTGTACAGATTGGGAAGGTTCAATTTCTTACTGAGCTTGGTTATGAGATGAAAATACCAGGTGATTGAATATAAACAATTTATAGGGTAAATAGGAAGATATCTCCTTGTGTATTCCACAAGAGATCTCTCTTAGGCTAAACTGGCAAGTGGCTTAATTGTATACTAAACAAAATGAAGATATCAAATAATTACAAACAATCTTAATGATGATCTGCAGATCATCAAAACACAAAATGCATAGATAATTTGGAGGGCACACCAAAAATCCTTGTTGAAATTCATAGGATTCACAACTGAATCCAACTAATCTGACCAACCACCTTCTAAGAAAAAACTAATTACTAATTTTACATAATAAGGCTTTCACAATTAAATGCTTTCACAAAAAACTTTCAATTATTTAGAGTAAGGCCTTACCCACGTTATCAAACAAACTACAATCATTTTAGAGCCCCGCCATTTATTCATTCTTAAAGTTACTAGTAGACATCAATCTTGTGAGCGCTTATGAAGTCCATAGCTTTGAAGGTCGTATTAAAACCAGGTCAAGGCATAATAATAGAGAACTCATAGTCCCCCCCCACACACAAAAAACTTGCAACCTATCATGGGAGTGTTGGTAACTTTCCCATTGAAATTCTCACTTGTGATGTTGACAAAGAGATGTGTTGTTCAATACATGTTAGAGGATTCTTGGGCCTTAATAAGTTCATGTGTTGCAGAACGCTTTAGCAATAGAAAGGGAAAGCTGCAAGATCAATTCAAAGAATATTCAATAAAATAGTCAACATATGTGAATATCATCTCAAGTTAGGTTAAGTGAAATAAAAAATTAATCAAAACACAGCAAAAAAAAAAAAACTAAAATGTCAAAAAAAATTGTCCAAAAGAAAGCCTCCCAAAATAAAATTATCTTTTGAAGTATGTGATCTTCAGGGCCCATAGCAATTTGAATCCATTACAAGAAAAAACCATCAGGTATTCCTTAAGTAAGCCACATCAAGTATGGGATACATCATATTTGATGCCACATGGTATTTACATTTGAAACATATCTAATAAATTATTTGCCAATGTTTACAAATAAATATTTGCCCAGATATTACATGTACTGAAGGCACCCAAAAGACTTGAGGTGTTGTTTCCTTTGCACCTATATGGTGTGGCTTGCTTTGCAAATTGTTGATATCCACTCACTGATATGTTTAATCTAGGTGCATTTATCAGTATTAATCAATTAAAGTTGCAATTACAAGGAGTGGCTCCACCTAGAATGTAAAATGTGCTTCGGGTTTTAGGAAAATTCATCGCCAACAATTCACTGAAGGAAAATTCACTGCTAAGTAAAATTCACCCCTATCAATTCATCCCGACCCAAAATTAATATTTTTTAATATATATTTCCAAAACTTTGATTTTATTATTGACGGTGAATTTTCCTTCCATAAATTGCTACCATGTCCGGATACAAATTATATGAGGTTTGGAAAATCGAGTTGGAATAATCTAATTAAATCCTTGTGTTGGCTAACGGGCCACTTTGCACTACCCATTAAAATAGAATAAGAATCGTGTTAGATACAATCTCTCTCCGATGTCTCAACCAACATATCAATTCACTCTGAATTTAACTGTGAAAGGTCGCAAATTAAATTGAGAACAATACTCTGAATGGAGTTGGCCCTTGAGAAGTGATTCCTTTTTAAATTTTCATCGCATTACATGTAAGAAATTTGGGATTAGATATTTAACAATCTATAGGAGAATACAGTGATTAAATTTGTGAAAGAACAGTCCCAATCCTCCAAATGGTGAGAGATTTAAGCTATAAAAGAATAAAATTTCATTGAGATCAAGTCACTGTATTGACAACCATGCAGCACATTTTTTTTTATTCAAGTAATTTTTATATTTTCTTACCGTATAGATATAAATTTATAGTTTTATAATATTTTAGAAGTATTTATCATGAATATTATTGATTTAAAATTTGAGGTGTTATAAGAAGATAGATTTTTTAGGGTTTTTTAAAAAAAAATTATTTAAAATAAATAAATATGTATTTTATTTTTTTTAATTTGTAATATTGTAAAAAGTGACTTCTCTATATAGATATATATAGAAAAACCATTAATAATATTATTGTATTTTAACTCTTAATGATTTGATATATTAGATTTTTTTAATAGTTTAATCTATTTTAAATATATTATGTAATTGTTAGTAATGACATGATGTGATGGTTGAGTTGTGGTATTGTGATTCTTGTCACTAAAGTTCAAATCCCTACAATGGTGATATTGTTGATATATTTGCCTCATTTTTTATTAAGGCAAAAATAAAATAAATGAGCAATATCCACTCGCCTACCAATTAAAATGTGTTTTTGCTCACACCCATTCCTTGTATTTGCATGAAATAAAACCTTAGAGACTAACAAAAGAGTTGAATAAGAATTTCCTAGTATTTTTTAAGTGAGTCACAAGTGTTTTTGAAGATAATTTTAAGTGTTTTTTAAGCAAATTGATAAGTTTATTAAATGTGAGTTTGGGCAACATCTCAAGTGTTTTGGAAGGGAATAAGCTTTGAAGATAATTAGTTCATGTGCATTTTTTTTTACTCCTATATTCTATATAATATTTTATATAAATTGGAGTTGTTAATCTCTTCATTTATTTAGTTTGCATAGTGTTTTTTAACCTTGATGTTTTTAAACATGTGCTAATTACAAAGTGTTTTACAACCTGCATTTTTATTTGATTAACAATTAACAAGAGAAATAAAAATTTGAATAAACTAAATAAGGAAAATAGTGCCTAGAAAATTTAGACACCATATTATGATAGATATGATTGCCTTTATGAATGGTAAATAGGGTAATGTTCAATTGATGAAAAAAATGACATAGGTTTTTATGTTTTAAGAAATTAGATATTTAAACCAACTAAATAAGCAAACATTTAGTCACACAATAATGTAAGCAATCCTCATTTCGATGGTCTTCCACTTGTGCAATATAAAAATCAAAAGATTAGAAAAATAATATATTATCTTCTTTACCTTTCATGGATTATAAATAAGATCTATATATGATAAGCAACATGTGGTGTTATTCAACTCATAGTTTTTTGAAGAATGAAGTAATGAATTAGTGATAGTAACATTATTGAAAGACAAAAAGTTATCTTTTTAACAATTACGATCATAAAGAAAACTTAATGAAAAGCATTAACTATAGCTAGATCAATTAAACATTGTGTTAGTCAACCTACTTTTTGGTAAATTAAAAAATAACTAAACAAATCTTCAAAAAGATAAAAAAAATATTATATGTTCATTAATCTTATTTTTTAATAAATGATGAAAACCAATCACCTATGTTTTTATCAATATATTTTTTGTTGATTAGTTGAAACACACAAATAAGATATGTAATAAACAAATCTTAAATAAGATAAAAAAATATTAGGTTTATCAATCTTATTTTTTATATTTAATGTGTTGGTTCTAGTATAGATTTTTTTTTTAGACTGCAAGAATCAGGTAGCACGACCCCTTATAAACTGTTGTGCACCTAGTAAAAATTTTAACGTGACCGACGACACTGGCGCGACACGCCCTTCGGTACCACGAGGGTGGGTGAGACTAGACCTCATGACCAACCTCCTGCAACAGGAAAGGTTTAGCCAACTGAGCTAAGGCACTTGCCCCATTGGTTCTAGTATAGTAACTAGGCTTTCTTGCTAGATAATTTTTACTCTATAAATCACATTTATCATTGTATGAAATTTAAAACCAATATTGTTGTATACTCTCTTTGACCACATCACTTCTTTATAAGTATGTGTTATGACCATATATTTTGCTTCAGTTGTGGATAGCACAACTATCTATTGCCACTTTCTCATCCAACTGGTTACTCCACAAAATATAATAAGACATAAATACTAATTGAAATTTGATTCTCTAGATCTTCAAATCAATTAAAATCCATAAATCCCTATATGTTCAACATCTTATCCATATCATTAATGTCATGATAATTCAAACAATAATCTAGAGTTCCTCTCGAGAACTTGAATACTCTTTTTACCTATGTCCAATGTTCCTTTCTTGACTTAGAATGGACCTATTAAGAAATATTATTGCTTAGGTAATGCATGGTATTTTATAGACCAAAGAATACATAAGAATTCCTATTGGATTGGCATATGAAACATTTCTCATGTTCTCTAAAGCCTACGAGTTTTAAGACATTTCTCAAAACTCAATTTTATACTAGTAGGGTGTGTTTACTACTCCATTGTCCAACAACTGAAATCTCCACTACATTTTCTTATTATTCATTTTCCCTATATATAGATCCATACCAAGTATACGTCTAGTAGCACTTAAGTTCTTCATGTCAAACTTACTAAACAATTGAGCTTTCAATTCCTTTACTAGTGTCTTATTATTTCCAATGATTAACATGCCATAAAAATAATAAATAATAATACAAATATGATCGTTTAAATCTAATTTCAATAAATATAGTGATCAAAATCACTTCTAAAAAACCCAATACTAATAGATGTAGTCAAGATTGGGGGGTCTTATCAAACTACTTAATCTTGCAACCTTTACATATCATGCTACCCACATTAATACATGTGTTGCACAAAAATTGAAACAATGTCTTTATTACAAAATTCCTCAAGAACGATTATATATGGAGGATTTCAACAAGAGAGAAAATTCTAATTTATAAAAGGTTTTCTACACACCTCTTATCTACAAGTCTTTGAATCCTTAATACCTTCACACATTCTTAGGTTCACTCATATTTTTAAATATATTTTTTTCTTCATCCTACAACTTTGATGGCCACCTTGAACACCATCAACACACCTACAAATTCCTTCTCTTTCCTCTACTCCTCTCCTCTTGGCAAGTTGATTTCCTACACTTTTCTCAACCAATCCCTCTACAACTACTTGCAAATTCTTTCTTCAAACTTTTTTTTGTTGATTTATGCTTCTTAATACCATTAAAGGATGTAATTTATAGACTATTAATCCTTTGAGAGGCACAAAAAAGTGGCACTCAAATTCTCTATTTCATTTCCCTCAACTTGACCTATGAAATATCTTTAAAAAATTAAAATAAAACATAATTTTTGCTTCAAAATGTGGCATAAATATTTTTGCACCATATGTAATGCCTTGTGTGTCATGTGAATAAGTGTAAATAAGTGAATAATCAACACACGATCAATGAAACGTATTATATTAGAGAATTGAATCACATAATTAATTGAATTCAAAACACAATCAATCCCTAAAGTCGTTCCATTGTTTCCTATCTCTAAGGATTCCTTGAATCATAAGGGCTCTTAGATTTTACTTGCACTATTACTTTTAGAATGACCACCTAGAGAATGGATGTTGTAAAATGTAAGAATCTTGGTTCCTACATGATTTGATAAACTAGGTGATATGTTGCAAGTGATAATGGTGATATGATAATGGAGATGCTTCCAAAGACTATGATGTAGATGTTGTATAAAACTACTATGATAATGGGAATGCAACTAATAACTAAGCCATGTTTCTAAATTAATATACAAATACTATGCTAAATGTTGAAGGCTCAAATGCTCTAATGCTCTTAAATGCTCAAAGATAATTTATGCAGAGTAATTTTTCTCAAAGATGGGATATGAAAAGATGGAGAATGACGTTGTATTTATAGGATTTCCAAGAAATATTGTGATATGGCAGGATTCAACGGTCAAGATTATGATCCAGAGAGATCGACGGTAGAAAGTGAGGAAGTTGGAGGGAATCATGGAGGTTTTCCCCTTTAAAAGAGCACTTTGCCAAGTGTTGAAGGGCATCAAATGGAAGGAGAGGCCATGTGTCTCCAATCTTGTTAGGAGTTTGTTGATGAAAATTCCCATTTAGAAATTAGAAATATTTAAATTCATGAGACACATGCTGAGGTGGCAGATGAGGTGGAAGGAGGTTAGAGAATTATGTAGAAATGTGACAAAATTCAATTTAGAAATTCAATTTTCATGAAAGAGAATTAATCAAATAAAACAAATTAATTAGATTTGTTTATTTAATTAAATCATGAAGAAAATGATTTTAGAAAGAATTTAAGAAAGTGAACTATATAAATATTTTTTTTAACTTATTTATATGTAGAAGAATTAAAAGGATTTATTAATTAAATACCTTGTATTTAATTAATCGATTATCTTGATCGATTTTAGGTGTATACATTTTGCCCCTCTTTGAAGTGATGTGTTTACACATTGCTTCAAATAAATTTTTTGAGTGATAACGGATATATGCCCCCTCGGGGGATAAATAGATTTTTTTTAAAAAAATTGGATTTTGTGAATTTTTGATGATTTTGATGATATTGAAATTTTCAGCACATTGCAGTGATTTGTCTCTCGAAAAATGATATAAAACCTGTCAACTATTGATTAATTGATGAATTAAGCCCCTTTGAAAAATAAAATAAATCACCCCATAAAAATCCCACTTAATCACCCTTTAAAAGGTAGAAAGGAGTGAAAAGGAAATCATTTGTGCATTTGCAAGTTTGAAAATTTGAGAGAGTGAGTGATTTTGAGCAACTTTGAGCAAGATGGTGATTCCAATTCAAACTTGTTAGAGTAAAGGTTTTAACTTAATTATGTTAATTAAGTTACCTTTATTCCTCTCTTAAGATTTCACTTTAGTTTGCATAAATACATTTTCAACTTTTAAAGCACCCTTGCTTTTTTGTCTCCATATCTTCTTTTTGTGACAAGTTATTTGCATGCAGGTGATCTTTGGGGACTCTGAAGTTGGTTTTGACAACTTCTACAAAACTCATCAGTTCGAGTGGGTGCGACGTCACAACCGCCCAACAACGTATGGACCTCTGGTACGTACCCCAAAAAACCTCCTCGTGATTTGCACATTTCAAATTTTACTTGTTTTTCACATTTCAAAAATTGTTTTTTATGTTTTAGTGCATTAGGTCAACGAAGTGGTGCATAGGTAGACTGTAATAGCACATCTAGATTTTTAGTGCATAGGGTTAATGTTGTAGCACATAAGGACTTTTAACGCATTGGTGGCTAGATGTAGCGCATTGATGCTAGGTTTTAGCGCATTTGGTGATTTAGTGCTTTGATGTCATAGGTTAGCGCATCAGTGAAACCTTTTAGTGCATAGGATTATTTGCCGCATAGAAGCACTGAAATGGCACATTGATGAAATTAAATGGCGTATTCATAGATTTGGCGTATTGAAGCCCTATTGTGGTGCATCAGTGAAATTAAATGGCACATTCATAGATTTGGTGCATTGAAGTCTTGTTGTGGCACATCGATGAATTTCTCTAACGCACTCATGTTTTTAGCACTTTGAGACGCTATCATTGTGCATATATGCCTATCATAAAATGAGCTTCATGAACATATCCGACTGCTACGGTTGTGTCCCACTTTGGCTTGGTTATCAATGTACATATCTGTAATAATTGGTTTGTTTCTCATTGGGGGCAAAATCTTGAACGCACTGGCGAAAAACTGCTTTGAGCTTAAAACAACAGGCAAACAACATCAAGTCAACTTGGAAAAAACAACAATCACGCTAAACATCAAACCGAACATCAATCACAATCAATCAAGCAATTGACCATCAAAATCAAAATCAAGACAATCCAATCAAATCTCACTGGATGAACATCTTATGAATCATGGTTTGTTCACTTTAACACGTATGTTCAATTGTTGTATCTTGATTGTTGTTATCATTTCTCTGGAGTACCTTAATGATGTCTTGAACTAGAGGGGCTAAGAAAGAGAATGATCTTTTCTTTGTCTTGTTGTATGGAAGTTGTATGGAAGTTATATGGAAGTTATACTCAATTCATCATGGTCTAATTATACCATCGATGTTTGTACTAACTTTCAACATAATAAAGGCTCAATGATGATAAAAAGCACGACATATTAGCTAAACAGAATGACAACCTTGCATTTTAGACTTGCACGGTAGATTAGATTTGGACCCATATTAGTTTTGCATCTGTATTTTGGGATTTTCCAAGGTTGGCACAATTTTCAAAAATGATGTTATCTCCATCATTAAATGAATTGAGTACACTTGAAATTACCAAAAACACATCATTTCCATATACTTGCATAATCATTGGCATATCATACATCCATTCATACATGGCATCATAGTATTTACATTAGAAAACACAGAAAGTACTGCATTAGATGATCATTTTGCATATCATTCATCCATCCATTACATTACACTATATATTTGCATCAGGAAAATAAAAAATAAGTTGCATCACATTTCGTTTGCATCCATCTCATAGCATAAAACATCATTCATAAAGCATCATAGAATCTACGCATTATCATATCATCATTGCATCCATACATAATCATTCCATAATCAAAATAAGCAACATATGAACATCAAAGAAGCATCATAATATAGGAACATATAGAATCATCATCACATCCCTACATCATTATCATGTAAGCATATAAACCATCACATAGCATATAAAATAGAAATTAAATGCATTCATCATAAGACATCCATCATAAACATCATATAAGTACATATGGATCACTAATCACTGGTGCATGCCATATATAATCTCATAATCATAATGTCAAGTGTACAAATGGTATCAACATATGAAGAGGTACATCATTAAAAATGTGGCAGTATATCATAATGTTAGTGTAGACATCAAATGTCTCAAATACAACAAATATGATCATGAAGCTATGAGGTGCTCCCCCCATACCTCATTGGCCTTGCGAAGCCTCATGTAGCACCACCTAATGTACCTGCACTTGTACCTAGGTTTGGACCGGGATCTTTGCGTGGTGGTTGAGTCACACCCATGTTGGTAGTCCGAGAGTGGCTGCGTGCTAATTTGGACTGTGCATAGATAACTCTCTTCTCTACAGGCACAACTGCATGATATCAGCCTCTATAATACTCAGCCTCTCTGGTGACCCATGTGACCTCTCTCATCATATCACCTGTAGTGGTCCCCTCTGCCACCCTCTACAATTTGTTGACTAAGGCCATTGCCTGCTCACCCTATTGTCTAGCTGCATCCCGCTCAGCCGTCAAAACAATAACCTATGCCTTAGCCTATACCAGTGCCTGTGCTTGTCCCTATACCTGTGCCTATTCTAACAAGGCCTGAACTTGTGCTAATTGACCCTGTAGTGTTTGAACTTGCACTTGTAAAGCAACTATCTGTGTTTGTTGTTGTTGCGAGGGTAGCCCAATCTGCACACACTGTTGTGTTGCGGCCACTAGAGACCTCCTCCATCGAGGTACCATGAAGTCCCTAACATCAAATGTTACACCACCACCATCACCGCCACCACCTTTGCCACCACCATCTCCACCACTACCATCATCACCACTACAATCCCCACCATCTCCATCTCCATCCCCATCATTGTTCTCTCCCTCCTCCTCCTCCTCATCTCCTTTGCCTCTCCTCCACCTAGGCGCATGTGGTGGTGCCCTCTCATCATCATCTAGTAATGGCATGAGATCATTTGGGCTTATATCCATGGAAAAGGATGGGTGAAGAAGTATTAAGCATAGTCCTATGAGTAGGCAACCTCTATAATCTCAGGGTGATACTCCCAAATCACCAGCTACAATCCATAGTACTCCTAACATGCAACCTCGTAAGATAATAGGTCCCCACTCTGGTATATCCTGGCGTCACCGTGCATGATGACCCACTCCCTGGGGCATGCCCTATACCCTACCATATTGTCGATGTACTCTCCCTAAAAGGAATCTCTCAATGATTAAAGGTGTCCTCCTGATCAAATATCTAGATATGCACACATAGGGCATCTTCGTATCATCCTTTGGCCACCTCTCACAATCAAGATAAGGCCTCCATGTCACAGAATATAAATCATCAAGCACTCTCCTCCAGTACTCCAGTTTTCCCAGCTTATGTTAGACAACTGGACCTATGTAACCATGAATGTAGGGTCTCCCAACTGGCCTCTATCTCTCAGCAACTGGTCTCGTGACAACTATATGCTCCCACACCCATATCTGTAACAATGTGACACCAATTGATAAATTGGATGCTCTAAGGTAGACAACCTGGTGAAGATCATGGTACAAATGTGAAAGCATGTAGGATCCCCAGACATATTGAGTCTGATGTATGATCAAACTCTCTAGTGTTTGGCCCTATCCAGCTAACAGTCCCTTCGACCTACGATCGGGACATAAGAATCCACTCCATCAATCCTTTTATCGAGAATTTTATAAGAATGTGTCCTGTGAATAGTGTAAATAAGTAAATAATCAACACACAACCAATGAAACATATTATATTAGAGAATTGAATCACATAATTAATCGAATTTAAAACACAATCAATCCCTAAATTCGTTCTATTGTTTCCTATCTCTAAGGATTCCTTGAATCATCAGGGCTCTCAGATTTTACTTGCACTATGACTTTTAGAATGACCACATAGAGAATGGATGTTGTTAGATTTTTTTATTTAATTAAATCATGAAGACAATGATTTTAAAAAGAATTTTAAAAAGTGAACTATATAAAAAAAAATCAATTTATTTATAAGTAGACGAATTAAGAAGGTTTATTAATTAAATACCTTATATTTAATTAATCGATTATCTTGACCGATTTTAGGTGTATACATTTTGCCACCTCAACATGTGTCTCATGAATTTAAATATTTCTAATTTCTAAATGAGAATTTCCATCAACAAACTCCTAACAAGATTGGAGACACATGGATTCTCTTTCCATTTTGATGCCCTTCAACATTTGGCCATTTGTTCTCTTAAAGGGGACAACCTCCATGATTCCCTCCAACTTCCTCACTTTCTACCGTCAATCTCTCTGGATCATAATCTTGGCCGTTGAATCCTGCCACCTCACAATATGCCTTGGAAATCCTATAGATACAACCTCATTCTCCAACATTTCATATCCCATATTTGAGCAAACTTACTCTGCAAAAATTATCTTTGAAGCATTTAAGAGCATTAGAGCATTTAGAGCCTTCAACATTTAGCATAATATTTGCATATTAATTTAGAAACATGGCTTATTTCTTAGCTGCATTCCCATTCCATAATCTCTACCAATCTAGAGGTGATGAAATAACTAAAGAAGATGTCCAACAAGCTCAACAAGATCCAAATTTTCACAAGTTCCTAGAAAAGATTTTTGAAAAGATGAAGAAAAATACCTTTTAATGCTGGCTAAACAAGGTGTCAAATTGCTTAATGACTTTGATGTTAATAAACTGAAAGGAGCACCTAAAAGAATTGGAACTAATCCTCCAAACATAGATCCAGTAGCTGCATTAACTCATCAAATGAAAAATCTGCAACAACTCCAAGATATGCAAAGAGGAACCACAAAACGTTACTTGTTGCAGGAAATTTGTCCATATCCTTTTGATCAAAGTGTAAACACGATTCCTTTTCCCAAACATTGTAAATTCCCAAAATATGAGAAATATAATGTTGTGTGAATAAGTGTAAATAAGTGAATAATCAACACACAACCAATGAAACGTATTATATTAGAGAATTGAATCACAAAATTAATCGAATTCAAAACACAATCAATCCCTAAAGTCGTTCCATTGTTTCCTATCTCTAAGGATTCTTTGAATCATAAGGGCTCTCATATTTTTCTTGCACTATGACTTTCAGAATGACCACCTAGTGAATGGATGTTGTAAAATGCAAGAATCTTGGTTCCTAGATGATTTGATAAACTATGTGATATGCTACAAGTGATAATGGTGATATGATAATGGAGATGATGCCAAATACTATGACGTAAATGTTGTATAAAACTACTATGATAATGGGAATGCAGCTAAGAACTAAGCCATATTTCTAAATTAATATGCAAATACTATTCTAAATGCTAGATAATGCTCTTAAATGCTTCAAAGATAATTTCTGCAGAGTAAGTTTGCTCAAAGATGGGATTTGAAAATATGGAGAAGAGAAGCCATGTGTCTCCAATCTTGTTAGGAGTTTGTTGATGGAAATTCCCATTTAGAAATTAGAAAAATTTAAATTCACGAGACACATGCTGAGGTGGAAGGAGTTTAGAGAATTATGTAGAAATGTGACAAAATTCAATTTTAATGAAAGAGAATTAATTAAATAAAAAAATTAGTTAGATTTGTTTATTTAATTAAATCATGAAGAAAATGATTTTAGAAAGAATTTAAGAAAGTGAACTATATAAATAAATTTTTCAACTTATTTATAAGTAGAGGAATTAAAAGGATTTATTAATTAAATACCTTGTATTTAATTAATTGATTATCTTGACCGATTTTAGGTGTATACACCTTGATATTGTATGTTTCTTTGAAAAATGAATAAAATCATAAACCAAATTGTTCTCATTTAGAAATTGAAGAGTTATTAATTATTTTTCCAAAAATCACTAGCTTTTCCATCTATTTTAGGCACTTGAACTGAAAGAATAAGACAAGAATGGAATGCAAAAGGTCACTTGCCTTATGCACACTTCCCTATCCATCCAAATTGATTAAATTAATTAATTTTACTTTACAAGTTTCCTCTACCATTCCAACGGATCCATTTAACCCTTCAACCTTGAAATTATGTAATATAATCACATTAAACAACCTAGTTGCCTTTGATATAATGGAATCCATGTATCCATAAATGCATATTTTTATATTTAAAACACTCCACAAGATGCTCTTGAATACTACACTATATTTTGAGCATGAAAGGAATTTTTTTTTTCGGTGATATGAAATTTTCTATGGATCCGGATGCTCTTGCATAACTAACACGTAAAGTCAAAAAATTTGCTCCACACATGTAGGAACTGCCTTAATCCAGACAATGAGTTTTTTAATATACAAATCGAAATTCCTCTTCACATTTCACCTTGAATTATTTAGATTGTACTATGTAGATTTCCTCCTCTAAATTACCATGATTTTTTTTTGCCTTTACATTCATTTATTGGATCTCAAAATTGTATGCAACATATATGGACAACTACATACTTATGGAACTTGATTTATCTATCCAAGAAAATATCTCATTGAAGTCAATTCCCTCTACATCACATATAGCAAATAGGTTTCCTCTCCTAAGGAAAATATACCAATTCTTAAGTCTTACACTACTTAATACGACCATCTCCTCTTTCATAGTATTCTTCCTAGACATGTTCTCTTTGTAAGTAAGAGATTCTTCCACATAATTCAATTCCATGTCAGTATAGATTAGAGCAAAAACATGATGAAAATTTGGAGGAATTTACCTATCAAGTGATATTCTTTGCCTTGTAGATCTTCTCATAGTTATTAGTGAAGAATGTTCTCACATTTGCACCTTGTTCTTCTTTAGAATTTGTTCCAAATGTGTTTACATCATCTTCATCCAAATTATTCCCTTTAAATTTGATGCAAAATGCACCTTCTCCCTCTCCACTCCTTTGATTGTTCTTCCTTGAACAAGACTCTAAGTTCCCTAGAAGTTGCATGCTTAGAGTAGAGAACCTTCATTATTTCATTAATCTAAAGTTTACATAGCCTTTAAATTTTTATAAAACCCATTGTAAATACATCTTTTTTCCTTGAAATGAAACTTAGATTACCTATTCTTTGGTACTTGAGAAAATACCTCAAAAACCAAAAAATTTCAAATTTGTTACATCTAGTTTTCTAGTAGTCCATATTTCATAATATGGTGTCTTATTCTCCAACATAGAATTATGGGACTTGATTTTCAAGTAGTATGTGGTATTTAATTTGTTAGCCTTTGATTTCTATCATAGACAAACACTACTTAACATACTTTTTGCTTGATCCAACAAGATTCTATTTAACCTTTCAATCTCTCTATTTCGTTGAACCATTTAAAAAGTTGTCCTTTGTTTCACAAACACAATGCATTTACAAAATGTCTCAAATTATTTTGAGCATAACTCTCCATCATTATTATATATTCTAAGCACTTTGATTTTATTATTAGTTTGATTATCAACGAGAGCCTTAAACTCCTCAAACTTGAGAAATGCCCCAAAAATCATCTTAAGAAAACATACCCAAGAGTGTCTTGGATAATCATAAATGAAAGATACATAATACAAAGACTTCCAACTATAATTAATATTGAAAAAACTCAATACTCCACCCTGTATCACCTCTAAAATCTCTTCTAACCATGTACTTCCAAAATCAAACTCCTCTCTATTCTATTTTCCCAACACACAATATTCATAAAAGTCAAATAAAATAGAATACTCAAGAATTTCATGCACTATATGTTTATTCACTAAGGTTTTTAGAACCCTTTTCACTTAGATGACCCATCTAAGATGCCACAACAACCCTAATTTAGATGCATTTACATTGGCACACCTAGACAATGTTGTTGTGTCCAACCTATATGGAGTACCATGTTATGCTCCCTTAAAAGTCACCATCTTCCCTCTTGCCAACCTACCACCTTTACCATCAAAAGTAACAAATTGAACTTTAATTTAATCATTGTGGACATAAAAAAAAATGATTTCAGTCTTCCATAGGTAAACCTAAAATACGTAGAACATCTGAGAGTGTTTTCATTCTTCTATCCACAAAGCCACCTTTACCCTTCCTCGACCAATTATCTTCAATAGTTCTTATCACCAATTTTTTTTATAACCTTCACTACACTTTGTGTATTCAGAGTACCACTCTCTATTTGGAGTCATATAATAAGACCCACATAATTCAATCAACCAATAGTCATTCCCAATGATATCAATAAAAATAAAATTATCACTGCTACATTCTTCATTAAATCCAATCATATATAAGAATAAGAATTATTCTTATTGGATTTATAATCCTTATTAACATGAAATTTCTTGCCACATAATTCCAATCTTGTTCTTTTGGTTTACTTGGAGACTTTGACTTGCCTTTTTTATTTGAAATTTTTCTCCATTTCTTTTCTTACCCTCTTTCTCCTTGGACTCACCATTAACAACTAAGGCATCAAGAGACATTTCATCCATTAATTTCTTTCTTTAATCTCTTCACATAATAAAATATATATGAAATTCTTAAAGTTTAATGAAATAACATTCTACTTATTGACATTATTGAGTTTTCCCATAAATCAAGTAAGAAACAAAGTAGTACAACAAATTTATCATCTTCTTGCATTTTGACTCATATTGGCACAATTTGACTAAGTATGATATTAATTTTTTTTTGATCGAGTATCGAGTCTTGTCTCATTTTTAAAGAATATCTAGCCTCTTTTTCAAGACAAGTTTATTTGTTAGAATCTTAAATTGATACAATGCACCCATCTTCTTATATAACAAATAAGTACTCTATTCTTTAGATGCATTCATAAAATTGGAATTTGAAAGATAATTAAATATATATATTTATTTTTTTATTTTTTACATATAGTTAATTATTGATTCAAGACCTTTATAGTTTATTTCACCCAATCATCATAAAAAATACACGTGGGTTTACTTGAAGAAGATGCTACAACCCATTGGTATCTCTTCACTATAAGATCTTTCATTTTTAGCTAATCATTTAATCTTAGACTTGGCATACTATCCATAGATCTAATACCATAATATCTTTCCCCAAAACTCTCAATTTTTTTCCTTTTTGACTAGTTATACATGAACTGCAACAAATTGAATGTATTAACGATAATCGTTGCCCAAACAACATGCAATATGCCCTAATACAAAATGTTGGGGATTAACTACCCTATTGTAAATGAATAATAAGTTGGGATGAGGAAACTTAACAATATGTGATAAAAAATATTAAACCATATTATTCAATCTATCAAACAATATTCACAAAAACATAGAAAAATATGTAAACACAAGATTCCATGCGACACCAATGTTTATGTGGGAAACCCTTACGAAAGAAATATAGAACCAAAAGAGAGTCACCATTTATTTAGAATCAAAGCTTCAATACATGCCTATCATATAGTCTCAATCTATAGTATTGCAACATACTATTATTTTGCAATCAACCTTCCAAATGACCAACTTTCATTTTTTAAAACCTTAGTTCTCTCAATGAACCTTGACACCTTCACATGGGGAGATACATATAGGCATCATCATGGAATACCAACCATCTAACTATCCAACCAACCTATAGAATACTAAGAACTACACAACTATATTTTCAATTGTACCATGATGTTAGCATGTTGCACATATCATTAACTGTGATGTTTCCATGCGAATAGTTATCATGTCTATGTAGCCATTATCATACACTATGAGAAAATAGTTGCTTACTTAACGCTATTTTTTATGTGCATGTATTCTAATATATCCAATACCAAATACAAGCTTGTGGTAGCATATACCTATTTGTGGGTGAAACCCCATTGGGAACTAAACTACCAAAATAATGTAATCAATTTAAGAAGACCCTTTTTTTCATCCAAACATTTGGTTAGGTTTTCATGCATGCCCTTGGTTCACAATTAACTATATAGTATTTTAGCTATTATTTTTCCTTGAAAAGATAAAACCTTGGTGTGTTATGCCCCATTGCATTCTTATAACACAATATTGCTATCCACTCTCTACGTTTTGATATAACGAGGGGCATACTTCTGCTACGTAGTTTTGTAATAACTCACATTTTATAATTTATTTTTTCTTGTACTCCCATTTCACCATAGTTCCATATCTTGCTTGCCCCATATTGATTAGCTGTATGTACAAACATTGAAAATTTATCTATTTACTATTGCTCCTAATACCATGACAACATTCATCATCATAGTAATGTATCATCCTAGTTAAAGCCATTCCATACTAATGTTATCATCATTAATTAATTAATAATTATACCATTTAATTAATCTAGTTGACCACTAGTAAGTGAGGGAGACATAAACCCAAATAAAGAAACTCAAATTTAAAAGTTTAGGGTCTGAACTATTAGATTTAGATCCCATGAATGAGTAATGATGAGGATAGGCTAGGATAAAGTTATTTACCAACTTTCATTCATAACCACACCAAACCATGCATAAATCAATACATAAAAGACGACCTAATCCTCATGGGTCTAAAACATAAGGGAAAAGGGCATGAACATACTAATTTGACGTTTACAAGAATAAAAACAAAGTGGTGTAAAGGTGAGACTAAAGAATACAAAACACTAAAAATTGATAAATAAAGACTCTCAATTCAAAAAAAATTGAAATTTAAAATTTATATATTAATGTCTACTAGTAAACACAATAGATAAATAAGATTGTTAAAAAAATATAGTAAAATCCACTATAGACATCTAAAAATAAAATGGACATATGCACATTCTGTACAATATTTATTTCTCAGTTTTTTTGGGTGTAACTTAAACCACTTCTTTAATTATTCATAATCCCTCCCGACTAATAAGCCGTATCATGGAACAGCCAAAAAAAACATGAGTAATAATCATTAATCAATAAACAAAGCATCATCTCTAATTATTAACAGAAAAAGCAAACCAAATAGAAAGGGAAGGATTTGGAAACCTCATCATCTTCCCTTAACTAAATATGGGGAGGATTTTGAAATTATTCGTATCAATTAACGGATATAATGGGTACGTCTGAAATTAGCCAAGTAAACTGATCAGAAAAATTCTCAATTCCGTCATTTTACGCGAAATTCCCCACTTCTTTTCTCACTTTCCCGCCTCCTTTTACTGAAAGGCTTCCAGTTCGGAAGTCCTTCAAAAGTTGCCAATAAACCTTCCAAGGCTTTCATTCTTCGTTCTTTACTTTTTATTCCGTTCATATCTTTATTGGAACCAACAAATTCTCAGAATCACCCAGCAAAACTGATTTTTCTTGAATTCTTGAGTGCCCAATTGATAACTCATAATGTCGCTCAAACCCAATATTCGTGCGGAGCTTAGGAAAAAACATTACAAGATGGGTGTTGATGCAGAGGGCGCTCGGCGAAAGAGAGAAGACAATCTTCTCGAAATCAGGAAGAATAAGAAGGATGATAATCTCCTCAAGAAGAGAAGACAAAGAATGCAGGGTGCCCAAGAAGGGCAATTTACCGTTGGTAGCAAGGTGCGCCAAATTCTCAGCTCTGTGCCTATTTTTGGATTGAAAATTGTCTTCAATCTGAGTTCATAAATGACTTGAATCTTCAGCAGTCATTATTGTTGAGTTCAATTTTTTCTTTCAAATTTTGTGTAACTAGAATTTAATAATTATATGTGTGTGCATTAATTACTGAAAAGGCGCGTACAAAGCTTTTTGATAACCATATATAATTATACATTCACAAATATTATATATGGATACACATACAAAACACCCAGTTCTCTATATTCAAGTCATGTATTGATTGATTCAGATACTTCAAGCTCACGCAGCCTTGACTGTTGAATACAATTTTTTTCCCCAAATTGTGCGTAAAATAGATTTTGATAATTAGATATATGTGTGTTTATAACTGAAAAGCTGTGTATAGAGCTTTTTCATAAACATGTATAAGTAGACATCAATAGATACTATATATGAATGCATGCATGTGTAGATATCATACTAACGGGTCTCACACTGGTAGATTGATTTTGGATTCGGTTTCGGATTGGCAAAAGAAAATTGGCAATTTAAAAAATATATGAAGATTTGTTTTCATTCCATTTCTTATAAATATTTTCCCCTGTTTGTTTTATTTTTTCCTGGCAGGCTAGATTTACTCTGGGAGTAAATTCAGCTGAGCTGGCAGAGCCTTGCTTGGTTCATGAATAGACAAGTACTTTCTGAGTCTCATGTCTATGGTCTATATATGAACACACACATATGTGGGCGGATTGGAAAGGCACGTGGTCATGAAGTTAAAGCTGGTGCCTGACTTTGCTTGCGACCTTAAAAACAACCTTTGCCTACATAGACAATGAGAACAAGTCTTAGAATATACTTTGCAGTTAGGTTAAAGACTAGCATTATTAGCACACTATTCCAGGGAAAGGCTATTCTTCCCAAATTTTTGCTTTTTTTAGACTGCAGGAATCTGTCGGGTATCTGTTCCCCTATAAACTGCAGTGCACCTGGTAAACTTTTTTCACGTGACTGGTGGCACTGGTGCGACACGCCCTCCGGTACCACGGGTTTGGGGGGAGACTAGACCTCGTGACCTCTTGCCTGCAACAGGATGCTTTTAGCCAATCGAGCTAGGCCCCTGCCCCCAAATTTTTGCTTTTTATTTAGAGTGTTGCTTTATATTTTTAGTAGCATTTTTAACATGTTATGGTTTATTTGTTTTAGGATGGAATTTGCTGTTTGATGTCAAGAATTTTTTGTCTGTTGATGAGAAATCAGTTTAGGATGGATTCCAATTGTTGTTTGTTATTCTTTAATCAGTTAGTTCTTACGAGTTGGAATGTTGAAGGCAGTTAATTTTTTAAGGTGTTTGCTAATCTTTCTGGTTCAAAATAGTGGAAAAAGCATTACGAATAAATCTTTAGATTGTCAAATGCCAATGGCAGTTAATGTTTACAAGAACATAAATTAGTTGATTTTAATGAGCCTTAACTTATTTCGGCTAGAGCAGAAGATACAACAGTGACAGATTTTAGAATTTGAAATGTGGTATTTCTATTTGTACCATTATGCCTAGAAATGAAATGGTCAAAAGGCAGGATAATGGATATATAGAAAGAGAAAGTTCTGTCAAAAAGGAAGAATAATGCTCGCATTCCATCATCACCATATACCTCCATCTCACTCTTATTGCAAGCCAAATGCAAGTGATGCAACAAAAATAGCTGTAGGAGTGAAACCAGGAACCAATATTGGCAATGCAAGAAAGTGTTATATAGGGATTACTCTCAAGTAGAATGTTTTATACTGAATATTGAAGTAGATATGTGTATGAGGTTGGCAGGCAAGCATGCCATTTTTGTACTATGCCTCATTGAAGCAATAGTTGCGGAAAGATTGCAGATTCCTACAGTTCCTCAAATTTTCATGTAAAGAATCACGTTTTTAAAGAAATATCCATCAACTATTTTTGACTCGTCTTTTCATTGGTAATTGCAATTAATCATTTGAAACATTTCTAAATTGTGGGTTATTTGATTTGACTGATTTTCGTTGATTTTTTACCAACCCAAATTTTTTTTGGGCATAGGGTTTCATATGTGTTATATTCATTTTTAAAGGAATTTTACTTTGTTTCACATTTGGAAGGCATATTTCATGTTGGAAGTGGCTAGGGTATTTTATCTCGATAAGGCATTTTAATTGCAACTTCAACTATGGCGACACCTCTGCATTTTTTACATTCACATTTTGCTGAGTGGCACACTTCAAAGGGTGGCACACTTGAATTGTTTGTTTATTGCATATTTGATATTCCTGATCTGCTGGTCAAGAGTGTGAATAACTTGAAGACTTGACTTGAAAATCTGAATGGCTATCACAATGAGATGAGCTACCTCCTACTCCACGATCAATACTCTGGACTGATATTTTTTCCTTTGTAAATACTTTACTCACAAGTCACAACAGTTTCAAATAATTTTTGTCAATGGAAGAAATTCTTGCATATCAACTCTAGAACAGTAACCTGTAAATCTTTTGAGATATTTTGACCCGCAACAACTTGCTATTAAATGAATCAGTTGAATCCTTTCTGTATGGATCCTTGTTCTTTGGTTCTTTTGTCAAAAGCACAAGTTTGATGACCTCATTTATGAACCTAAAGATATTGCATATTTAAGAAAAACTCCATATATTAAAAAAAAATTCTAGTTTTGTTTAGTAACCCACATTCATGTCGATGGAATAAAACAACTTGAAATATATAGTTTGGGTTATAAAGAAAAAATCCTTATAATTATTATTAACTTTAATCTTAACAAATATTTTCCAACTCAACTAAAATGACCTTGAAAAGAGAAATTTTATTTCTTTAAATGAATTGGGATCAGAAATCACATTGTTGTCATGTTATTGAAAAATGAAAACCTATCCTCTAGTGTAGAGCATGGAAGTGCATAGCCAATAAAAGCTATGGTGCCTACCTTGCATTGTAGACTGAGGAAATGTCATGTCCCTTCCCTCTTGAAGTCAGCTTCCCAGTGCTATTGTAAACAAGGGTGTTTTTTAACACTACTTAAATATATATTAATTAATGAATATAAAAAGATAAAATATAAATAATATAATAATAAATATAAAATAAGATAAAGTTAGAATTTCAAATTTCAAATTGTGGCACTCAATTCAGGGTCTTGGGACCTATTCCACATTCATTTATAAATGCAGATGTGGTCACCATTTGGAGGGATGCCAATTTGAAGTATTGAAACTGATTTCACTTGAGTTTCAAATATCCAGCTGAAGAGGACGAAGCTTCTTTGAGGCAAGAGCTGAGGTAGGACGAAAACCCTACTTCACTGGGCAATCTATATCTGGGGTTGCAGCTGTACTGATTAGGATATTGATGTTTACAGGTATGTCATGCAAACTGGTGAGTTACTGAGTGGACTGGACTGTTGAGAGACATAATTCCAATGTGCAGAGACAACACAACTTCACTCATATCCTACACCAATTCTGTAGTTGTGGCAGCAAGGCGTGACATATTCAGATCTGTGCATAGCCAGGAATAAACCCAGATCTCTTTAGGAGAGGTAGATTGCAACTGCTGCCAATCCTAGATATCTACGGCAATCGGAAAAAGGGAGAACTATAACAGACATTTCGTGAGGTCTAGTTAAGCTACAGCAATCAGCAATAGAGAGACTTAAGCAGACATTCATTCCGTGAGGCCTAGTTAATCTACAGCGATCAGCAAACAAGGGACTTCAGCAGACATTCAGCCCTTTAGGAGTCGGATACCTACAGCACCCCCTGGGAGTCAGATTCATGGAGGACTTGTTATTTCAGACAAAATCCTATATGAATCACTGGTCATAAATGCACGATTCATCTTGGGGACAATTTTCTGTGCAGGGGATTCGGAGGTAGGGCATTTAGTATGTGATCATCTGAAGGTTTCATTCCCCAAATCACTGGACAGACTTGGAAAGAGTAGATTTCAAGCCATCAAAGGAGAAGGCCATCATCATTATCTAGTCACTTCACCAAGAGGCTGTGGATCCTATTTTTATCCATCGAGGAGGGAAGACATAGCGAAGGGTTATGATTGATCATACTCAGTCATATGTAAGTTCCATAGTCCCTACAACAGAAATTTTGTAAGCCTTGTATCAGATCCAGACCTCATTTTTATCTCAGAAAGTTGAATCAGTCGTTCTCTGAAATTGATAACCTGCTGTGCATCATTCTGTGATTAAATTTTCTGTTTTGATTAATCTATAAACTCTGAGGTAAACTGAAGTTGTTATTATTATCAATCTAATTGCTTGTGGTAAAGATTTAACTTGAATCAGTCAAGGCAGTTTTAAAAACCCTAGGTTTTTCACAGAAAAACAATGCTAAAGCTGTTCTGATGTTTTCTTTGCTTGGTAATCTCGCATCATTTGAGTCCTTGTTGGCAATGAGGACTTACTCCTACAAAGCCACCTTTTGGGTCAAATTGGAGTTTAAGATGAGGTGTCTATTGTAGGAGAACCCTCAATACTTGGATACATACAGTTCGTAATCTCTAATTCATTTTGCAACAACCCTCAACAATTTTTTCACAATGTCTTTTCCATTTTGTGTCAGTCCTCAATGATTTTGTGACGGATTTTATTATAAAACTCCTCATTTTCATTTATAAAGATATAATTTATAATTTTGAAAATATGTCTTTCTTTTTCTTTTGGCAAAAAAGGGCCCTAATCCCCCAACCCTGAATGCTGATTTTTTTGATGTTTAGGGCAGAGAGGGTGAGGGCTTTTTTTTTTGGCCAATATAGCCCTTATTTTACTTGTGCATGCTTGACCTTATTTTTTTGTAAAGTAATAACATTTGTAGGGAATTTGACATACTCAGCTGCAAAAAAATTCCCCTTGAGGCCCTCTATAGTGTAGCATATGTAATATTCAGGAAGATTACCCTCTCGTACCTTGGGAAGTGATGCCCCAAAGGTATATTTGAGGGCTATAAAGGTTGGAGTGATAAAGAGGTAGATAATTCTCCTTATGGTTGTCTTCTTGCTCTTTTCTTCTTTTGATGATCTCTCATTTAGTCATAAATTTGGCATAGGGGAGTTGTAGTGTCAAATAGGTGACCATACCTATGTGTTCTTGATTTTCCCTAGTGAGTAAGTATGCCATTAGATAGACTCAAGACCTTCGCATGACACTTCTTACGGTACCACTCTACTCTCTTGTATCACTCTAGTCTCACTTACATCTCTTTCCCTTGTACTATTACTCTTCCATGTACCTTTAGGTATATATGAAGGTGAGTTATATCAAGAGGTTTGGTATATTAAGAGAATTGCTCTTTCATAGCATCACTTTGGAATAGTGGGTAGTTTGGCATTAGGGATCTAGGTATATCAAAAGGCATGAGTGATAAGGCAAAATATATAACCTCAAAACATTTGATGATAAAGATTTTGTGTGGGCATATTGCATTACAATCTTGGGTACAAACCAGTTCAAATGCAATTTTATATATGAAGGAGAGTTATATTGAGAGGTTTGGTATATTAAGAGAATTGCTCTTTCATACCATCACTTTGGTATAATGGGTAGTTTGGCATTAGGGATCTAGGTATATCAAAAGGCATGGGTGATAAAGGGTTTCTTCTAGGAATGATAAGGCAAAAGTTATAACCTCAAAACATATGGAAGATTGAATTCAGATTTTTTTATAGATTTCGTCATCATGCCGCATGATAAAGACTTTGTGTGGGCATATTGCATGACAACCTTGGGTACAAACCAGTTCAAATGCAATTTTATATATGGAGGCGAGTTATATCGAGAGGTTTGGTATATTAAGAGAATTGCTCTTTCATACCATCACTTTGGTGTAATGGGTAGTTTGGCATTAGGGATCTAGGTATATGAAAAGGCATGAGTGATAAGGGTTTCTTCTAGGAATGACAAGGCAATAGTTATATCCTCAAAACATATGAAAGATTGAATTCAGATTATTTTATAGATTTCGTCATCATGCTGCATGATAAAGACTTTGTGTGGGCATATTGCATGACAATCTTGGGTACAAACCAGTTCAAATGCAGTTTTTGCGCGTGTGATGTCAATGGAAGCATATATTGTAATACACCTAATTATTTTGAAAGATGAATACAATCTCAAAATGCAATGTAATACAATTTCTAGGAAATTGACAGAAAGATGAATGCAAATTCAGAATGTTTGCAGTGCTGCACAAAGATTATCCCTTATAATTACCCTTCCAAATTCAACACTGACATTCAAGTCATTCAATACACAATTTATTCAACATACATCTTAGAATTATTCAATAGATGATTTCTGCTAGATATCATTGCACATACATGTCAAGCTAATCGAATCTGAGAATATTACCAGCAAATGGCTGTGCTCAGAAAGGCAACCTATAGACCGAAGAACTAGTGGAATTGTTGCATAGGGCAAATTGCTGTTTTTGCCCAGTTGAATGTATTGATTGATTGATAGGGCAATGTATCACTTCACTCACTGTTGCTGGCCCTGAAGCATCCAATTGAAGGAGGGTTGGCGTTTGATTGGTGTTCGAGGCATGACAACCCTCAAACCCTAATTACCAAATTGATGAATGTTGCTCCCAAAATGGCTTCCAGATCTGCTATACTAATTGAAATGCCTCAAATGCTGCTCTACAATGGCTGCCTATGCTCTGCTTCCTTTGCTTGGTGTTGTCACTCAATTTATGGTTTGTGTAGTATCGGATCTGACTAAATTCACCACTCAGACCAGTTCAGTATGCTGTTGTGAAGCTGTAATCATGAACAACAGTGCTCAGTGTTAGTTTTAGACCAGAAATGCAAATAAGCAGAAATACACAACTTAGAGACAAAGAACACAATAGTTGACCTTGGGAAAACCCTCTTACTCGAGGGAGAAAAAACCCAGCAAAAGATCTCTTATATATATTAGAAGAATAACGGCAGAAATTTGCTTACAACAATCAGGCCTTACACAGGGCTGAATCTCATACAATAATATATATCACTCCTTCTTGAATACAAAAATAACAGAAAAATAGCACAGGCTGATACAGAAATAACCCGGCTTCAAAAGCAAAGAATGAAATCTGCTATAGAATGGATGACACGACTTCACACAAAAAGAACAAGACTTAGAATAAATACCATCAGCTTCGAAATATACAGCGAAGAGATCCAATATTGCATCTCATCATCCTTGCACCATCGAGCACATTTTCAGAGGTCAATTTAGCAGCAAAAACTTGTCATGCAAAGATCCCCGTCCTCATAATGAAAATCACCAGCTTGTAAAGTACTCACTGATAATCTTCCTGTTAACTAATCTATTTTGACAGTACCAAGAATGTAATAAAGGCAAAAAAAAATCCAATCTTTCCAATTATTGATGCAATTGGGCTTGACCTGTAGTGGTGTCTCATCTTTGCCACCTTTACTCAGAGTTGCCATCGATTTACCCCATCCTGATCTCATGCCAACTGTTGACACCAACATCTTGCCAGAACCATCCTAGACCTTCGATCTTGATAAGAAGAATGGCATCTTTGTTCATAGTTACAGGCTCACTCTCACCTGTTAGGCTTGACTCATTTAAGCAATAAAAAAACAGATACAAATAGCCCATCTGCTATTTATCCTATCATTTTCTAGTCAATATGAGGGAAATGACCCAATACGATTTGGACACAATACTGTGCTACAGCAGTACAATCATTTAGCAACAATAACAAATGATTTGCAACTTATTGTCCAGATTGAACATCAATAATATTTAGTGCGATTACAATGAAATCTCAGACCTGGGGAAATGCACGATAAGGTCAGATTGAAGCTCGAAATTGCTTACAAATTGCCCAGAAGTTCATATCAGCCTCACGTCCCAGACCCTCAACACTCAACGCTCCTATCACAGGCCATGTCAACCTCAAAACTCACTCACAGCCTTTGTATGGAGACTCACGGCTAGTGTCTCCATCATAATTGAGTATTTGCACCCCAGAAGCTTCGACATCAGTGCTAACTCCTTGCACAGGCTTTGTTTCTTTTGACTCTTTTCTTCTGGTATGCTTTTTGCCATTTCTGATCAGATCTTTTCTAGACCCGCTTTGATACCATGTCAGTTTTAGACCAGAAATGCAAATAAGCAGAAATACACAACTTAGAGACAGAGAACACAATAGTTTACCCTAGGAAAACCCTCCTACTCGAGGGAGAAAAAACCCAGCAAAAGGTCTCTTATATATATTAGAAAAATAACGACAGAAATCTGCTTACAACAATCAGGCCTTATACAGGGCCAAATCTCATACAATAATATATATCACTCCTCCTTGAATGAGTGATAATGCCTCTTCAAAGAATTTGATCTGCTGTTGAAAGAATGCGAACTTCTGTTGCTGCTTAGGAGATGCGAATTAGAGAGAATGAATTGATGCTAAATATCTCCACACCTTCTCATATATATACAAGTCTAGGCTAGCTCACTCTAGGGCCAACCTAGCAATTTTTAATATTTTATTATAAAAACATAAAGGCCGACCTGCCTTTGTTTAATTTAGCTTAGGGAAAATATCTCCCGAAGCTACCAAACCCTAACACTCAGGTCCTTTGGTAATGCTTTATTTGTTAAAATGGTCTGCCCAACAACACCCAAAGTAGTTGCCAATTGGAAATTTGCAGTGTGCTGCCTTGAAATTCCAGCTCTTTGCCTCTAAACACTACACCTACTTTGAAAGAAAAGCCAGTAATTGAGATTGTAAGACCATATGCAAACCCTGATTGGATTTGCCAATAGAAGAGAGGCAGGGGTTTCGTCCTGATTGATTTGTGCAAACAAGGTTTTCGTCATTTTTGCATTGGAAGTTGAATTTGCAAGGATTCACCCAGAATTTTCCAAAATCAGATGTCTTGAATAACAAAAAAGAACTTCTATTTGTACATGAATTCCCAAACGCAAGACACGTCAGCCTTCACAAGGATTGGCATTCAAAAACAGTTTCAAAATTAAGTCAACCTCAACAAGAATATTATTATGATATTGCTATCAAGATTCAACCGTGTAGTTTTTCAAGTCAAACTCATTGACCTTTGTGAGCATCACCTAGATGCAATGAGTGCTAAGTGGACCATTCATTATCATGAGAGATGGGTACTCATGAAACATGGGTCAATGAGTTTGAATCGAAAAACTACACGGTTGAATCTTGACAGCAATATCATTATTTGACACGTGGTGGAAAATACCCCTACTTATCAAGGAATATTATTGTTATCAAAATAATTAATATTATTATATATATTATTATTATAGGGTTTAAAAGCACTTATATAATTGAAGTGTTGAGGGGGTTGGCCCTATGGGGTAAGGGACATGACATATATGGATTCAAATGGTATTTGGCGAAGGAGCCAAGACATGATACCACTCCTTGCCAAGTGTGCCTTACAAATAACACATATTAGATGCAACAAACTGTTTAGACAATTTCTAATGGTAAGGCTGAAAAGGTGAGAATTGGGATATAAGTGACTTTTAATTTTGTAGATGGTAGGGGCAATCCTTTGGATGAGGTAGCTTGTGCACAATAGTCTTTGAGGGAATTTGAATCAACATTTGTGTGTACAACACACAACCCAAGCATAGGTGGAGGGAACATTAATTTTTTTTTCACCAAGAACTATATTGAGATCACAAACCATTTTGGAGAGTATAGGATATTACAAACAAGATGGTAAAAAATTGATTGATATATTATTTACAAAAAGAGTCGAAGACTCTTTATAAAGATTTACAGAAGCAAGATTTAGAAAGTTTCTAAATCTTCACTGAAGAATATCAAAGAGATAAAATTACAACATATTACATGATTGAGCATTAATAAGTAAATTAAATATTATTTTAATACCCTCCCTTAATGCTCAATCTATCAACTACACCAAGATGCCCCTTGAATTTTACAAACTTATCTGGACTGAGGAACTTGGTGAGAATATTTGTTGTTTGATCCTCTATTGGAACGTACAACAACTGAACTGATCTGTCTTCAACAAGCTTCCAAATGAAGTGACAATGAGTTTCCACATGCTTGGTTCTTTCATGGAAGACTGGATTTTTGGCAAGTTTGAGAACTCCTTGATTATCACAAAACAAGGGAGTCGGATCTGCTTGAGATATTTGCATATCCGCAAGCATTTGGTGAAGCCAAACTACCTCACAAGCTGCCTTAATTGCTCCTCGATACTTTGCTTCTGTCGAGTAAAGAGCCACTGCCTGCTTCTTTTTACTTGTCCATGTGACCACACTAGATCCCAAACTGAAGACATGCCTAGATGTTGATTTTTTGTTACTTGTCCATGTGACCACACTAGATCCCAAACTAAAGACATGCCTAGATGTTGATTTTTTGTCATCAACCGAACGTGCCCAATCTGAGTTTGTGAAACCAATGAGTTTAGGATCGTGACTCCTAGTGTAAAGAAGTCCATAATCATAAGTGTCCTTCACATAACGCAACACACGCTTTGTTGCTACCCAATGATTAGCCTCAGGGGCTATCATGAAGTGAGAAATGTAGCTCATTGCAAAACTGAGGTCAGGTCTAGTGGCAGTGAGATAGACGAGGCTGCCCACTAGTTGCCTGAACAAGGATTCATCCATGACAGGGGAGTCTGATTTAGTTGACAACTTCAGCCCTTTTTCCATAGGTGTGGAGGTAGGTTTGTAATCTTGCATTCAGAACTTATCCAGTAGACTTAGAGCATATTTGGACTAAGAGATGAAGATACTGCTCTCTGTTTGCCAAACCTCAACACCTAGACAATAATGCAAAAGTCCTAAATTAGTCATGTCAAATGAGCTTTACAAATCCTATTTGATCTCATCGATCAAATGTGTCAAGTTGCCAATAATGATCAGGTCATCCACATAGACAACAAGAATAAGAATATCACTACCATTGTGTTTGACATACATATTAGAGTCAGATGGACTCATGTGAAAGCCATGATCTATGAGGTAGTTGTCAATCTTGATGTACCAAGCCTAAGGAGCCTGTTTCAGACCTTAGAGTGCTTTCACCAACTTGCACACCTGGTGTTCTTTATCGACAACCTTGAACCCTGGAGGCTGTGTCATGTAGACTTCTTCCTTGAACTCACCATTGAGGAAAGCACTCTTAACATCCATTTGATGGGCTTTCCAACCAAACTGGGCTGCTAAGGCAAGGACGAGCCGAATGGTACTCATCTTGGCTATAGGAGCGAAAGTCTCCTCGTAGTCAATGCCTTCCTTCTGTGAGAACCCCTTAGCAACGAGATGAGCTTTTTACTTAACCTTATACACCCATTTGCAGCTAATGGGCTTCTTCCTTGGAGGAAGATTAGAAAGGACCCAAGTGTGATTCTTCTGAAGACTATGATATTCAGCCTCCATAGCCTTTTCCCACTCAGGAATTCCTTTAGCCTCTGAATATGTCTGAGGCTCATAAATACTGTGAATGTTGGCCATGAGAGCAAAATTAACCATATGCTGCTGTTTGCTCTTGTTTTGGATGATCTACCCTCAATGATCTCATCATCATGAAGATCACCAATACTCTTAGCCCACCATTTAGGCCGGATAGTAGAAGTGCCAATATTAGATGCAATAGGAGGAGCTGGAACTGGTAGTGGATCTGGAACAGGTTCAACAGGTGGAAGATCATCATCATCCAGAGGAAAATCGGGTTGAGCATTGTAAAAAATAGAATCTGCATCATCCCTCCCATCAGGTGGACCTAATAGAAGACGAACATCCAAATCAAAAGCCTTCAAAGGCTGATCCTCAGAATGTTGCAGAGACAAGGAAAGATGAAAAGGTCCTCATTCTTCATCAAAGACAACATCTCGACTAAAGATGAGACAATCAGTGTCTACATCAATCAACCGATAAGCCTTATGGTTGTCACTGTACCCTATGAACATAAGCTTTTGACTCTTGGAATCCAACTTGGAGCGCTTCGCATCTGGAATCCATACATATGCTAAAGAGCCAAAGATTTTCAGATGATTGATCCTAGTTTTGTGACCAATCCAAGCTTCCTCAGGAGTCTTCCCCTTAACAGCTTGTGTAGGAGACCGATTAAGGAGATAGACGGCAGTGTAGATTTCTTTTGCCCAAAATTTCTTAGGAACATTCTTGTGTTGTAACATGGAGTGGGCCATCTCAGTGATTGTATGATTGCGTTGCTCGACAACACTGTTTTGTTGAGGAGTGTAGGGTGTGGTTAATTGGTGTTTGATGCCGTGTGTATCACAGAGAAGTTGGAGAAAGCAGTAGAACAAAATTCCCCCCCATTATCTGACCTAAGAGTGATTATGGAGCAACTAGACTCTTTTTCTACTAAGGCTTTAAACTTTTGAAATACAACAAACACATTTGATTTCTGTCTAAGAAAGTACACCCACATTTTACGATTGAAATCATCAACAAAATGCAAGAAATACTTGCAACCAGTAACAAAAGGTGTATTCATTGGTCCACATACATCAGCGTGAACCAACTGTAGTACCTTAGAGGCTCGCCATGAGTCACCATCCGTTAGCGGTGTCCTGTGTTGCTTCCCAACCTGACAAGCTCCACAAACTCCATGATGCTGAGTTTGGATCTCAGGTAAACTAGCTGCAAGTCCCTCCTAAGCTAGTTGAGAGAAATAGTGCACATTTAAGTGCCCATACCACTGATGTCAAAGATTGGTAATGGAAGAATTTTTGGCTACCATGGCTAACTTTGGAGAATCACCTGTATCCACCAGTCTATATAGACCGTGATCCTCAATGCCAACTGCCATGGTGGTGCGAGTCTCCTGATCAACAATCGAACACTTATGTGCACTGAATACCTCATCCAACTGAGGAGAGTGCCGCATAATCTGACTGACAGAGAGAAGGTTTAGTTCCATGCCAGGAACGTAGTATACATTGAGGAATATGAGATTCCTCCCACCAGATTGAATCTGAACAGTGCCCTTACCCACAACGGTATACTCTTCACCTCCTCCAAAAATAACCGAGTCACTGAAGGGAGAGAATTCTGTGAACCAATCACGCTGATGGGTGAAGTGTCGCGAAGCACCTGAATCAATGTAATAGGTAGAGGACTTTACATGATCTGCAGATCTTTTAGCCATAAAAGTGTAAAAGGCAGATTCCTTCTCAGTATGCTCGACAACATTTGCTTTTTGTTGAGACCCTCCCTGCTTCTTCTATTCAGAAGCCAAACGTTGATGACAATCCTTTTTCATATGACCATATTTGTGGCAATAATTACACTGACTGCCTTCCAACATAATGTTGGTCAAAGATGCCTTATTTTACGCTTTTCGAAGCACGAAAAACTAGATACACATAAGAGGCTCAAAAAATTGAATGCACGGAACCCAAGAGACAAATTCCAATGCACTAAAAGTTGAGGTAGTTTCAGGCACAAATTTCAAGACAAATCTGCTTGCACAAATTCCAATGTATGAATTTCGAGGCACCCAGAGAAAACATAAGACAACCCAAAATTTTTCTCAAAAAACCTAGAAAGAATTTGTGATTAGAAAAAAATTTCGGCTTGAAACAAAGGAAAAACCCTAGCCGATTTTTACTTCACAAATCTGGAAAACAAAAAGCGCCCAAAAAACAGATGAAGAATCCGTCGAAAAAAAAGTGTGCAAAAGAGAAAACATGAAACCCTGGTCACAGCAAAAAATGCTCGAAATAATGAAGAAAACCGTGCTTAGGAAATGAACAAGTTCGCACCCTAAAAATGAGCAAATTTGCGCTAAAAAAAGGACCAGATCCGTGCCCAGACTATGCGCCAAAACGCGAGCAGGAAGTCTGAAAAACGCGAGCCAAAATCCTTCAAAAAAATGCGTGCAGAATGAACATGTGTTTCAGATTTGGAGAAAGGGAGTCGTGTGATAGAAAATCGCGTTAAAAGCAAAAAAACGCGAACATAAATAAGCTATAAACGCGATTTCGTGACTTAGCATAACGTGAATTTGAGAGATAAGAATTGCGTGTGGAAGGAACATGCCACATGATAAAAAAAAACGAGCCCAAAAAATTCTCGAATAATAGCTTTGAAATAAATCCACAAAATTTTTAATAGGAAAAAATCGTTCTTCAAAAACCCTTCAATTTTTTTTCGAAATTTAGAAAAACGATTTTTGATTCTCTTGCTCTGATACCATATTACAAACAAGATGGTAAAAAATTGATTGATATATTATTTACAAAAAGAGTCAAAGACTCTTTATACAGATTTATAGAAGCGAGATTTAGAAAGTTTCTAAATCTACACTGAAGAATATCGAAGAGATAAAATTACAACATATTACATGATTGAGCATTAATAAGTAAATTAAATATTATTTTAATATAGGATGTAGGAAGAACGCCCATGAATAGTCAAAGAAGGCAATTGCGAATTTTTGTTTCTACTTTAACCTATCATTTTATTTTGCCAAGTGTTTATCCTAGCAAGGTATGGTGGCTGCTATTGCAACTATAGGTTCTTGGTTGAAAACCCCATCATATGAGACATCGACAATTGATGTGCTCAAGATATAGTGCAAGATGTTGAGGATGTTTAACAAACATTAGTTAGAGTGGGCAAAGACAAGATGCATTGTAACGTCAAATGGGTGGATGGATAGAAGGAATTGAACTCTCATCAACTTGTCTCTTGTGATATAGGCACAATCTTTTTGAAATCCGTGGATACACTAGGTAGGATCAAATCTATTACCACATTGTTTGAATTGTTTTACAAGGTTGTTACAGATGTACAAGCACCAAATATGATTTAGTTTATTACATCGATAGGTGTAACCTATATTGGCAACAAGAGGAGAAGCATTTGATGTTGTGATCAGGAAAGAATAGCTGAAATAAAAGCTATTTAGAGTTAACATTTATTTTTAAATATAAAGACCCTAACTCTACAATAACTAAAATATCTAGTAAATAAAAGTGCTCTATAGTAAAATATAGACACCAATCTTTTTAAATATATAGTAAATAAAATATGTCTAAAGTGAAATAAAGTAAAGACATCAAGCTTTTTAAATATATAGTAAACAAACTAACTCTAAAGTAAAATAAAGTAAGTCTTAAGTGTATAAAAATAGTTTTATGTTTTTTTTAATCTTAAATACACTAATCTAAAAGATGCAGAGAGATATAGTCTCAAGGTTCTTATCCATCTTAAATAACAAATTTAATATAGGCACCTAGAGAGAGATATCTCTTGATGACTTTTAAATAGATGTATTTTACGATATCTATACTAGTTATGGACAATGTTGTTGCTTGTGTTGTTACTAAGGGACTCCTAATGGACAAGTATTTTCTATGTTTTTTATTCCATGTGTGTCACATTGTTTTGATTTAACCCTAGGGGACATTCAAAAACTTGAATGGTTTAATGAGGTATTGCAAGCTCACACTATTAGCGAGTTCATCTACAATCATACTAGAGTGTTGTGTGTGATGTGCCCTTTCATAGAAAGCCAAGAGCTAGTTTGACTAGGGGTGACAAGATTTGCTATTCATTGCCTTGCATTGGAGACTCTTTGCTAGCAAGAAATGTATTTGAAGCAAATGTTTGTCTCAAATGAGTGGATGGAGTTTGGCTTCATCAATCAAATGGATTGCAAAATAGTGGCAAAGTACATTTCTCCTACAAGCTTTGGGATGTGGTAGGAACACGTAGTCAAATTTTTAGAGCCTTTGGTAAAAGTTTTGAGATTAGTGGATGGGGAGAAATCCCCCATGGGCTATTTGTACGAGGCCATGCATAGGGCCAAAGAGGTGATGATAGGTAGGATGGAAAATAATAGGGACATTTACATGCCATTGTGGGACATTGTTGATAGGATATGGGATGAACAAATGTACTTCCCGCTCCATGCCATTGGATGCTATTCAAATCCATCATTGTTTTATAGCTCCTCATTCAAAGATGATGTTGAGGTCACACATGGCCTTTTCATGTGCATGGAGAAAATGTTATCTTATCTCAATAGTGTTGGATGTAGTTATGGTAGAGTTACCAATATACAAGTAGGCAAGGTTTTTTTTTTCAAGTATGGTTGCCATGCAAGCTAGGAAGACCTCCAAACCAGGTAGATTCCATAAAATTTTGATAGTCTCTCTATATTGTAGACATGCACCTTAAAGGTGTTAAGCTTTTAGTAGAACTTGCATGATATCATCTAAAAATAATATGTTTTTCAATGCAATGGAGGGATTTTTGTGGCCAAAAATTCAAAAAGCTTTGAAGGATGGCAATGCGCATTTTGAGTTAGTCATGCAATTCATTTGCTTGCAAGTGTACTTGGAGTGTTTTTGAACACATACATTCTAAGAAACGTAATTGTGTGATGCAACAATGAATGAATGTTGGTGTTTGTTCACCACAACCTTTGCCTAAAGCTAAAGAAAGCTCGAGGTTAGAGTTTTGAAGTACTTGTAGTTGTAATTATTATTTTTATTTAATTTTTAAATGGAAAAAAATAGGTGCCATGGAGGAAGGCCAACTAATTGACCTTAATGAGATCAATCTAGAATTTGAGTCGATTGCAAAAGATGATGTCCTTAATGATGGTGATGATTATGATTTCCTTAAGGAGTGCAATTATGATAGTGATGTGCTTGAACGAATCAAGAGAGGCTAGGATCGAGGAGCTTAATCATTAGGACTTGTAGCCCTCTTTTTGTAATAGCAAAGCAATTGGCTACATCCTTTTTTTGGAAACTTTGTACTTAGCTTGTAGGTTGACTTTGTAGAAAGTAGATTGTAATTGAAAATTTGAAAACTATTAGCATCTAGTTATCATTTATGCACTATGTACTATGCATTGTGGAATGCAATGTAATCAGCTATATGAACATAAATGAGGAAATCTATGTTCCACTATTCATGGGCTAAACTCATTTTTATTTGCTCTCTTTATTCTATGCTATTAAAATGCCTTAAAAAAAGAAAGGTTTTCTTGTCTTCTTTTTTGCATTTTTCTACTTTTTTTGAAAATCCAAAATTTTGCCAATTAAATCCTGTTTTTTTTGAAAAAACCTTAATCTCTAGGTTTGCTAATTCTTTACCCAAAATATTTTTTCTGCTTTGCTATGGCCAAAACTTGATTAAATTGGCCTTAAAAATTGTTGTCACTTTTAAATTTGATGTTGTGGTGAGGCTGGAGTAAATTGATGGGAGTTAATGTTATAGATGTGCATTGGTGCAATATGAACTGTTTTTCTGCAGAAGACAAATAATGTTAATTAGAAACATTGGTAACCATAGGTGGTTTATTGTCATGAGCTGTACTAAAGATGATTTTTAACTTTTTTATATGTAAATTGAGGGAATCTATTGGGGCCCTCACCTATGAAAAAAGGCTGAAAATCAGCCTAAGTGTTTTGAAAAAGCTCCAAATTACAAGAAAGACGGCCTTTGACAAAACAAGAGAAGCTGAAGATTCTAGAAAACAACTATCTTTGCAATCCTAGAAAACTAAAAGCAAAACAGATGGACCTCTCAACTGAAAAAAGAGAGGCCAAGCAATGTTAGGATTGCACCACAAGCGAGCTTCTCCTCTTATGGGTGAGGAATGCTTCCATAGTCCATTGACTCCTCTCACTTGTAGATTTGAGAATCTCCATTCATAGCCTTTTGGCTTTAGATCACTCCCCTTTGCACTTATTTGAAGGCCAACGATTTGCTTTGGTTTTGTTGCTCGTAATTTGTGAAATGGTTAAAATCTCAATAGAGGCAAGCTAATCTTCCTCTTTCAAAGAAGTAACCTCTTGCTTCTCTGGTCTAACTTTGGTTTCTCTAGAAATTCATTATCTTCTTCCAAGTGCTTTAATGTGGTGGCAAGATAAAGAGGTGTGAAATGTGCCCCTTAATTTTTTCTTTGAAATTTCACCAACAACAAGCACCCGTTAAGGATTAGCCAGAATCATAATCAGCTGAGAGTAACCTTCGCCAAGAATGTTCACCAAGATCCTATTGAAGGCAAGGTGATAGCATATGGGAAGGGATTGTTAGGAACAACTGAATTGAAATTACAACTGGAAATGAAATAGCAGGCGGTGATCTGACCATGAAGATTCCACGCTACCACTTATCCAGTGGGGGGAAAGATATTACAATAAAGAACAATTCATCTTCTTTTCAGCAGGCATCCACTTAAGCAGTGGGGATTCTCCACTTTCCAGTGGGTGAAGTATGAGAGATGCAATTGTTTATTCTTCCACACTGGCGGTAAACCATTTAGGGGTTACAGTGTTTGCATTAAAATCATAAAGTAATTGCAAAAGTATAAATGACTAAAATAGTACTACTATTCACAGCCTTACAATGCAAATTATCTGCAAATTACAAGTGTTGAAGATGTACAATCAAAAAAAAATGATGAGAGATGATTTCCCAAGCTTCTAACCTTCTCAACTTCAGTATTACAAGCCAAAATCTGAACTATTGAAATTCTGATATAAAGAACAACAAACTGTAGTTTCATAACCAGCGACTATACTAACACCAAAATGCATATTACTCTCACAAACTTCAAAATTGAAACACAATGCTTCCTAAAGGCAAGGTGACCAAATAACATGAATTAAGCAACGCAAAACAGCCACAAATGAAAGAGCTCGAATCCCAATGCAACTATGGAGATGGTACAGCCCTACGAAGAGGGCGACCTCCCTTAAAAATTGGAGACTCAAAGATAAAATCAGAAACTTCACTCAAAGGGTCGCCACAAGCATAGAAAATGATTAGCCAAATACCCACAACCAAATAAAAATCACTCAAAGAGCTGCAAATGAAAATCTACTTCAGCCATGACTGAACCAGCAGCTCAAAATTGGAAATTATTACCAAAATTCTCCAACGTTGAAGCTCAATATGCACTTCTGAATGGAGCACACTCCCAATTGACCATCTAGAGAACCATAGTTTTAGGCCCGAAGAATGGTGTAAATACTAAGCTCCCTCTTAGCCAAGTTTTGAAATCAATCCAACAACATTTCAAGAAGTTTAACAATGGATACCCAAAAAAATGAGCAAAGGCCTGCTTTTATAAAATTGGAGGTGACTCTTCAACTTCTTTTCCCTCCAAAAGGGACGCCACGACCAAAGCACTTTTGAATTATTTTAATTTTTAAAACACTCTTATTCCTCCATCTTAGGTGTCCAAGTCTCAAGGGAAATAATTAAACTTTGGAAATATTAAAATGGCTCATAAGAGGCGTCCACCCTCAAAGTCCCTCTTTTAAAACAACATTAAGTCATTAATACTAGGCCAGGGGGGCCAATAAGAAATTATAACATTAATGACTTAGAATAAATCATTTTACCCAAAATGAGCCTCAAAAAGCCGAAAGCCAATTATGCTCCAAACTGCACTACCCGAAATGGAAATTGAACTGACTGTTGATGCTACTGCCCAAGATGGGATTGCCAAAAATAAAGCTTACTAAAAATAGTAAACTCTGAAAAGTTGCCTAATGAATCTGCATGTCATATCACTACGAAGCTTTTTGAAAACCCAAAAAGAATCCGCAATCCAAATTTCAAAACTTCAATGTACAAGCTAAAAATAGCAAGTGCTGGAAAAGTTTGTCAGATGGAGATGCATGTTACGCCATCCTGAAGCTCTCCTACAACCCAAAAAACTCCACCAAACATGCAAAAAAAACTCTTACATGCAAACCTTCAAAAATGCTTCAGAACCCCTATAAAATAGGAAACCCTAATTTTACTTCTGACGAGCCTATGGGCTTCCAAAAATAGGCTATCAATCACCGAAGAGTGTATGGCTAAAATGTGGACATTACAGTCCACCCTTCCCAAAATTGCTTGTCCTCAAGCAATGCCACAACACTCCAAATTGATCCCACCAAAACAAATAGGATCCCAGGTTCCCATGTCCATCTCAGAAAAGTCCCACCATGCTGATGCTGCTCCACTCTAATCATAAAAATGAAATCATTGCACCCTAACTGTACAAACCATCCCTGCAACCTCAAAGAGATAATATGCTTGAATTTCAAGTTGAACAACATGGAAGGATTTGAATCAAAACCTAGTAGCATCTCATGGCCCTTAAACTCTAAGGAATTAATATCTGCAATGTCAATGTCAATCACCATTTTGAGAACAAAGGAGAATAATCTAAACAACTCAAAAATATTCTCATCATCATAGCTCCTCAAAGCATCAAACCGAATCACAACAACAAGTGTGACTCCATAGCTATTTGCAAAGGAAAAAATGGCTCTTTGCAAGGTCATAGCAGTTGCATCCTTAAAACTCCACAAGGATGTATAATACCTCCTTTGAGTAATTTTGACATATTCAAGAAAATTTCTGAAAGCTTCCACCAATCTCTCCACCAAAGTCTCAAAAAGTTGAACGAAAACAAGCAAGGGTTCGCTGCCCCAAACACTAGTGCAAGAGATTGTACAAAGAAAACCTCTAGAAAAGAACTTAAACACCATCCAAGTCTGATTTAAATCATTATGAAACTTCATTTGCCACCTTAAGAACCAAAAACCATCATTGATAAGCGATTGAGAAGAGAAAAAATGAGTATACTAGCTGCCCATGAAATTTGAAGTGAACTACTCAAAATCTGATTTTAGGAAAATTAGCGTGCAAGGAGTTGAACAGCTGCTGTAACATTGGAAATGAGCGTCCCTAGAGACACAACTGCTCATGCCCAAGGCTGGAAACATCCTTTCGTGAAACTTCAACCCAAAATAAAACCATCCTTGCATGTAGGATAGCAGGACAATACGAAGATGAACTCCCATATGCCAATAAACCATCACAAAAGGAAACCAAACCTCACTGTCATAATTCTGATCAGCAACATAAACGTTTTCAAACATCTCACCAAACCAATGCCAATCAAAGAACAACACTCCACACTCCATCTCTATCCAGAAAGAAAAACACTCCTCAACACTCCCATAGCATTGAATCCCTGATGCACTCAATGCAAAATCAGGAAGTGTTATATGATTCCAATTTGGACAGTCACTAGTCCATAAGAAATCAAGGAATATGAAGTCACCAAGCAACCAAGATATCGCCGTCTTATCAAGAAAAATAAGTGGCAGACTCAAGAATGAGGCGTGTATGCCATCACTACCCAACATAGACAACTCTTGAGTGGCTAGATCACTACAAGTGTCATCAACAAAATCAACTTCTCCACCAATGAATTGATCACCATCAAATAAAACTTCAGAATTAGTAAAAACTTGCTTATCATCAATTTGATTGGAAAAAGTTGTGGCCTCATGATGGTGTAAAGAAATATGATTGCTGTTTTCAAAATCAGAATGGCTACCACACCTTTGTATCTTATCTTCAACCCTTTCTGTTAGTGTTTTGTAGCTTTGGGAGCTATTTTCCTTTAAATAAATTGATCACTAGGTAGGTCGACCTTCATCTTTCATAAATAAAATATATTTGTTCTAGGTCGGCCCTAGAGAGAAGGCCACCTAGTTTGTTATTTATAGAGGATGGAGTCCTCTCATTTTGATCATCAATGATTCACTCTCCAATTTGCATCTTCAGCAGTAGCAGCAGTTCGCCTCCTAGCAGCAAATTCGATTCTAAGAAGAAGTGTCATATTTTGTATTTCGATTCAAGGAGAAGTTTCTCCATTCATTGTATTAGTCTCGACCTTGTGTAGGGCCTGATTTTGTATGCAGTTTCTGCACTTATTATTTTGATATATAAGAGAATATTCTTTGCTAGGTTTTTTCTCCCTCGAGTAGAAGGATTTTCCTAGGGTAATCACTGTGTTCATTGGTTATGTGTTGCATTTTTTGCTTATTGCATTTCTGATCCGAAAAAACTAACATGGTATCAGAGCCAGGTTTAAGAAAAGATCTGATCAGATTTGTTTAAGTAGTCAAGACAAAATTTCATTCTTAGTTCGAAGGGGTGCAAATTCTGCCAAGATGGAGATTGAATTTCCAGTGAAAAGAAGGTATCGAATTCTCCATTGATGGAGCATCAATACAACTGGGAAAATCGTGATTTCTAGAGTAAGGCAAGCGTTGCAATCAAGAGGTTGATTCTGGCCTCTTTGGCACATCAAGTGATCAAGGCGTCTTGGGGATTATAGGTGTCACTGATGAACAGTAGTGCTAGGCTAATTTGTAGTCCCCATTAGGTCGTTGTCCTCCAAGCAAGATAAAGTCTTTATTGAAGACGAATGAATGATTGCTGGCATTGGTCATTCAGGAAGGCATTATTGATTGCCGTGAGCATGCGATTTGAATGTTTATATGTTACGGGATGTTCTCATGGCTAGATTTATATATCTTCACTATTAAACAGTTTCGACATAGCCAGCGATGAAACTTCCATCGGGACTCTTCATATATGACTTGGAGATATCGCATTTATTTGTAATAATGCTTATTTATAGAGAACGACATTCGCAGATTCTCATAACGGATTGATATTCAAAACAAATATCGGTGTTGACGGGAATCGGTATAATCGTGATTTGAAAGAACTCCCGACTCAATAAAGGAAACGCGTGGAGGATATAGTAATATAAGCTTCGAATTATTTCCACCAATTTATTGGAAGTTATTGGGCTTCATAAGATATTTAGAAGTCGCCAAGTATTATTAACGGGACAAAAATTGCTATTTGGAGTCGTTTTGATGTATTGCTAGGTGGGAGTATTGACTAGAGCATTGTGAATATATCGTTAGTGTTGGAGACAAATCCCGAGGAGAGTTTGTGTGGCATCTTCAACAGTATTTGAATGCGGGAGAACATACAAAATGTTCTTATATCCATTGCTATAAATATTGTGCTGGCAGACTATTTGGAGGCTTGTTTGAAGCCCTCATGTTCTTTTCAAAGGATTCTGAAATCAAGATTAAGATATGGTAGTGATTGCTATGCATCTGATCATTATGCACAAAATGGATATGATTGCGATGGTACTTCTGCTAGGGGAAGTGACTGCTATGTCAGAGGTCCATGCAGTTGTGTCTTTGAATTTCTATAAGGGATGGCCTAAAGGAGCCTATGATGGGAATTCGTGAAAGCTTGAAGGCATATCTGGCACAGGAGATATGTGTCTTCTAGCAATTCAATATTTTGATAGAGAAGGAACTATTGTTTTTGAAGGCTGTACTAAGCAGAGTCAGCATTCAGGAGCAAAATTAATGCTACATATGAGCAGATCTAAGGGAAAGATAAGAGAAGATCTGAAGAGGGTTTAAGTGCAACACTTAAGGAGATTTTGATTTCAACAAGATAAGTTCTATTATTCCTTCACATTGTTCTATCTAATGATATTTGCCATATGACTACATGATTCATTTGTATCAGGGGTAGTTTGAACTATTATTAATCTCCTTAAAATGCAGGATGGATCGAGGAGCAAAAGGATGATGGATTAATTATCCACGATTGCATAAGGAATTCAATGGGAGAAAGAGCTTGAGGCATCTTGTGAGGAAGTCGTGATTCTTCATTGAAGACATCTCTCAAGGGCACAAGGATGGGTCAACCTTGGATGGAGAGTTTGCATCAACAAAGATTGAGAAATATGAAGACACTAAACAACGAAGAACCTATACAGATTGTCATTGCGATCAGCTACTTCGAAGAGGAGGAAATGACATTCAGAGGGAGTTAAATTCCGAGAATTCAAGGCACGAGTTGAGAGCATGTCCGGGAAAAGGATTAAGGTTCTGAGATCAGTTAATGGAGGGGAGTTCACTTCCAGAGGATTTCTTTGCAATCTCTGAGGCAGGGATCAAGAGGGAGTTTTGTGACTCACTGAGATGAAGTGAAGGTGCTAACTAAGTGGGTTGCAATGTTGCAAGGCCAAGTGCTAAAGTCCTTGGAAGACCTCTTCAGCTGCAGAGAACAGAATTGCACAAGATAGTCAATCTGAATTTGACATTGGTAGCTCCGCAAAACTATTCAGAATAAGGTGATCTGAGATGAGGTCAAGGAGGACAGTCCTAGACTCTTGCAAGTCAGTAGTGCCAGAGGTGTGCTTTGGAAACCGTTCCCCTAAGGCAAACATTCCAGGCAATCTTGGACGAGGAGGTTAGGAGGTTGATGCAAGTAATTGGAGCTTCAGAGGGAGTCACATCATCATGAAGATTTGTTGTAATGTATATTTCTTTGAGACGGAGAAATATGAGGTGAAAGCCCTTGTAGTGTATATTTCTTTGAGACGGAGAAATATGAGGTGAAAGCCCTTGTAGTTTATATTTCTTTGGGACGGAGAAATATGAGATGCAAGCCCTTGTTCATCTCTGAGATTGAGATGAGACGTCATGTTGAGAGACTCCATGACGACATCACGTTGAGAGATTTCGTGATGAACCCTTGTACATCTCTGGGACTGAGATGTGTTTCATTCCACGTGGGAGTAGCCATTGTGGACGTCATGTTGAGAGACTCCATGACGACATCACGTTGAGAGACTCCGTGATGAACCCTTGTACATCTCTGAGACTGAGATGTGTTTCTTTCCACACATGGGAGTAGCCATTATGGACGTCATATTGAGAGACTCCATGACGACATCACATTGAGAGACTCTGTGATGAACCCTTGTACATCTTTGAGATTGAGATGTGTTTCTTTCCACAAAATGGGAGTAGCCATTGTGGACATCATGTTGAGAGACTCCATGATGAACTCTTGTACATCTTTGAGACTGAGATGTGGTTTTCCACAAATAGGTGTAGCCATTGTGGGCATCATGTTGAGAGACTCCATGACGATGATATCTGGAAAATACCTCCCTAGCTAAGAGGGAGTGTTAGTGTTTTGTAGCTTTGGGAGCTATTTTCCCTTAAATAAATTGATCACTAGGCAGGTCAGCCTTCATCTTTCATAAATAAAATATATTTGTTCTAGGTCGGCCCTAGAGAGAAGGCCGCCTAGTTTGGTATTTATAGAGGATGGAGTCCTCTCATTTTGATCATCAATGATTCACTCTCCAATTCGCGTCTTCAGCAGTAGCAGCAGTTCGCCTCCTAGCAGTAGATTCGATTCTAAGAAGAAGTGTCATCTTTTGTATTTCGCTTCAAGGAGAAGTGTCTCCATTCATTGTATTAGTCTTGGCCTTGTCTAGGGCCTGATTTTGTATGCAGTTTCTGCACTTATTATTCTGATATATAAGAGAATATTCTTTGCTGGGTTTTTTCTCCCTCGAGTAGGAGGGTTTTCTCAGGGTAATTACTGTGTTCATTGGTTATGTGTTGCATTTTCTGCTTATTGCATTTCTGATCCGAAAAAACTAACACTTTCAAGCACCTCTTTATTGGAAATTTTATGATCAATGCTTGCACTTGGGATACCAACACTTGTAGACCCCTCATCAATATTTTTCTATGTTTAATGGCTGCTAACTCATGAGAATGGGAAGGTAAACTTCTGCTGCCCCAAATCAGAAACTTAGGCTCCTCTATACTTACTTTGGACACCAATGAATCTTCTTCAAACGATGTCACAAGGCAGCAAAGTGTGTTCTGGTTGAGCATTTCAATCCTTTCATCCATTTTTTGAGTCTCCTTAGATTGTAAAAAACTGGAATCATTATGCCCCATTTCCTCCTTAAGGAGTCTATCAATTCGTTCTGTTATTTGTTTGATTTCCATCTCCTTTGTATCAGCTTCTTGTTCCTTAAGTGTGGCTGCAATAAGTGATTGATTTTCTGCTTTGCATAAAGAATGATGAGCTAAGGAAAAATCAAGGCAAAGCCTATCCATCTCTTTCTCCTTCTCTTGGTAGGCATCATAGGTCTCCTCTGCAAACTTAATAGCATTATCTCTATCTGAGAGCAAGTGCAAATAATCCGACTTTATGGGTTCCAATGCCTCTTTGATGATTTGCATCTTGGAAAGAGTGTCAGCATCTCTAACTCTATTCTGTTTCTCTTCAACCTGAAACTTCCAGTAGAGTTCTTCAATAAAATTGTGCGTGCTATCAAATCTTGATAACACTTTAACAGTTTTCTCTTCTAAAACCATTAAGTTGTCCTTCAAAACTTGCAAAGAGCCTCTAGAATCCCTTAGAGAAGCTGAAGATTCTAGAAAACAACTATCTTTGCAATCCTAGAAAACTAAAAGCAAAACAGATGGACCTCTCAACTGAAAAAAGAGAGGCCAAGCAATGTTAGGATTGCACCACAAGCAAGCTTCTCCTCTTATCGGTGAGGAATGCTTCCATAGTCCATTGACTCCCCTCACTTGTAGATTTGAGAATCTCCATTCATAGCCTTTTGGCTTTAGATCACTCCCCTCTGCACTTATTTGAAGGCCAACGATTTGCTTTGGTTTTGTTGCTCTTAATTTGTGAAATGGTTAAAATCTCAATAGAGGCAAGCTAATCTTCCTCTTCCAAAGAAGTAACCTCTTGCTTCTTTGGTCTAACTTTGGTTTCTCTATAAATTCATTATCTTCATCCAAGTGCTTGTACATCTGCAACTTGATTAATCATTAAAGCCTTTGTTAGGGATATGAAAATCTGATGGATCATCGGCCAGGCTAACATCCATGTCACCCAAGGTAAGGGTTGGAGAAAAATTCTCTCTTTGTGGAGGATTCAGACTGGTGCGAGTACCATCCCTACCCTCATCCTGAGGGATAGACCTAAGTGAGTCCTTATCTAGAGAAGACATAGCTGCCTCTGTTATGGGACTAACAACTTTTGTGGCCACAATTAGTTTTGGAAACGAATTACTATAGGAGTGGAAATCATTTGTTGTGCTCTTACAGTCTTTAAGCACTATAGGAGCTATTAGAGAACTGTCCATCTTTGTGCCAACTCTAGCACTCAATAGAGGAGGAGCTTTGGCCATCCCATTCAAAAATCCTTTGTGTAAAGTTATTCATGAATTACCGCTTGCATCTCTAACCTTTGCTCCTTTTTCTTTCTCTGCCCGGAAAAAAGATTTGATGCATCATGTTGCATGCCATCTTCTTTTCCTACCACTCTTACACCCATTGTGTCTTCTTTCACCACTTATTCTTTAGATGCCTCCAGCAAAAACCATACAAATTCACCCTCTTCTAAATATTCATCATTGCTGTTGAAGGCAAATTTTGCTTTGCCCATCCTACTACCTAACAGCCCATGCTCTCTTTTCAGTCTTCTACTCTTTTGCTTGCATTTTTTTTAATTCAGTTATTATATGGTCACTATTTTGTACTGAAGACTGTTATACATTTATATATTTCCTATTACAAAACATTTTGCATAACATGTGTTCTCTTTAATTATATTTCCAACTACCATATTCAAATTTAATGAAATATTTATTGATTGTTTAATGTACATCAACCAAAAATGGAGTGTTCATAAGTTGGTTATTGGTAAGTCTCTATAAATAAGGAGGGTAATGTGAAGATAAGGATACTGACAAGTCTCATGTCAGTGTCTATGAGTAGTGATGTTAAAACACAAAGATAAAGAAAGACGATATCTTTCAGGTCTTAGCCTAGCCAGCAATCTGAGCCTGGAAAATGGGTCATTCTTGCACAAGGGGGCTTTTCCCTGTACCTTCGTTTATTTTTAGTCTCGTGTCCTTTCAAGTTTCAAGATCAGACAAAAATTCAAGATTAAACTGGGAACTTGCCAATCTGCCTTTGCCCTTGAAGGTGATTAAGTTTTTGGTCTAAGCCATTCTTTAAGTTAGTTTTGGAGTAAACTATGTGGCTGTCTTGTAACTGCTATTGTGTCTTTTAGGAAGGTGACAGAGTTATGCTATATGAATTTATTTTACAGGACCCTGCTGTACTCTTAGGTATCTCCATTCATTAGATTCATTAGTTTTCTGTGAATTATGAGCATCTTCAAACTTGTTTCAAAGGCTACTCAGTGACTTTAATGGGATTGAGAAGTTATCTTTTGATAATCTATTCAATTTAACAAATCTCACTCTTCTTAACCATTTATGCAAGAAATTAGTGGTTCCTGGGATTATATTATATGTGTTCATTCTTAGTTTTTGGAAACCTCCTTACCTTTTTCTTTTGCTGAAAATCTTGAAGTTGGAAAATCTTCCTGCAATGGTGTCAGGAGTATACTCAAATGATCCTAGTTTGCAGTTGGAAGCAACTACTCAATTCAGGAAGCTTCTTTCAATTGGTGTGTATGTTTAACTTCCTGTTTCATCACGATTCTGTCCTTTTTGCTTCTGAAAGGTGACCATCTGCCAAAACATATGTAACAGAACGGTGCCCCCCCATTGAGGAAGTTATTAATGTGGGCATTGTCCCTCGGTTTGTAGAGTTCCTTACAAGGCACGAGTTTCCTTCACTTCAGGTGGAGTGTTCAATTCTCTGGAATCCTGGATAACTTTTGATAGAATATTAAGTCAGCATAATGTCTCATTAATTTTTGTGTTCAAATTGTCATGGTATAGTTTGAGGCTGCATGGTCTTTGACAAACATTGTATCAGGAACCTCAGAGCAAACAAGAGTTGTGATTGATCATGGATCTGTGCCACATTTTGTGGAGCTCCTTAGATCCCCTAGAAATGATGTCCGGGAACAGGTTATGTTCTGGTACCTTTTCACTTGTCACTGTGTTGTGTAACTAGGAATTTTTGCATCTGCTGACTTTCTTCAGTGCTTTTTTAGTGCTGACCTTTTTATATTCTTGCAGGCTGTTTGGGCTCTGGCAAATTTAGCTGGTGATAGTACCGAGTTTAGAGATATAGTCCTCAGTCATGGTGCCCTTATGCCACTCCTGGCTCAATTGAATGATCATACAAAGCTGTCAATGCTGAGAAATGTTACTTTTATGCTACATAATATCTGCCGGGGCGTACCACAGCCACCCTTTGAGCAGGTTTAAAATATGGAAAGGATTGTCTATTACCTGAGAATTCAAATAATTGTAAGACTTGATGATTGTAGCTGTAAGCCATGATATGGACATACTAACCTTTTCTGTATCACTTAAAACTGTCTTCTTTGATGCAGACAAAATTAGCACTTCCAGCTCTTTGCTATCTGATTCAAATAGACGATGAGGAAATCTTGTCAGATGCATGTTGGGCTCTGTCATACCTATCAGATGGAACAAATGACAGAATTCAAGCTGTGATAGAGGCTGGTGTTTGCCATAGACTTGTTAACCTTTTGCTGTATGTATATGTTCTGATCTACAATTGAAATGGACATTACCATGTACAACTCCTAAAACAGAGTTAAAATTGACCATGTTCTGATCCAAAGCTAATTAGTAATTACTACTGAAAACCAACATACATTGGTAGGCTGAAAATTGATGTATTTTACAAACAATAGCCTGTGAACTACAGTATTTCCTCTGGTTGCAATGTCTACATGCCCAAATTAATACCTATGCTGCTGAAATTCATTTTTCATACACTTTTTTGCTGCTACCAAGTACCAATGTATGATTTTTCATTTTTCTCAATGCATAAATTCAGGGTATAGTACTGAAATGCTAACGTTCTTTGTGTTGCATTTGAGAATCAACCAGACATAGATTTAGAATGTTTATTTAAGTGTTACGGATAAAATCAGCATGAAAGCAATGAACAAGCATGAATGCACACTACCATAAACATAAGATATGTACCCTGGCAAAACAGAAGCTCAACTTGGTTCTCTGCTTGATGAAATCTCGAAATACCCTTTGTATACCCTGTTTTACCATTGTGTCGTATACAATTTGGTTTCATACCAAGCTGAATTTGTCTTGGTAACCCTATTGAATGATGTGTGGGTTCTTGCTGAGTAGACCTTGTCTGTATGGGTTCTTACTGAGTGGAATGCGTCTGGCTGGGTTTGTACCAAGCCAAACATGTCACTTAGGATTTGTTCTTTGAACAGGATGGGCCCTAGTATGCTTGAATCATCCTAAGCCCCTATGTATCTGGTCCATTGCTTTGCTTCTAATTTTTCTTCCCAGGCTTGCCCAATTTTGTCTTATATAGATTAAAATTGTGCTTAAAACTCTTCTTTAGTTACACAAACTAAAATTACTGCCTATTAGCTAAATCATGAAAATTTCCAAGATACGTTTCATATCAAATTTACATGGATTTCTAATGTATCAGCAAAGCCCTACACACACACTTTAATTCCACCATAGCCATAATTGGCACGGATATTCCAATTGACAACTCTTAAACACAGCTTTGGAACTGCCTATGTGCTAATCCAGTGAAGTTGCTATTGATAACTAACATAAATAAAACTGAATATTGATGTGTTACAGTTATGAGCTGCCACCTACATCCTTTATGTTAATTGTAATTCCACCATAGCCATAATTGGCACGGATATTCCAATTGACAACTCTTAAACACAGCTTTGGAATTGCCTATGTGCTAATCCAGTGAAGTTGCTATTGATAACTAACATAAATAAAACTGAATATTGATGTGTTACAGTTATGAGCTGCCACCTACATCCTTTATGTTAAATGTAATTCATGCCTACACTCTTGACAATCAGTTTTCATGCACTTATTTGCGGTCTCTAATGTATTACTTTTTCTCATATATTCAATTGTATAATACTAAAAACAAAACAAGTATGATGATGTTCTAAGTGCTATTTTTGAGGAACCAACTCTCCATAGATATAGAATGTTTTCTTAAGTGTTGGAAATGGAATGAGCATGAAAGAATGAACAAGAATTGAACAAAGAAGTAAACAGCACATATGTCACCATGACAGATACATTGGAGACACCCAGCAAGAATCAAAACTCTGGGAATTGAGTGTGCGCCTCGTAACATCGACTAAATTAGCAAGTTACAATCCAAGCTCTCTTTGGAGCCACCAAGATTACTGTGGGACTATGAACATCTCTACATTGCTTTTTTATAACTATGCTTTGCAACTTAAACAACCTCAAGATATTTCATACACTTAATTGGAACATAAACTCCATCTCTAGATGCCAATAGAAGAGCCTGATGGGCATATTTATGCATAGGTTGGATGGCAGTAATCACATTGAAATGTTTTTCCATTGCAATAATTAGGATGCAGCCCCTTTTAGGTTGATATCATAAATGACAATGTATCGATTGCAAGCCTTTGGAGAATGAGACCAGCAGCAACCGAGCCTTTAGTCCTTATTACCACAAAACCATGCAGCATTCAGTAGGCCAAGTGGAAAGCAAAGACTTGACTATACATGTTGCATTGCTCAATACAAATATAACTCTGGAAGAGTTGCTAACAACAATGGACTCCAAGCAAGCAGAAACAATTTTTTTTGTGTGAATGTATTGCTATGTTGGTGTTCTACATTTAGAGCTGAAACATGACTAACAAATCCTTCAGGATTTCCTGAGTTGCCAATATGAGTACCTTAATCTGTTGAGGATAAATATTATTAGTCATCAAAGCAGGTTAAAAGCAATAGAAGGAATCCTGACAACAGAAAAACAAAGAGGACAAGTGACTAATGTAATTCAGCTAAACAAGAGTCAGATTGTTGCATGTTTCTTGGCCAATCCAATGGGTTTTCATCCACCATAGAAAACCCCTTTTGATTTGAGGCTACAAATGGCAATCAAAGAATTCAGCATGCAAGAGCAGCTTGTGGCAGAATTTGAATGCATCAAAAGCATGAGGCTAGGGAGTCAAACAAGGATATGCACCCTCCCAATAGATGCCTGCAAAGTGCAAACTCATCCTTAATTTGCAAAACTTATAATGGCCAAAGTGTGGTGGACTACTTAATTTGCTCTCAGAGGTGTATCCCTAGAGTTGTGGAGTTTGAGATCGGAGAATGCCCCTTGGAGCTGAAATCTGATCATGATCCTTTGTTCGTTAAGCTTGATGTGATCTCAAATAACCAACTTGGCACATTGGCCCAAAACAAGCAAAATGAAGTTACTGCCAAAGCAAAAATACTCCTAAATCAGAAAAATCAGGACCTCTTTAAGGCTGCTCTAGAGCAGCATTTTCCTCAAACAAAAAACAGCAAAGGGGACAAGGCTGCCAGTGGGACTAGTGATCATTTCAACAGCAATCTTTTTATTCCTATGATCCATAAGGCTTTAGACGCTTGTAAAAGGTCCCGTCCAAATAAAGGGGCTGCAAACACTTTTCCGGCTAACCCTTGGTACGATGAAGATTGTAAGGTTGCCAAGAGATCTTTGAAAAAGAATGGGTGGAACAAAGAAAACAAGAAGAAGTACAATAAGCTGGTGAGAACAAAAAAGGAAAAGTATGTAGACACAAGAAGGAAAGAGTTAATTTCCTTGGGAAAACACAATCCCAAAGGTTTTTGGAGGGAGCTACAGCAAAAGAGAAAACATATTGAAAATGACATAACAGATGTTCAATGGTTAGAGTATGCAAGACTCCTTTATGAGAGGGTCCAAGGGAAAGTTTCTCCTCCCATAATCAAACACATCAAAGGAGCTCTTTTCGGTTGAAGATATCAAACAAGGCATAAAATTTTTGGCAAATGGTAAAGCGTTGGACATTGACGGGTTGCAAGTTGAATTTTTAAAGTGGGGAGTTGAAATTCTGGCTCCCCATATCAAAAGAATGTTCAATGATGTCAATCGCGTTGACTTCCCGATTGAGTGGACAACTAGTGTTGTCATCCCTCTCTACAAAAGTGGTGAAATCAATAACCCATTTAACTACCGCACTATTATGGTTAACCCTATCCTTGGCAAACTTTTTGGGAGCATGCTAGAGCGTAGAATCAACAGTTGGGCAGAAAAAGAGGGAAAAAGAGCGAAAGGACAGGTTGGCTTTAGGCCTAAATATTCAACTATTGACCACTACGTCACTCTTAGACACTTGATTGAAAAAATATGGGACACACAAGGTGAAGAAGTTTTGCTGCTTTGTTGATTTTAAAAAAGCCTTTGATACGGTGCCTAGAGACAAATTGTGGAACAAAATGGATGAATTAAGTATTCCGGATGAGTATAGGGCTGCAGTGCATAGACTTTATGAACAAGTCAGGGCTAAAATCAGAACAAGGGAAGGTATGTCCGAATGTTTTGGCAACGCCATAGGGGTCAAACAAGGCTTCCCCCTATCACCCACTCTCTTTGGGTTATACATTGACAAACTAGAAGATTGGCTAAGCAAAACCGATGGGGGGGGGGGTATTCAGCTGGCAGGTTATGTGGTGAAGTTGTTGCTATATGCCGAGTCGCCGACTATCTTATCCTAATCTCAAAAACTGCCCGTGGTTTGAAAGAGCTTTTGAAGGCCTTGGATCTCTTTTGTTAGAATGTCGGGATGCAGGTGAACACCTCCAAGACCAAAGTCATGATTTTTTCCCTAAGAAAGAAAAGGGAACAAGATAACTTTCCTTTTGAAGGTAATCCTTTGGAGATAGTGAAAGAATACAAATACCTTGGGATCAACTTTCACCATAAGCTCGGTTGGGAGACTGCTAGATCTAAAAGGATACAAGGGGGTTGGAAGGCCTCTTTCTTACTCCAAAACAGGTGTAGAGAGGTTGAACTTTGGGATAGGAAAACCAAGAAGACTCTCTTTGGTTTGCTGGTCACTCTGGTGGTTCTATATGGCTGCGAGGTGTGGGAAAGTAGCATGTCAATTCATAGTTGGAGACAACTGGAAAGAATCCAAAAGCACCTAATCACTAGCAACCTCAAAGTCAAAACTACTATCCCTTATGATATTCTCTTGGTTGAGTCGGGAACTTTACCGTTGGAGGCTTCGGCTATAAGTCGGTTACTAAGCTATCTAAAGAAGGTGGAAAACATGGATGATCACCGCTGACCCAAAATTGTCGTAGAAGAGGTTTTAAACTGTAGGAAGAAAACATGGATGAAACAAAATAACAAATGGCTAAACAAGTGGAACATTAGCTTGCACGAGTGCCCTAACACCAATGAAGAAATAAAAAAGTATGCTGCAAATAAATTCAGGACTGCCATGTGGACAAAGCCGATTGGTCGAAAGAAAACTCACTATGTCAAAGAGTTCAACCCAACAGGGGAACACGATGAAAATATCTACTTAGGGGCAGCTATTAAAGGTAAAGCAAGGATGTTAATTGCGCAATTGAGGACCGGTTCACACCATCTCAGATGTGAGACCGGGAGGTGGACGATACCTAAGGAAGCGTGGGGGGATAGAATTTGCACTTTTTGTAATGAAGGGGTGGTGGAGACGGAGTGGCACTTTATCATGGATTGTGCCGCTTATGGGGACATCCGCACCCAGTTTGAGAGCAACTTAAAAGTTGACAATCTGCACGAGTTATTCGAGGAGGAGAAAATCAGCAAGACTGCTAGTTTTTTGGTCAAAATTCATAGCAGAAGATCTAGCATTGAAAAGAGTTTGGAGATTTCTTAGCTTTTTGGCTCTCGGTCCCATAGACTGTTTGGTCTCGTGGACGACATTAAAATCTCTCATTCATTCATTCATTCATCCTCACCCAACCTCCTAGACGATACACTGATTCTTCTCTTTCTCTGCTTAATACTGCTTGTGAAAAGAAATTTGCAATGTAAAACTTTGCTTTCCCCTCCTTGTAGCTCTTTCAAACTTACTACTGTTTGATGTCATAGCTGTTTTCTGCATCTGTTGTAAGTTGTAAAATGCTCAGTATCTATTGATATTAGTACTTTTGGTTGGACTTCTCCCTAAGAATCGCTACAGAAGCAAAGCTTATCTTTTTGGATTTTTTATCCTCTCTTTCATATGAACATAGTATTGTTGTTGGGTTATTATTCTTCTTGCCTACTGTATTTGAATGGATTCATCAAACATCAAATTTGCTTTATACATTTGATGACTGAGAAATATGCCCTGCGAATTTGAAGGCACATATATCTACATTATGTTACTGTTTTCTAAAGTTAAATGTGCTAGGGGAGTCTCTGAGGTCCAGACCACCACTAGAGCCTCATTAACTCTCCCCAACTCTGTTTGTCTGTCTGCATCATTCTTTCCTCATGTTTGAGTCTTTATCTTCATTTTTCAAATGATAAGTGTGAGTTTATGTGTCTTGTCTGAGTATCTTCTGGGTTGTACAACTACAAATCATACATCTGATTGCAAATGATAATGAATGATCCATTTTGGGTTGTATTTCCAATAAATATTGATGATCCATGTGGCTGAGCACTGAAATGCCAATTGGAAGGTCTAGCTTGTTGTGGTCATAGCTTTGCAACTGTAGCTTGAAATGACTAGTTCAAAACATGTTGGAAAGCTTAAAATGTGTAGAACATTGTTAAAGGGCGTAGAACTCTATTTGAAAAAGTTTGAATCCAAGAACCACCCCAGAATGCTCAACATTTTACAAACCATGAGTCTGGTTCAAATGTGGGTATAACTTCCATTTTCATTTGTCCTTATCCACCAGCCCAGTTTGCCCTGACTTTAGCAGAGCATGCCATCCTCTCCTTGGTGTCTTTGCTTTTTGATATTCGTTATTGTGGAAGCTGAAGTGCTTCACCTGCAAGGGGAGTGGAGTAGTTTTGTAACAAAATATTTCTTTGCAGAAATTACATTTCTGTAAATAGCTCTTTTCCATAAAGCATTGCACTGTATATCAGATGTGTTATATTGGTTTTACTTGACTTTTCTTTGATTTGTTGCTTTAATAACACTTCAAATTTCTGCAATTTGTGGGTTGTCTATGGATTGCCAATCGAATCTGGATCAGTTGATGTTTGCTACATAAAAGATATGTCGAATTTCAATTACTCAGGATCTTGTCTTTTGAAGAGGATTAATGATGAATTTTAGCCCTATTTACTTTTACTGTTTTACATCTACATTTTCTACTTTCTCCCCTAGATACTATGTAATGGTTTGCATTTATTTTTTCTGCCAGATAAAGAGTTGTTAGGCTTAGCTTCAAATCTGTGCTGAAAATAACTGATAAACTGTGTATATCTCTATCGAGTGATGGGTTTGCTAGTAACCAGTTACTTTGAAGAAGGTACTGCACTAGGCTAATATTGTGTGTAATTGATTTTCTCAGGGTTTTTCATGTCATAACACTGTTGCTCAAGTCTTTAATAATTTCTGATTAGGGCTTTGGATGCATATAAGTACAAGACTTGCAATTAAGAATTTGAAGTTTTGTTTGCAGTGCTGCATTTTGGTGAAGTTTTATGGATACAAATTTTAAAGAATAGCAATACTCAGTTTAATATGGTTTGTTTTTAAATGGGCAGTTCTGGTGGATCTATGCCATTTTGGTGAACTTTTATGGATACAAATTTTAAAGAATATCAATACTCAGTTTAATATGGTTTGTTTTTAAATGGGCAGTTGTGGTGGATCTATGCCACATGTTTAAGGTTTTCCATGTCTTGTTTGTAACTCCATTTGGCCTAGCTTTAGGGCTCTCCATATATTTAGCACTCCAAATTGCATAGACCACAAAAAATATAAAATATATTTTTCTTATTTTGTTGCTCTATTAGGAATTTACCTGTTCCACTTTTGGGCTTATCTAGAATTTTATTTGGTTGTTTGTAGACATCCTTCTTCTAATGTTCTTACTCCCGCACTTCGAGCAGTGGGCAATATGGTTACTGGAGACAATATCCAGACTCAGGTATATATCCAATCAGATCTTATTGTTTTCAAATTTACAAATTGAGATATCCTTTCAACATAATCAGTCCTTAAAGAAGTTGTGTAATTGCTTCAGATTAGTTTCTTCATCAAAATAATTTGTGTGATCTCTTAGAATAGTTGCTTGGTTTGTTATGTGTTATGTAGATCCTCCTGCTTGTATACTGTAGCCAAATTGGGGAAATTACACGATAGGATGGCTATAGGGTGCTAGCAAGCGTACTTATGGTTCATGTAAAAACTATTTGAGTTTCACTTCTTACATGCAGTATTTTTTATACAAATCACAACTATTACTTAAATCAGAAAACTATTGACAGTCCTGACATAATATCAGCTGCATTGACTGTTTCAGTTATAATTTTAAGAACACTATACTAAAATTTTAAGAACACTATACTAAATTGAATTGCATGTGGTTGCTATCAGCTAAGAAGAAAATTAAAGTTTAAGCGTGCATATTGAAACCAGAGATAGAGGAATGCAAAGTCCCACTGTCAGGTTTCAGGGATGTCAATACTTTTAAAATTTGGTGACATATATAGAGAATATATGATATAAAAGTAGCTCTGGAAAACACAGGGAATGATATGGTTCATAAATAAAAAGGGCAAGAACAAGGAAAATGTTTAAAGAAAACAGTTCAGTCTCGTATATATAGTAGGATTTTATGTTTGTATCATACAATTAAAAATATCATCTTGTAGCACAAGTTTATGTAAAAGGTCAAAGGTAAGTGTAAATTTTTTAGGTCTCAACATCAATGAAGACACCAATTTTGGTGTATGAGACCCCACTTGTGGAAGCCACAAGGGGGTAGTTTCGCATTTTGTTTATGCCCTTGTTTATTGGCCTTGCTACTAGTCTTACTTTAGAAGGTTACCTCTTTTCTTTTTACTGTGTTCAAGCTTCATGTTTATGCCTCTCATAGATGATTTGACATCTAATTGAGCCAAGTTTTATTGAGATTTAGTTTATCGGAAGTGGTTTTGAGTTCCCGGGCGTAACATGTACACAATTAGCTTTGACTATAATGCATTGTCCAGTTTGATACCTTAACAATTACCTGTTCTAATATTAATGTTACAAATTAGCCTTGTTCTTGATACTGCTAGATGATCTCACCTTACACTTTTATATGGCATTATTTTGTAGATTGTGATTGACAATCAATTGCTTCCTTACCTTTTACCTCTCCTGGCAAATAATCCTAAGAAAAATATCAAGAAGGAAGCATGTTGGATGATTTCCAACATCATAGCAGGCCATAAAGACCAAATACAGGTCAGCTGTTTACATTATGCACTGTGAGGAGCTTCTTATGCTTGAGTTTTAACTGTTACATAAGTCTTGTGAAATATTTCTGACTTCAATGCTCTTTGATTGCTTTTCCTTCTGGTCTGCAGAATGTCATAGATGCAAACATTATTCCACCACTTGTGAAATTGCTTCAAACTGCTGAATTTGACATCAAGAAAGAGGCGACATGGGCAATCTCCAATGCCACTGCAGGTGGTTCACATGAACAAATCATGTATGTAACTATATATTACATATTAAAAACAAAAACCACCTGTATTGTGATTTTTTGTGTACAAGTGAAGAAAAGCAGTAACTCGTGAAAAACTGTAAAGGTAGTTAACAGCCATGCATATTTATATTTAGAGGTATACACTAGCTACTCTGCTGATTATACCTTCCTTAACATGACATATATTGTGTCCTTTGAAGCTTGAAGACATTAAGTCATAACCCTGCTCCTCATATATGCTATGTAGATAACTAAAAGTAAATCTTGAAGTTTTAGAACTAGAAAGTCAATGGTCTCCTAGACTAATAGTTATGCAACAATTTCGATGAGAAATAAACAGGTTCGATGCCAATTATTGGGAAATTCAATCTCTATCCAAATATGACTTCAATGGATGAGATACAAGGCTTGGACTACAGCAACACGGAAATCTGAAACTTATATGCAAATCTGAAAATTAAGTTGCCTTAATTTGGAAATACCGTGATTAGATCCATCTTCTTTATGATGCCAAAAACAGCCAACATATAATGTTTATTAACACTACCTTATGTGAATTTATAACAACAATAAATACAGAATATCATCAGCATAAGATAGTAGCAAAGAGAAACAAATCAGCAACACAAGATCATCACATAACATAGGATTTACGTGGAAAAACCCTTGCGGGAAAAAACTCCACCAAGAAGAGAGGCCAAGTATGCATTATCATCAAATAAATGAGATTACAATACAACCACTTCCATTCTTCTCTTTGCCTCCAACATGGCAGCACCTGTGCACTTGTGAACAACCTCCTTGTGTCTCCACCTGTCCTTGTTCCTGTAGAGTAAAAGTACATTCAGCTGTTCCCCCTAATTCTACATCGAAGAGGCTGGTTTTATAGATGTGTGAAGGCATCTAATGCACCAAACAAGGCACCCAAAGATGACCCTTCATTCCAAACATCCCCAACCTTTGGATTACCTCTTCAGAATACGAAAGGACACCGGTTTTGGCTCCAATACTTTCCCTCCAACTTGGTCGCCCAAACTTGAGAAGATAAGCATTACATTAAATGTAATAAATGATGGAAAACCAAGTGACACCTATTACCTCTATCCAAGGACCCACTTGGAGAATCCCGAGTCACTTATTTATCATTTCCTTTATATTTTATTATCCCATTCTAGGCATCCACATGTGGGGAAAACAATATTAAATAAGTATGTCCACAACTCACATTTACCGCTGCTAGTGGACCCATCACCCCTTATGAGTATGTTACAAACAATAGTGAGAATTAATATTACTAAATATTTTCCCAATACACCCTAAGTGCCTAGAAACACTTTCCAAGGATGTTGGAACCATGATATATGACATAGGATTTACAAGGTGGATGGCACCTTAATCCTAACATTCTCTCACTTGACATCAACATTGTAAATACACCCATAGGAATCACAAACAAGGGAAAAACACCCCTTAGCCAAACATGTACCATTTGAATCTTCACCATGCTCATGTTCCAACAACAACAAGAACCATGATAACCACCATCAAGCAAAAAACTCCTTCACATCTTCCAACATGCCACTTATGGAAGAAAAAGGAACATGCCAAGGTGAAACATATCAATTGTCATTGAAACTTGCACCAATCTTTACATGAACATAAGCATCAAATTCAAATGATAAAAAAAGCTTTGAGTAGCTGCCTTACTCATACCACTTGGAATAGCAACCACAACAAATTGCAACTCATCCAAGCTAACCATACCTCAAACCAAGGTATACCAAACATAGATAAAACTTAATGCCATCAACATACCAACCCAAAAAATTGCAATCAAGTCTTTGTATATCCATTCTCCTATATCAATTCGACATACCAATGAATAAATGACGATAGACAAGGCCAACTAACATGTCTGCATAAACACTGAAATAATCTCATGGATATAGACAATCCACATCCGAGTCATCCCATTGCAATCAAATGGGTGATCAGTCCACATAACTACATAACTCATAGATCCCAATCCAATGAAACATGTAAACACATCATCACATCAGTAACCAGCATACCAAGATGTCATAGAGGATAACCAAACATATATCCAGAAACTCCCACTGCATGAGTAATGTCAAATCTAAAAATAGACCAAGGCATATCAAGTCTATCTATAGTACTTCACATAGAGGATGTGGCTAATTCCTCTATTACATAGTGTAAAGGAAATATACAATATTATGCAAATATTGCAAACAAATATGCTGCAATCAAGAATACACTTCTTTCAAAGGTTATAATTCTAAAACTTGTAGCTAAATGTAATGTCCCCTTTTGAGGAAACCCTAATTCTTGCCCTAGAAACACAAACTAATGTAGTTAGGGTTATAACTTACCACTTAAATGTTTCAAGCAAGGTAAATCTTGGTTTAGGTCTTGCAATCATGTTAGATAATATTGGAAATATAATTCATATGATCAAGACATAATAAATGCCTTATCTATTAAGCTATACAAAATACATAATTATTTCAAGACTATCTAAACTACCAATATTTATAATGCATAGTGGAAGCCTTTAATCATAATAGAACTTGGATGAGAAACATGATAAGTTCTCTCAAAGCTATCCATCTAAGCCCAAGAGCACGAGTGTCCGACCAAGACAACCCACCCCTTGCCCCCAAGTGGCAGGAACGTTCAAACCAAGGCAATTCCACCCTCAGAGTGGCATTCTTAGTGGATACACTTGTACCTGCTTTTCCTATCCATGTTGTCTTATCCATCCTCATGATTGAGACTCCTTGGATCCATCCTAACAATCAATCATAGTTTGGCTTGATAGGGAAACCTTGAAAGGGGTGCTTGTAAACTACTCAACCCATCTAAGTCCAAGAGCATGAGTGTCCGACCAAGACAACCCACCCCTTGGCCCCAAACGGCAGGAACATCCGAACCAAGACAATTCCACCCTTGAAGTGGCATACTTAGCATGGGAGGCCCGTAATGTAATGTTCCCCTTTTAGCAGTGATCCTATCAGTTGCTCATCAGCCTATGCCGGAGTCTTGTAGGCTCGTTGAGGTGAATCAAAGGGTTCCAGTTTTGGAGGTTTTGTGGTCTTTCCTCAGTATTTACTATTTATAGTAAATACTATTTTTGGCAGTCAACAGTTGTCAGTCTTCAACTCATCATGTCCTTTGGAGTAGTTATTCAGAGTTAAGCTTTGGCTTTTGGAAGATATTATTTTGATGAAATTCTTCATTTAAAAGGCAAATTGTTCTAATTTTAAGTTGACCCCTTGGCCTAAGGTGATAACTTAAAGTTGTATTAGAAGGGGGACTTGAAGGGGGACGCCTCATGGAGGAATTTAATGTTTTTTATTAAATTATCTCGTCTTAAAATGGACGCCATTTTGAGAGGATTAATTCTTTTTTGAAAAGGTAAAATGTGAGATGGCTTTTGGTGTACCATCTGAGGGAATTGAACAGTCATTCCTTTCTCTTTAAAAGTGTGGCCTTGCTCCAACATATGGGATCTGATGTTTATGCTAAACTTATGCTGTCGAAATGACTACTCATTTTGCACTTTGAGGAATGCTGACCTCCTAGTACCTTTCTCAATTTCATGTTTGCAAGATAACACCTAATTGAATTATTGCTGCTTCTCAATCAGACTAGTAGATAGAGTTTAAAGATGAATTTTTGGAGTGCTCTACCAATTTTGCAGTTGTTGTTTTGCACACAATTGAAAGTCAAATTCACTCACAGCTGAGTGTATGATTTTTTTTTTGTTCTGGGCATTTGGCCAATTCATTCCTAAGGTATGGGCGACCATCTTCACCAATTTCCAGATTTTAATTTGAAGTGTGGATTTTTAAATAGCAAAATCGCCCCTCAAGGAGGGCCGTACCTTTCTGTTTGCATTGGGATTCGGGCCATTAATTATTGCTGGTGTTTTGGAGCTGTTTCTACATCTCAGCAGGGGCGCCTATCTTCTAGTTGATCATTGCACTTGGTTTCACGTAATTCGGAGGTATTTTGGTTGAGTTATGAGCATTTGATGATTTTTTGTAGTTGCTAATTTATCATTTCCAGAATTGCAGATTTCTGAAATAGAGTAAATTCAATTGCTATTTCCATCTTTCTTTTTCATTTCTCATTATGTTCTAACATGGAAACAATTGTATAACTTGGTGCTTGAAAAATGGTGAAAAACATTGTAATTTGCAGCTTTCTTATTTGTACAAATTGTTAACAGTAGTACTGTTTCAGTTTTAACATTGCTGCATTATCTATTTAATTTCACATTAAGCACCCTTGGATGGTCTACCGCCAGTGAGGATAAATTGAATTGTAATTTTTTTTATACCTACTTTCAAATGGTGAATCCCCATTCTTTAGTGGATGCCTGCCGCAGCAGAAGAAGTATTTTAAATTGTAATTTTTTTCCCTCACTGTTTGGTGGTAGCGTGGAAAGTTTCTTTGGTTGGTTATTCGCCTTTTTTACATTTCAATTCAGCATTAGTAATCCACCATATGTTAGCACCTCGCTTGTCAAAGGATCTTGAGTGCACATTTTTGGTGTCGAGTTTAATCTCTCTTTCAATGTAATATTTGTAATATTAGATTCAATAGATCCTAGGGATCCTTTGACCATATGCCCGCCCCTCCTCCTTAAGTGGTTTTAGGGCGCATTCTTGGTTAGAGTTCTTTCATGCATGTTTTGGGTTATGCTAACCCTAATGGGGGCTTGGTTACATTGCAAATGTTCAATTAAAAAATCAAAAAAATTGAGAGAGTATATTTCACGTAAACAACATCCTCGTGACTTGCTCCCTTCAACCTTACTTGTGGTTGATTATAAATATATATACAATCTATTCGTTTATATAAAAGAATCATAACTACTTATAAGGCTCAACAATTGCTGCAAGCATCATTATTAGACAATCATAAATAATGTATACATATATATATTAATGTTCGTTATCCACATGCCTAATGTACTTATCAAATAACCTTATTTAGATATTTATCAACCATCAATTATATATTCATCAATCCTAATATATTTAAATATATTTGTCAATCATAATATATTTAAATATGTTTATAAAGCTTTAACTGTTATTTAAATTACTAATATATATATTGACCCTCATTAATAACTAAATTCATAATTGTATTTAATAGTTCTTATTTCCTATATAAAAAGTTAATAGCACTTACCTCAGCCTGCTGCTCTCTATTTGTGACAGATTTAAGAGAATATAATTCCTTGACAAAATATATTTTCTCTTTCCTTATTTGATGCCTTCTTTCTTATTCTATCCCCTTCTTTGATCCTTTCTTTTATATTCTTATTCCCTATTTTCTGATGCTTGATCGATGCCTTCAAACCTTGCATCAACCTTTCTTTTATGGTCCATCAGCGGTCTCTATCTTGGACATGTCTCTTCATATATCTGTTGCTTCATTTGCTTTATAATAGTGAACCCATTCCTTAATAAAGTTTGATCGCTGCATTTGTTAATTGTCCCTATTAGGAGTTGACTTTGGTGTTATTTATCTTTCTTTTATTTAGTATTATTTATATGTTATATTTTATATTTTACTTATCTCTCTTTTTTTTTTTTGGGGATCCGTAAGCACTTTTGATTGGAGCTATGAACCAATGTGGCCACATTTTTGGGGGACCACATCCCCATCATTTCTTCTTATCTCTCCATTGTGCTCACCGAGACACTATGTGTCAAGGTTCAACAACAACCGTCAACAACAGTCGTCGATGGGTGAGCCGACTGTGCGCCAAGTTCTTGAACCAAACACCATGCCACTGTCTCATTCCCTTCTTCCGTCCATCCTCCCGCATCTTTGCTTCCTCCTCGGGCCTACTTTGCAGCTTCCTTTTCTCACCTTCTCTACTGCCTCCACTCCTCCCTCCCACAACCTTCATTCCTTCTCTCCTCTTCTCTCCTTATTTCTCCACTCTCTTCTTCACTCCTTATCTCTCCACCTCGATGCCTGTCTTGTCTCCCCTACCATCCATCCACCCTCCAGCTGGCTCACTTCTTCCAGCCTTCTTGTGCTTCCCATACTCTTGGCACACCTTTTTAACCTCTGACAATCCTCTGCATTGTCCTATCCTTCGTACTCCTTCCAACTGGTTCTACCTCCACCATGTCCTTTTTATCATTTTGTACTGCACTTTGTAATTTTTGTATTATTTTATATTTATCATTTTATGTGTATTATTTTATATTTATGTCTCTCGTTAAAATAATAATTATTATATATTAGCTTTATACATATATTATATCTTCTTATTTAATATGTTTATTCTCATATTAGTATTATATATATATTTACATTATCATATTATTATAATAATTCTTAAATTGTTAACATATATTTATATATGTATTTTTTGAACATTTGTATTGTTATTTATTTGTTTATCAATTTATCTGTGTTTCAAATCTCGGGACATGACACTAAAGGTCAAATCAATTTCCCTTGGGCATGCTCTTCTCACTTGGCTATTTATATGTAACCCTGTATTCTTTGGCTTGCATTTACCCCATTCCTTTTTTGCTTTGATTTAGTATTTCTAGCTGTAGTCCTAGTCACTTCTTCAACTTCTAGGGTTTTTTTCGTAGAAGCAAAAATTGCCAAAAATGCCCAATTAATTGGCAAAATCATGAAACGCCACTGCTGGCGATTTTCCCTGGACAAAATCACATTTAAAAAAAATAATGGTCAACTTTTGCTTGATCTCATCTTGTCTACATATGTTAAAATTGTGTTTTGCATTTTTCAACTTTTTTTAAACTAGTTCCACATTATTTTTTGTCCCTTGTCTTGGCTCAATGGTTGGTTGTTGGCATGGATGGATCACTTTTGCTCTATGTAGTGAATGGGCAAAGAAAGAGAGATACCCTTCACATTTTCGAATGCACAGGACTACTATTATCCTCGTAGGGGAGAGTGGTGGGGTGCATGGTGTGCTTGACTTGCAAAGGATAGGACTGAGGTGATTGACCTTAGTCTAGTTTGGGGATTGACAAAAGAAGTGTGACCAGGCCTCTTGGCCCACTTTCCAAAAGCATTTTTTATTTGGTGCAATAAATTTAGCATCAACTTTAGCATAGTCAATAAGTCATCTGTTATAGACTGTACACCATGAATTATAAATTTAGAAGTATTTAAAAATAAAATTTCCAAATTTTTATATATTTTGTAAATTACAAAGATTTATATTTTTTATTGATAAATTAATTATTTTTTGTTTTATTTTTGTTTAAAGTCATTTTTTCTTGTTTAGAAATCTTTATTGCTGTTTGTCAATATTCATTTTTTAGGTTAATTGTTGGCTACATGAAGATTAGGCTCTTTGATGTTGAACATATTGTGTGGAGCATAGTGGGAATTAAATTTATTTAGGGTGTCATTGATATTGAATGTTTTGTTTGTAGGTTAAGTGTTAGGCTTTCAAGATCTTATCTGTTTCTAATATTCTAATTGAAAGCGGTAATGATTTTATTATATTAATATTGCATAATTCTTAATTAAAAAAGGAACAAAAAAATGACAAGAGGCATATCTAAAAGTGTGAAAGTCAAGTGTTTTTTGAAAGGTTTGGAGTCGTCTTGAAGAAATGATAAAATTATGAAAAATAACATGCCCCATGAGGGTTTGTGTGGTTTCAAAGGCTTTAATTTGGGCTTTGTGGTGGGAGCTCCACCACTTGACCCTACCTTGTATCACGACAAGGAGCATTTTAGGGATGTTTCCCTCGAACCCCATAAGGGGTGTTGCCCCTTGGCTCTACTGGGAGCATTACCCCTAGACTCCCATGAGGGACACTACCCCTTGACCTTGTTGGGGGCACTGCCCCAAGACTCTTGTGAGGGAGCACTACCCCTAGATCCTGTTGGGGGCATTGGACTAAGACCCCCATGAGGGGCACAACAATGCCAGGGGCTGCCACCCTAGATCCTTGCTCTCATTTTTATTTTCTCTCTATATCTCTATGCTATTAAAATGCCTATAAATTAAAAAGTAGTAGGTTTTTTTGGTCTTTTTTATGTTTATGTTTTTTGATAATCCAATTTTCTTGTCGATTTTTTTCTAAGAATGTGCAAATTTTGACAGTTTCAAACCCTTATTCAATTACAAGAAAGAAGATGCACAAAACAGGTAACATAAATAGAATTAGAGATACAACAAAAACACATAACACCGAATATACGCGGGGAAAACCCTTTTGGGAGAAAAAGTGCCACACTCCAAAAGCTTGAACAATTTATTATCTGTAAACAAAAGGTTACAATACACTTGCAGTGCAAGCTTCTACAAGAGTTTGTCTATGTTGCAATTTTGGAGTAAATCCGACAGCATAATGGTATCTCAACACAACATCATCATACTACTCCAAAATACAAATGCTCAATATATAGGAGCTTACAATGCATAAATTAGACATTTCTAAATTGATTGCCAAAGGGTGAAAATGCAATATGGAAAGCGCCAAAACCATTGCACACGCATAATGGTAAGTTTCCAATTGTCATCACATGCAACACTGCAATTGCCAATTGTCACTAAACCTACACATGCAAAACCTGCACCTGCCAAATAATAATTGCACCTCAAAAACTCACATTCCATGCAAACTCAACACGAAAATAGAAAATGCCTTCATGCACAACTCCACCTATAAATGCAACTTTCCAACTTGACTCCTCATTAGAAATAAAAATTGCAATTTGTAACTCACAAGACAACATGAGATAATTAGTAACATTAAATATTTAAATAATCAATGCTATAAAAAACAAACGTTGAGACACCTTCATTTTCCTAACATTCTCCCACTTGTTGAACACCTTTGAAGAGTCAACGGAAGTAATAGGATTTAATTGGTAGAGGCCGTGAGGCCCATAGACTTCGAACACCATTTGAACTTCTCTATGCTTACTGGCTTTGTCAATGCATCTGCAACATTCGTCAGGGTGTGAACCTTCTCCAACTTCACCTTTCCATCTTCCACCATATCACGAACAAAATGAAATTGAACATCAATGTGCTTTGTTTTGGCATGGAAAGTAGGATTCTTTTCCAAACAATTGGCACTTTGATTGTCACAACAGATGGTGATCTGACTTGCATGAAGCCCAACATTTGAACACAAGCACTTAAGCCAAATGGCTTCCTTACAAGCATGAGTAGCTGCCATGTACTCTGCTTCTGTCATGGACAAAGCAACTACAACTTGCCACTTACTCATCCAACTAATGGCACCACCAAACATCGTGAATACATATCCACTGGTGGATCTTCTGCTGTCAATATCTCCTGCCAAATTATAATCCACAAACTCAGGAATACAAACTGAATGCCGAGGTCCAGTAGGATAACCATGAAAACATAGGGCATACTCAAAAGTACCCCACAAGTATCTGAACACTCTCTTAACTGCATCTCAATGTACCCATCCAGGATTAGCCATAAAACAACTTAGGACTCCCATTGCTTGGGCAATGTTTGGCCTTGTATAGACTATAGCATACATCAAACTACCTACAACACTAGCATAGGGTACTCTGGTCATGTCCTCCATCTTAGAAGGAGACTTTGGACAATCTTCCACAGAAAGCTTCGTCCCTTACAACACAGGAACTATTAACTGTCTGCACGCTGTCATGCTAAATCTCTCCAACGTTGCATTCGCATACTTACTCTGGCTTAACCAAAGCTTTCTGTTAGCTCTGTCTATTTTGATCTCCATCCCCAAGCTATAGCGAGCTGCGCCTAAATCCTTCATTTCAAACTGTGATGACAATTGGGACTTCAGATCTGAAATCAAACTTCTATCTTTCCCAAAAAACAACATATCACCAACATACAATGCAAAATGAGAAAACGATCATTAATAGTTTTGTAGTAAACACAATGATCAAATTTAGATCTCAGAAATCCCAAACTCAACACAAAAGTGTCAAATTTCTGGTACCACATCCTAGGAGATTGCTTAAGACTATACGAAGACTTTTTCAACTTGCATATCGGATTTTCTTTACCTTTAACCACGTATTGTTCAGGCTGTGACATATAGATTTCTTCCTCCAAGTCACCATGAAGGAAAGTTGTTTTCACTTCCATTTGCTCTACTTCTAAATCATATGCTATTGCTAGTGATAACAGGAACCAAATAGATGCCAACTTTGCAACAGGAATCAATATTTCACCATAATCTATTCCCTCCACTTGTGAATAACCCTTCGCAACCAACCTTGCTTTATACTTTTCAACACTGCCATCAAGACCAATTTTCTTCTTGAACACCCATTTGCAACCAGCAAATTTGCATCCTTTAGGAAAGGGCACCAAATCCCATATATTAGTTATCTTTAATGCAGCCATCTCCTCATCCATGGCTTTCATCTAGGAATCTGCATCACTCATACGCATAGCCTCTTTTATAGTCCTTGGCTCATCAGCATTAGCAATCAAAGCAAAAATACAATTTGAATCTAACAATGAATAACCAAACCTATTAGGTTGTCGCCTATCTCTCGTAGACCTCCTTAATTGTTGAGGTTGAAGTTCTTCTTCTTCAGAACTTTTGGAGCTTCTCAAGCTTTCCTCATCATTAGGTCCATTTTGGGCTTCAGGTTTAACTTTCTTAGGGTCAAGAGGAAGCCAAACCACATCTTTCTTATGTTTTTCTGTAGGCTGCAAAATAGTGGAAGAAGGTTTCATCTCTCTGAAGATAACACTTGGACTGTATCAGGATTAGCAATCAAAGCAAAAATACAATTTGAATCTAACAATGAATAATCGAACCTATTAGGTTATCGCCTATCTCTCGTAGACCTCCTTAATTGTTGAGCTTGAGGTTCTTCTTCTTCTTCAGAACACTCGAAGCTTCTCAAGCTTTCGTCATCATTAGGTCCATTCTGGGCTTCAGGTTTAACTTTCTTAGGGTCAAGAGGAAGCCGAACCACATCTTTCTTATGTTTTTCTGTAGGCTGCAAAATAGTGGAAGAAGGTTTCATCTCTCTGAAGATAACACTTTGATTGTAGAGAACCTTTTCGGCCATTGGATACCAAAGCTTGTACCTTTTCTGTAATGTCCCTTTCTCAACAGTGATCATTGCAGTTGGCCATTAGCCTATTCCAGAGACCCGTAGGCTACTCGGAAGCAGGAATTAGGGTTTCCTATTTTCTTGGAGGTTGTTTTTGCATTTTTCTGAGGCTTGCTCTTGGAATCTTGGAGTCTCGATTGCGGATTCTTTCTAGGTTTTCAGAAAGCTTCGCAATGGTATCGTATGCAAATTGATTTGAGCAACTTTTTGAATTTACTATTTTTAGTAAATTCTATTTTTGGCAGTGGACATGTTGGTATCAACACAGTGGGCTTTCCTCTACTGACAGTTTTGGTTGGTAATGTTGATTTTGACTTTTGTGGCGAAATTGTTGATGGATGTTGAATTATTTAAGTTGCAAAGGTTATATTTTAATTTTATGACGCCTTGGCCTAATGTTATAACTTCAAGTTGTTTTGAAAGGGGGACTTTGAGGGTGGACGCCTCATCAGGAGGTGATTTTAATATTTCTAAGGTAAAAAATGCTCTTGAGGAAATGGGACGCCAACTTGAGGAAAGAAATATTTTATTTAATCAAAAATTTATATCTCTTGAAGATGGACGCCATATTGAAGGTTGAATGGAAAAGTCAAGTCAAAACCTAGATTCTCTTGGACTGGGCACACCTTCTAGAAGTTTCTAGAGAACCTCCCCAAAATCTATAAAAGGAGGCACTTGTTCTTCATTTCTTATCCATGAAGAAATTATATTGTTATGTTGTCGGAATGGTGAGTGAGTTGCTTCGAGGAATGCATACCTCCTAGCTTGGGCTTAGTTTCTTGCTTGAAAGATAGCAACTAACTCAGAGAGATGACTATTTCTTGCTCAGAGAGACAGATTGAGACATTGTAATGGAGTATCTTGCTGGTTATGAGCATTTTGATGTTTGCTGGTCTAGTATAGCTGAATGACGTTTTTGCTCATAAGTCTTAGAATAAATTTTAGTTTGTTCTGGATATTGGCTAATTGAGTATTGCTGGTTGGGTTACCCTTCATGCTGATTTTCAGATTTTATTGTCAAGTGTGGGATTTTAGAGCAAGAAATTGCCCTTGCTTGAGGGCCGTACTTTTTTGGAGCTGCTTTGGTTTTCGTGCAAAATAAATGTGTCTTTTGGGGTGATTTCAGTGTTGCTACTTGGGCACCTTCATCATTAGCAGCTTATGCATTTTATTTCAGGTCATTTGAGTGAGTTACAAGCATTTTAGTGGGTCTCAATGTTGCTGGTCTGCATTTTCTAGTTGCTGGTCTGTCATATCAGATTTTAGAAGTTTGCCATTTTGGGTTGGGTTTGTGTGGATTGAGTCATTTGGTGATAGGAGAGATATAATATATCATTGCAACATTTAGATATCTCTAATTCAGTGTTATTGGCAGGAATTTCTATCTCATTGTAAGGCTGTACAGTAGTACTGTCAGCTATCTTTATTTCTTGCTAAGTGCATTGTAATTCCCATGATTGTGGAAGAGACTGGTGTTGTTCCAGTCTTTCTTTACTGCATTTAATTTTCTGTATTGCCTGTTGAACAAGCAGAAGGGGTTGGCAAGCCGCCCATTTACTTTCAGCACTTGCATTGTAATCATCATATTGCCGATTGACTTAGCCGTCATCTCGCTTGTGCTAAAATACGCAGTTGAGATGCATACATTTACTTTCCAGCATTGTACTTTCTTGATTTGAAGTCTAACGATTGTCGACGCCATATGCTCACACCTTGCCCAACATTGGGATTTTGGTGTACATTCTTGGTGTAGGGCTACATTCCAGCAGTTGATTTGGATTTGAGCTAACCTTAACGAGTGCTTGTTGTATTGAGTTGTCATTGAAAAACTCGAAAAAATTGGTTAGCACATTTCAGTGGTATCAGAGCGATGATCCTGCCATCCTGTGCCCAACAGTGTTCAGTAGACGGATGAGTGATAGAGCCTACAGATACTACACTAGAAGTCAGGCCAAAAACCAATAGTTTCAGTTTCCACCTACACCAGAAGTAGATACAATTTCAGGGGCTCTCAAAGAGACAGGGAAAGCAATTGACACTAGTGAAGTAGTTGAAAACATGTCAGATAATCTCAGGCAGACCATGGATGAAAGAGATGCTAGGATGGAGAAGAAGTTTGATGGAATGATTGATTTGATGACACATTTTCTCTCAAGAATGGATCAACAGGCTGTTCAGAATCAACCCCAAAACCAAAACAATATAGTTGGAGAAAATAGTGGTGTCAATGGAAACAATGGCAATAGGAGAGATAAAACTATTGGCCAACATGAGGCCACCTCTAAAGGATCGACCTCTAGGCCACTATTCCCTACATTCACTCAGAGGGAAGAACCACAAGTTGAGGCCGCCATACCCATTGCAGATGATGCAAGACAGGCTTACCTGGAGTACGCCACTTTACCTCCTGATCTTTGGGACCAATGGACCTTTGATCAATACATAAACCATAGAAGCAAAAGAAATGGTGGGAGAGTGGAAAACCGTGCTCATGGGGCTCCTAGAACTGATTACCAACAAGCCCTTGGGAAGGTGACTTTGGCTCATTTCGATGGAAGTGATAAGTGTTTAGCAAGGTCGTGGGTTCATTAGCTGGATAACTACCTCTCATTAAGACCGATGCCCGAAGAAGATGCCATCAAGTTTGCAACCTTGCACTTGGAGGGTGCTGCCCATGAGTGGTGGTACCATGGTTTGGTCACACTTGGCCACAACCTCATTCAAATTTATGATGAGTTTACCAATAAGCTGATTGAGAGGTTCGACACTAAAGATCCTAAAGTGAAATTTCGCGAGCTTGCATAATTGAAGTAGCATGGCTCGTTGGATGCATACATAGCTGATTTCCAAAGGCTTTTTGTGATGGTGCCCAACATCACCCAAAGAAGATTGGTAGTATTGTTTTCCGAAGGATTAGCGGAATCCTTGAAGGGGTGGGTCAAGGCATTCGATCCACCAAGTCTTGAAGAGCCATAAAAAAGGCTAGAAGCATGGAGCTATCTGCCTCTAGACCGACGTTTCCTTCCAAGCCTTTTCCTCACAAGCATGATGAAAGACACTCTTCAAATCAATATAAGAAGTTCCCTTCCAAAATGGATGATGAGCTTCGTGAGAAGCTTAGAAAGGAGGGAAAATGTTACACTTGTAAAGAACCTTGGACTAAAGGCCATAGATGCTATGGTAGGGGGCATTCCAATCACATGGAGGGCGATTTTAATTATGGATCAAAATTTGATATGTTTGATCAACAGACTTATTTTGAGGACAATGAAGAAGAAAAGGCTCCAGAAGAGTCCAATCATGAACAAGGAGTTGGGGCTCCATTTGGTGAACTCTCTAGTTTCCAAAAGGAGTCTTTCAAGGTTCGTGGAATGGTTGGAGGTCATCGAATTGTTGCTTTGATAGACACTGGAGCAACACATAACTTCATAGATGAAAGGGTGGTTGCAAAGAGAGGGTTGGAAATTGAAGAATTTGAAGGCTTCAAAGTTATGGTAGCAGATGGGTTCCAAATCTCTTGCAATAAAAAAAGGTTGCTAACATATCTGTACAATTGGGCAACCATGAGTTCAAAGATGACTTCTATGTTGTAAGCAATTGAGATACGAATGCTATTCTTGGCATTCAATGGTTGCATTCTTTAGGAGATATCTCTCTAAATCTGCAAACAATGGAGCTCAAGTTTCAATCCGATGGAAAGAAGGTGGTGTTAAGAGGAATGTCTAATGGTGGTCCTTGGATTGTATCTTTCAAAAGAATGGAGAGGTTGATTCGGCACGATCAAGTTGAATGGGCTGCAGAATGTATGGTTCTTCCAGCTAATCCAGTTGAAACCAAGAGGGACTATCCACCAGATATTCAGTCCTTACTCACCAAGAAAAGTAAGGTCTTTGCTGATCTACCTCTTGGGCCGCCTCCTGATAGGGGGTTTGAGCACGTCATTGAACTCAAAGAAGGAGCCAAGCGAGTTATCACAACACCCTATCGATACCCTAAGAAGCAGAAAGATGAGATTGAGAACATAAGAGAACTCTTGGAGATGGATTTCATTCGCCCCAAGCAAAATTCCTTTTGCTTCAGCTGTTGTTCTTGTGAAGAAAAAGGATGGCACCATCCGCATGTGTGTGGATTATCATGCCTTGAATCAGGCACAATAAAAAACCGGTACCCCATTCCCAGGATAGATGAGCTCATTGATGAGTTACATGGTGCCAAGTTCTTTTCAAAGATTGATTTGAGATCGGGCTACTATCAAATTTGAATGAGGGGATCAGATGTTGAGAAGACGACATTCCGATGCCATTATGGTCATTTCGAGTTTTTAGTCATGCCATTTGGGTTGACTAATGCTCTTGCCACTTTCCAGTCTTGTATTTTTCGAGTCTTCCAGAAGCAGTTGAGGAAGTTTGTGTTGATTTTCTTTGATGATATCCTCATCTTCAGCAAGACGTGGGAAGAACATCTCAAGCACTTGGAGGAAGTGCTTAGCATCCTTGAATCAGAAAGTTTGTTTGCCAAAGAGTCCAAATGTGAATTTGGAATGAAGGAGTTACTCTACCTTGGTCACATAATCAGTGTTGAAGGGGTGAAGGTTGATCCAGAAAAGATCAAGGCGATAGTAGATTGGTCACCTCCAAAAAATTTGACTCATTTGAAGGGGTTCTTGGGTCTTTGTGGCTTTTACAGGAGATTAGTGAAGGGCTACTCTCAAATTGCTGCTCCTCTTATTGACCTCACTAAAAAGGGGGCTTTCCTTTGGTCAGAAAGGGGTCAAGGTGTTTTTGACAAATTTAAGAAGATTATGAGCTCTTGTCCGATCTTGGCTATACGGGATTTTTCCAAGCCTTTCGAGCTGCAATGTGATGTATCAGGAGAAGGTGTTGGTGCTGTTTTGATGCAAGATAAGCATCCCATTGTGTTTGAAAGCAAAAAATTAAGAGGTGTTGAAAGGACGTACTCCATTTATGACAAGGAGATGCTTGCAATCCATTTATGACAAGGAGATGTTTGCAATGATGCATGCATTAGCCAAATTTAGATAGTATTTGGCGGGGAGTAAGTTTGTTGTCAAGATTGATCATAATAGCCTCAAGCACTTCATGCATCAGAAGGACTTGAACGAAAGGCAACAAAAGTGGGTGAGTAAGCTTCAAGCTTACGATTTTGACATTGAGTATGTTAAAGGCAAAAACAATGTGGTAGCAGACGCACTATCAAGAAGGCCTCATCCAAATTCATTGTGTGAGCTTACTGCTGATTGGAAGGAGTTGTTGCTTGTTGATTATGCCAAAAATCAGTTTGCAACCAGAATTATTGAGGGTACTTTTCATGATGAAAGGTACAAGGTGGTTGATGGATTGATACACTATAAGGGGAGGATCTTCTTGGTGGCTGATTCGAAGCTCAAAAAGAAGATTTTGTAGACTTTCCATGACATCCCACTTGCTGGTCATCAAGGTTATTTCAAGACCTATAGGCAGATCCGTGAAAGATTTTCATGGAAGGGGCTGAAAGAAGAGGTCTTGCGCTACATCAGGGAGTGCCACACTTGCCAGATGAACAAGAATGAGCATACATTTCCAGCTAGGTTGTTCCAACCACTACCAATTCCCAAACAAAAATGGGAAAGCATATCAATGGACTTCGTCACAGGGTTGCCTAAAACTCAAGGCAAAGACTATATTTACTTAGTGGTGGATAGATTAAGAAAGTTTGCTCATTTCTTTGCCATTGCTAGTTCATTTTCAGCAGCCCAAGTTGCAAATTTGTTTTTCCATGAAGTGTTTAGATTGCATGGGTTGCCGAAAAACATTGTGAGTGATAGGGACATCAAGTTCCTAAGCACCTTTTGGCAAGAATTTTTTAGGATGAGTGGTAGAGTGCTTATTCCAAGCACTAGTTATCACCCTCAAACCGATGGACAAACAAAGATTGTGAACAAGTGGTTGGAGGGCTATTTCAGAAATTATGTTTCGGAGCAGCAGAAGGCTTGGGTGAGATGGCTTCACTTAAGAGAGTATCGTTACAATTCATCTTTCCACATGTCTATTAGGATATCCCCGTTCATGGCTCTCTACGGTTATGAGGCTCCTAGTTTTGCTGATTTGGTGTTTGGTGATAGCAAAGCCCCTCAAGCCAACGATATGTTGCAGGAAAGTCAAGATATTTTGAAGTCCTTGAAGAACAACATCCAGATAGAACAAAATCAGTAGAAGATGTACGCTGATCAGCAGCGTGTTGAGCGCACATTTGAGGTTGGTGACATGGTCTATCTTAGACTTCAGCCCTATAAACAGTCTACTCTCAAGAAGAGTGGAGTAGAGAAACTCAAACCACGTTTCTATGGGCCATTCAGAGTCATTAGAAAGGTTGGAGCAGTGGCCTATGAGTTGGAGTTACCAACAAGCAGCAAAGTTCACAATGTTTTCCATGTGTCTCGTCTCAAAAAGGCGCTTGGACCTAATGTTGTTGCTTCATCAAATTTACCTCCTTTGGATGAAGAAGGATAGTTGGTTTTGGTTCCAGAAGAGATCATTGATTCCATAGAGCGTTCTTTGAGGAGAAGGACAATCAAATAATACTTGAAGTGGAAGAATTTGCCTTTGGAGGATGCAACTTGGGAGAATGAGATCTTGCAGCATCTAGACTTGCGATTGCTTGAGGGCAAGCAATCTTGGGGAGGGCGGACTGTAATGCCCCCTTCTCAGTAGTGATCATTGCAGTTGGCCGTTAGCCTATTTCAGAGACTTGTAGGCTACTCGTAAGCAAGAATTAGGGTTTCCTATTTTCTTGAAGGTTGTTTCTGCATTTTTTTGAGGCTTGCACTTGGAATCTTGGAGTTTGGATTGCAGATTCTTTTTGGCTTTTCAAAAAGCTTCGCAATGGTATCGCATGCAAATTGATCTGAGCAACTTTTTGAATTTACTATTTTTAGTAAATTCTATTTTTGGTAGTGGACCTGTTGGCATCAACATAGTGGGCTTTCCTCTACAGGCAGTTTTGGTTGGTAATGTTGATTTTGGTTTTTGTGGCAAAATTGTTGATTGATGTTGAATTATTTAAGTTGCAAAGGTTATATTTTAATTTTATGACCCCTTGGCCTAATGTTATAACTTCAAGTTGTTTTGAAAGGAGGACTTTGAGGGTGGACGCCTCATCAGGAGTTGATTTTAATCATAGTTTGCAAACTCAGACTCGCCGCTGACTCGGCAGCCAAAAAATATGACTCAGACTTGGAACGGACTCGGGAAAAGACTCTGCTAAGACTCGGCAAAAAAAAAACCGTAGTTTTACAAACAAACAAGAACAAATTAATGCATTTAGAGAACATAAGAGCCTAATTTGATTATCAAACACTCATAAATCAAAGATTACACATGTCATATGATCATCAAACACTCAATAATTGAAATTTAAGCATTCATAGTCATCAAATACTCATAGTTTCAATGTATAACAGCATCATAATTTTATAAATGTTTACATATAATCATGTCAAAAAGAGGAAAACATTAACAACCACATGTAATCTACATCTTCCTCTTTCCCCTCCCAATGGTACTCAATTTTGTAGGCCTAGAACTGGAAGGTGCCCATGCTATAGTATCCAAATGAGGACTAGGAGATCGAGTAGGGGAAACATGATATTCAAATGTGTCTATTTTGAAATCAATTTGCAAACTTGAAATTCACAAAGTTGAATGTTAAGATGAAAGAAAAAGTGAAAAAAAACATGGGTTTTTAACCCATTTTAACTCCCAGCCGCGCAGGAGAGTCCTGGGTTGGGACTCCCGAGTCCTGACCCAAGACTCTCCTGGACTCGACTCCCGAGTCCGTGGCGAGTCGACTCTGTTGGCCAACGGACTCCTGAGTCCGCGGCGAGTCTACAAACTATGATTTTAATATTTCTTAGGTCAAAAATGCTCTTGAGGAAATGGGACGCCAACTTGAGGAAAGAAATATTTTATTTAATCAAAATTTTATATCTCTTGAAGATGGACGCCATATTGAAGGTTGAATGGAAAAATCAAGTCAAAACCTAGATTCTCTTGGACTGGGCACGCCTTCTAGAAGTTTCTGGAGAACCTCTCGAAAATCTATAAAAGGAGGCACTTGTTCTTCATTTCTTATCCATGAAGAAATTATACTGTTATGCTGTCGGAATGGTGAGTGAGTTGCTTCGAGGAATGCATAACTCGGAGCTTGGGCTTAGTTTCTTGCTTGAAAGATAGCAACTAACTTAGAGAGATGACTGTTTCTTGCTCAAAGAGACAGATTGAGACATTGTAATGGAGTATCTTGCTGGTTATGAGCATTTTGATGTTTGTTGGTCTAGTATAGTTGAATGACGTTTTTCCTCATAAGTCTTAGAATAAATTTTAGTTTGTTCTGGGTATTGGCTAATTGAGTTTTGCTGGTTGGGGCGACCCTTCATGCTGATTTTCAGATTTTATTGTCAAGTGTGGGATTTTGGAGTAAGAAATTGCCCTTCCTTGAGGGCCGTACTTTTCTGGATCTGCTTTGGTTTTCGTGCAAAATAAATATGTCTTTTGGGGTGATTTTAGTGTTGCTACTTGGGCGCCTTCATCATTAGCAATTTATGCATTTTATTTCAGGTCATTGGAGTGAGTTTGGAGTGAGTGACAAGCATTTTAGTGGGTCTCAGTGTTGTTGGTTTGCATTTTCTAGTTGCTGGTTTGTCATATCAGATTTTAGAAGCTTGTCATTTTGGGTTGGGTTTGTGTGGATTGAATCATTTGGTGATAGGAGAGATATAGTACATCATTGCAACATTTAGATATCTCTAATTTAGTGTTATTGGCAGGAATTTCTATCTCATTGTAAGGCTATACAGTAGTACAGTCACCTATCTTTATTTCTTGCTAAGTGCATTGTAATTCCCACGATTGTGGAAGAGATTGGTCTTGTTCTAGTCTTTCTTTACTACATTTACTTTTTTGTATTGCTCGTTGAACGAGCGGAAGGGGTCGGCAAGCTGCCCATTTACTTTCAGCACTTGCATTGTAATCATCATACTGCTGATTGGCCTAGCCGTCATCTCGCTCCCGCTGAAATACACGGTCGAGTTGCATACATTTACTTTCCAGCATTGTACTTTCTTGATTTGAAGTCTAACGATTCTTGACACCATATGCTCACACCTTGCTTAGCATTGGGATCCTGGTGTACATTCTTGGTGTAGGGTTACATTCCAGCAGTTGATTTGGATTTTAGCTAACCTTAACGGGTGCTTGTTTTATTGCGTTGTCATTGAAAAACTCAAAAAAATTGGATAGCACATTTCGCTTTCACACCAATACCATATCTGATGAAGATACACTGGACAACCTTTTTTTCCAACTTCGAACTTTTCTCCCTTGGCACATGATCATGTGCCTCACAACCAAACACACGAAGATGTCTCAATGAGGGCTTCTTGCTCAACCACACCTCCATAGGTGTCTTCTCAACAAGAGCTGATGTAGGAGATTTGTTAACCAGATAACATACAGTGGCAACGGCTGCAGCCCAAAATTTTTGTTCAAGGCCAGCTCCACTTAGCATACTCCTAGGCCTCTCCATTAATGTCTTGTTCATGCTCTCTGCAACTCCATTTTGTTGAGGGGTATATGGAGTTGTCTTATGCCTTTCAATCCCATGTTCTTTACAGAACTTATCGAAATTTGTTGAACAAAACTGACCATAGTTGTCAGTCCTCAAACACTTAATCTTTCTACCCGTTTGATTTTTTGCCAAGGCTTTAAACTCCTTCAACTGACTGAAGACTTCAAATTTACTTTTGAAAAAATAAATAAATGCCCTACTGTAATCTTCTACGAAAGAAAGAAAATATACATATTGTGATAATGAAGGTACATTTATAGGACCAAAAACATTAGAATGCACATAGTCCAAAACCCTAGAAGATTTGTGAGAACTGTGATAAAACTGAACACGGTTTTGCTTTCCATAGACACAATGTTCGCAAAAATCGAACTCAAGATTACAATCATCAAGCCCCTCAACAGGGCATTTATTTTTCAGGGTTCTTAAACCCTTTTCACCAATGTGACTAAGTCTTTGGTGCCAAAGCATTGTCTTCTCAACAGGTAACTTCATCTCCAAAGCATGAGTACCCTTGGGTACCCAAAAAGCTTGACCATCGGAAGTAGATGTGACTTTCTTCTTTGCTGCTGGTTCCAATGGTGAGGATTGTGACTTAAAAGTTATTTTCTTCTTTTCCACAGAAGAACTATTGCACTGAACTGTGCATGCATCCAACTGAAACAAAGTGCCTATCCAAACACCCTTACCAAGCATCATAGCTCCTCTTGTCATCTTGCATCCTCCATTTAAGAAGATAACCTATACACCCACATCATTCAACTTACTTACAAAAAGAAGGTTCCATGCCAAACCAAGGATATGTAGGACACCATCGATCCCCTTCACTCTACCATCCGGGAATCTTATCTTGACTCTTCTACGACCAACAATATGTAAGTGAGATTCATCACCTAGGTACACTTCCCACCATCATAACTTTCATACTTATAAAACCAATTTTGATGCAAAGTTGTCATGTGCCCGAAATCATGATATTAGAGATAACAAAGAGGCATATTTAAAATTATTAACCATTTCTTATCATTATAATTGTAATTGTCAAAGGCAATATTATAATCATAAATATCAAAATATAGATATTAATAATTTAAATATTATAATCACTATGATATAATAAATACTTAAAATCTATAACATTAATATAAAAACAATAAAATCAATTTATATAATACTAGAATGAGAAGTATATAAAATATATTAATATAAAACACCAAAATACTATAATAATAATTAAGAAATCATAAAAGAAATAATATTGAATAAATAACAAATATAACACATACAAGCCGATTCATAAGTCAGGTCCTTGACATACAATTAGGAGACAATGGTTAGTATTCGACACTTGTTGCTAAATCGATCCCAAAGATCCATAGGAGCAAAAAGGCACGTTGCTTACTAAAAGGCAAATGAGACTTTGATCGGCCCATATAAGGGAAGAGTATGGAAAGTTTGAACATATTGAAGAAACCAACAAATATTCATGACTCGGTTCCATGTCTGACATGATTGATAAAATAAAAATGTTAATTAAGCTTGTAGCCTCTTATATGATTATCGGGCTCCTAGCCTCATCTTTTCGCCACAGGTGTTATTCTACCTCACTGGAGCATATTCAAGAAAGTGATTAACATAGGGGAGGAATATTTTGATAAGTGGGGAGCATTCGGCTCACAAAGATACTATGGAATCATCAATCAGGTGAAGGAACATCCTTAGAAATACATCTATAGATCTGGCATAGAGATATAAATCTGAACCAAGCCACCATTGAGCCTTAGGCACCCAAAACTGAGCAATACCATCATACACGAGAGGATATATATTCTGCTGTAGAGGTATGCTCATTATCTGGGGTGTTTAGAAATAAAGGAAGTCACACTATATTTGTCTTTTTTCTTATGACTCATTTTATCTGTTGACACTTCCTATCGGTCTTACGTGGATTGTAGAGTGGTCAAACAGAGGACCGCATAATCTATTCTTCGCCACCACCTTTGTCATGCTAGGGCGATTATATGCTATCGCGACTTGAAGGAGAACATTAGTCTATTCACTCCATGCAATTGATACCTTCCTTTGCCTACATTAAAGGGATTATCGGTATATATCAAGTGGGAGACCCATTGGTGAGATAGAACCATCGGTACTCCTTACCGGCCAGCAAACATATGGTATTACGGTAACACTGACTTGCTTAAATCAACAAAATGTTTCATGTCCAATTCCTTAAAGACTACGGTTGTTTGTATTGGGAGGAACAATATTATTTTTTGGATCAAGTATTAAATATTCACTGTGCTTCATACATTACAATAGTATCTTGGTCGACAAACTCAGTTAATTGATATTGGCAATAGTAGAATAGCAAACGATCAGAAATCTTGAAAGGTTTGGTTTATGAAAGTATTTCTCCAAAAACAATTTGAACATAACTCATATTGACAAGCAAGTAAACCGTTTGACAAAATGCTCATATCGATCAAACATGAGATAATCGAAGAAAACCAATCAGACTTGGTAAGGGACATTATAGTAGTATCAGAGCATAATCCTGCCATTCTGTGGAAGAAAGGTCAAACAATAGGATACAAGACTTTGGAGACTCCTCACAGTCATACACAATAATCTGAATTTCAAAACATTTGCAAGCAATTAAAGAAGCAACAACCTATGACAAGTGGGAAAAAGAAATGTATGGGAACTAGGCAACAATACAGTCAAAAGGACTTTACAAGAGTATTGCAAAGGGAGATAGCAATGAAGACCTCTTCTAGATACGCCACCTAGGAGGGGACAAGATGAGCCCACTTGGGCCAAGGGGGTACTTGCCTTTGGGGTATTCAATGGTATTGCCTTTGGGTCTAGAGGAGTTGAGCCACCAGGACAATGAAGTCCTCTTTTAGATACGCCACCCAAGAGGGGACAAGATGAGCCCACTTGGGCCAAGGGGGTACTTGCCTCTGGGGTATTTGAGGGTATTGCCTTTGGGTCTAGAGGAGTTGAGACACCAAGTGTCCTATAATGGCAGTCATTGCGACCGACAATGGTGAAAAATGTGACTGACAATGGTGGACATTGCGATCGATAATGGCGGTCATTGCGTCCGATAATGGTGGTCATTTTGACTGATAATGGTGGACATTGTGTCTGATAATGGCGGTCATTGTGACCAATAACGCCGGTCATTGCGACTGCTAACAACGGACATTGCGTCTGATAATGGCGGTCATTGTGACCGATAATGGAGGTCATTGAGACCTATAATGGAGGACATTGCGTCTGATAATGGAGGTCATTGCGACCTATAAAGGAGGACATTGCCTCTTATAATGGAAGAAATAGTGTTTTATAATGGGGGACCAACGTGTCCTATAAGGGTGAACCAATGCGTTCTATAATAGGGGAGGGGACTAAGCAGACCCCAGGGGCTAAATCATAAGAGAAAGGGAAAGAGTTGGCATGATGGTGAAGAGCACAAAACATACTGAGAAAGGGGGGGGGGGGGGAATCAGTATATTGACAAATTTTTACCCTCTCAACTTTTATCAACTTTAAACTTTAACACAATATCAACCATGCAAGAATATAGCAATACGAACAAGTTGACACCAAGATTTTACGTGGAAACCCTTACGGGAGAAAACCACAGTACAAATAATGTACTTATGAATTACATAAGTTTTATAATGAATGTAGGCACCAACCTACTTGAATCACCAACTCTCACACTTTAGTAGGCACCAACCCACAAGGAGCACCGACAACTTTCTCTGATTTAGTAGGCACCAACCTACAAGGAGCACCAACTCCTAAAGTTCGTAGGCACCAACCTACTGGAGGCACCAACCCCCACTTGCCAAGCACCAACTTAGCAAGAATGATAATTTCAAGAATCAATGTTCCACCTTCAATGTTGCTTCTTCAATGGATGATGGACAATTCTGCTCAAATATCCTTCTTACAAATCTGCTATAATCTACTCTATGGATCTGTCATATATTCCTCTTCTATATCTGCTTACATTTCCTTTTGGGTCTTGTCAAATCTGTATATGTATCTGCTGGTGTATAAGATTTATCTTCAAAACTCCACACCCGAATCTGATCCACGCTTTAGGTAACAAACTTCCTTCCCAATAATCTGCTTTCTATCAAATGGTCATTCTGCTAGATCTTCTTTGTAAAGTCAGCATACATTTCCCTTTTAGGTTTGCACAAATTTCTTTTCAAGTTTGCATGTATCTCAGTATATATCTCTTGTCAAAACAGCCTATACCTCTTCATAAATGATTGCACAAGTTCTTCATAAAAGGCAGCATTAATTCATCAATACACATCTGAATTACTCTTCATAATTTTCTGCCTCTTCCTCTTTTCAATCTATTCTTCTTTCTACGTATGAATTACTCTACATCTGAATTACTCTTCATAACTTTGCTTTCTTGTCCCACACTTTCTCACAACACTCCACACACACTCTGCTGTTTTGATTTTACACAGCCATACTCACCATTGCCATTAACTCTTCTCTCAATTCTGCATTTACAATGATCTTCTTACATTCTCGTATGCAGATCTGTAGGTGTAGATACGATGTTTATCTTTAATCCTTACACACACAAACATCTCATTATCTTCTTATGATTCACAATCTCTATTTATGCCTTCCAAGAGATGTATTGTTCTTTGAAAGATGTACCTTTTCACACATGAAGTACCTTCTCCAAGAGAGACAACTTATCAAAACAATAATTATATTTATTGTTTAAATGAATGTTCCATTTAATATTCAAATTGCATCTATTAATGTATTTGCACCCTTCTGTTTTGTAAATACTAATCGCTGCCCTTTAGAACATAGTCCTCCTTCAAGAATAGTTACGTCTCCTCCATAAAAGTTCCCTGCCTTTGTTTATTATTAACAAGCTTTTAATTGTTAAGATCGCATCTCTTCCTCAATCAAGAATAAGATAAATTTCGTCTTACATAGAGGAATCGCACCACTTTAATTGGAGCCATTAAACTATATTAATTGCTGCATTGTTCCACTTTTAAATAGGACGATTAATAGATGATTTTCTTCATTGAATTAATTGCTGCCTTTAATATGTTACACTTTTGTCTTTTTCTAGTTTGTCTTATGCCTTTTTTGTCTTATGTGCTGCACTTGGAGATTTAATCGCTGCTTCATATTCTCTTAGAATGATTGCTGACACCATAAACTTAATTAACTTAATTGCTTCATTATTTATCAGTCATTTTCAATCTTGAATTTCTGTGCCTTTTTAAATATCATAATCACTGCTGCAATATGATATTGTTGTCCATTTATGAGATTGCTGCACTTGATATGCAAATCATTCATTTGTTATTTCTGGAATATATTTCCTGTGTGTTACTGAGGAAGTCGGCCAGCATACATTGTATATAATATAATATATATTTTCTTCATAAAACAAAGTGCTGCCATAGTTTGGATAAAACCTTTAATTGCAATCCTTCATTTGATATTGACTATTCACTTTGACATCAATGAAAACTTTTCCAACAATCTCTACTGAGAGCCTTGACATCAATGACAATATTTCCAACAAATGGATCCTACGCTCTCTTATGGTTGAACCCTCCAATGATGTTAGAGTACTTTAATCGACCTAATGATTGACCATGAGTTTACTAACATTTTATAATCTACTACTTACTATTATTGGGATGAATGATTATGATCAACTAACTAGTGTGATTATGGTAAATGAATCTAATTTATGGGCCAGCCGTCAATTCGGACTTCAATCAGGCGAGAAGAATCCTCTAAACCTTTATTTATTTAGATTAAGGATTTAAGGCAAACTTAGGGTATCCCCAATTAAGGGAAACTAAGATGTTTGATCTCCCAACTTGTAAATTGCTTGAGGACAAGCAAATTCAGGAGGGGAGGACTGTCATGTCCCCATAATCATGATATTAAAGCTAACAAAAAGGCATATTTAAAAATATTAACCATTTTTTATCATTATAATTATAATTGTCAAAGACAATATTATAATTATAAATATTAAAATATAGATATTAATAATTTAAATATTATGATCACTATGATATAATAAATACTTAAAATATATAAATTAATATAAAAACTAGTGTTCCACGGGGACGCGTTGCCCCCAAAAAACCTCGCATTTCCTAGATGGGGACGTCTCAGAGACTTGGGGACTTGGGGGGTGTTGTACCCCAAAATTAAAATTTTCGCTACACTTAGGCGTTTTGAAGAAATGAGTCAAGATACTGTTAAATCTGTCAGAAAAGGTCAAAATTGGGGTCTGCATGTCTTGCATGGGGGTCAAAAACTTGAAATTTTCAAAATCTGACAATTTGGGTCAGTTCAAAAAGATCAAACCTACAATACCCAGATCTCAGTTTTTCATCCCTAAAATTTAGGAAAATTTCTATTTTTAGCAGTTTTCTAAAAATAAAAACTTTTTCTGGGTTTTTTTGGGTTTCTTACGAAATGGATACTCGTAAAATTTTCTAAAAATAGAAAGTTTGGCCGTTAGAGTTAAGACTGATTTTGATTGGCTTAAAATACTTCCTCATCAAGCTGGTGCAGTCAGAATTACAAAAAGATCAGTTTTACTCTACTGGGTCTATTCTGCTTTTTCAGAAGCTTTTTCAGAGATCTCAGGTCATCAATGGAGGTCAGTTAGCTGCCAGGTGTCAGAATCAAGCGTTCGAGCATCAAATAGAGGCTGTCAACAAACAATGTGCACGATAAATGAGGAATGGGCTAAGGAAGTTTGAAAAATGAAAAATGCCAAATTTTGCCTAAGTCTAGAAATTTCAAGCGCCCCGGTCAAGAAGAGGCGCCCATGTTTCAATGTCTTAGAATATTTTTCATCTTGGCAGTCAAAGACAAGGGAGATGTTTTACAAGGTAAAATTGAAAAGTTGATAAAATTTTCTAACACTGCGACCTATGGGCGCCCTCGAAGGAGAAAGGCGCCCAGCTTTTCAAGAGGTCAAAAGCCAAAATTAGGGTTTCTGTCTCCAGGTCGATGTTGCTCAGAATCATCCCAGCTCCGCAACGAATCAGCCGGCATGTTTGTCAGATTATCTAGTCATTGACAAATCCAAGACAAACAGGGGTCACGGAGAAAGATATTTTAAAGATTCAAAGACAAAGAACACAAAATAAATTCTAAGTTTGGAGAAGATAGGCGCCCCTGAAGGATAAGGGCGCCCAAACTTTTGAGAGGTTAAATGATCAAATTTGCAAAAGACTTCTCCAACATGACTTCGTTAGACTGGATCCAACTCTCCAACGAATCCATCAACTCGTCTGTCAAAGTAAGCAGTCATTAGATATCGCCAGGCAAACAGAGGAGAAAAGTGTGAGAAATGGCAAAAAGTTGGAAGCAACAGTGAAAGTCCAAAATAAACTAACTCTAAAAGCTATGGGCGCCATACTTCAAGAAAGGCGCCTAGGGTTTTGAGCCACCAGAGGTCAATTTCCGGAGATGAGGTATCCAGAGGACCCCTTCCAGAATCATCTCAGTTGTCCAGTGAATCCGTCAGCCAGTCATTCTGATCAAGACAACACCTGAAATAACGAATTCATCTAAATGTCAGAAGACAAGCATAAATTTGAATATCACGAAAATGGCTAACACTGGAGAAAATGGGCGCCCTTATCAAGGATAGGCACCTGTCATTTTGAAGGGATAAATGAAGTTTTTAGCCAATGACGTCTCCAGAACAATATTGTCAGATTCGACCAGGTTTCGCAATGGAATGTTCAGTTCATTCATCGGACAAATCAAGAAGCCGAGAGACAGAGCTGAAACAAAGTTGAAAAATGAACAAAAGATAAAATGATGAAAAAATGGCTAAGTCTGGGAAAAAGGATGGCATACCTCAAAAAGGGCGCTCAACTCCTCATGACTTAGTTTATTTTTTAGAAATTCAAAATTTTCAAAGAGAAGAAAAAACGCCATTGCTCAAGGCATAGGCTAAATTTGGGGTTTTTTCAAATTAGGGTTTGAGAAGTTATTCAAAGCAAAAACTTATTTAAGGACATCTCCATGCATTATTTTTCATATTTTCTTGCAGGTGCCTTCAAGGAGAAACAAAGCAGCAGCTTCAAACTTATATTTTTCAAGATTCAAGAACCCCAACTTGCTGGTTTCTCATAAAATTTCAGATCAGTAATCAAAGAAAGCTTCCTTTTTCATATTTCTTCATCAAGAACATCAAATTTGTGAAGAAGAAGGCTAATACTATTAAATTTCAGCAAGCTGATCCTTTTTTGTTCTATCTTCTGGACAAATTGTTGAAGAATTTTCTCTAAGTTGCAGCAGTTGCTTTTATTTTGCGTGTCAGGGAAAACTTCATTTTCATCCATTTCTAGTCTTCTGGGTCTATGCTAAACCTTCTTCTGGACAAAACCCATACCTCAGCTTTTTCAAAGTAACTAAAAGTTGTTGCTTTTTCAGTCAGAAGCCAGGGTTTTCAAAATCTAATCAACTGGGTCCATCCAGAATATGCTCAAGAACAATACCCAGATGCTAGCTTTTTTCTACTTTTTGGAGAAAATTAGGGTTTGCTGCTTTTTCAGTCTTCACTTCATATTTTCAAAAACGGACGATCTGGGTTGGTTTGTAACGAAATTCTAATCAGAACCCATATCTCAGAAAAAATCTCAAAATTTCATTTGTTTGAGGAAGAAAAATCAGCAAGCTAAATTTAGAAGGTTTGCTAAAAATTGTCAGAACCTAGGCGTGTTTACTGTCAATCTTCAAGTCTTTGAGAATGGAATACACTCTTGCAGAGTTCAAGACCAAATCAGTATTGTACCACGATTTTATTGAAACAGTCGAGACAGACTTGCATCATATCAAGCCAGTGTTCAATTTACGTCCTTTAGAAGATGCAGGCACCACCACCATCAGGCATCTTGGCCATTTAGGTCTTCTTGCAGCAGCATCCATACCTTTCTTAGTACAGAGCTTAGAGTTCATAATTGCTTGCATCAAGCATTACAATCCAGCTACAAGGGAGATACAGTCAATTGATGGAAGAATCATATGCAGCCTAAAGCCAAACATGATTGAGAAATGCTTCTCCATTCCACCATGGCCTGGAAGTGTCACCATCAACGTAGAAGAATGTGAAAAAATATGGGAAGAACATCAGGATAAGTACAACAAGAAGATTGCACATAGGTGGCTGAAAGAGAAACATTCTACATTGCCAAAGGATGTTGGGAGAGGACAGTTCAAAGATGAATTCGCCATTATAATCACCCTACTCAATCAAGTTACAGGTCAAGCGGATGCAACAAGGTTTCAGCCTTGGATGTTCTACGTAATACCTCATTTAATGAAAAAGACAGAGTTCTATGACTGGCCTACATTAATCAGTGATTGCTTACATCATCAGATAATTGAGTATTTTCATAGACACGCATTTCATATGGTCTCCTACCTAGTCTACTTGGTTGGCTATTAGGGTAAATTCAGAGGGTTAAACACGGAGGGTTCACTAAACATTGAACATGTCTACAATTACTATACTCAGTTGGAATTCACTGCTGCATCACATCACTACAAACGGGTGAACGAAGCATTCTTGATTTACACAGTGCGAGACCTAGATAACGAGCTACATGTTCGCATCTCATCCGTTGCCAGGGCTGCAATATTAGAATGGGCAGATTGGTTTATTCAGTTTGCCACCTTCACTTACTTAAGGGTGTACGGTTATTCAAGAGCTCCACTTATGTTACCGAGGTATCCATCAGATGAAGTGGTATGCATGGAATTCTTCAGGCAGATTTCAAATGTTCACACCCATCTGCGTAACAAGAAGAAACCAGCCTTTAGCTTTCCTTTTTCTTTAGGCATTTACACTTGTAGATCATCCGTGGAAGCTAAACTAATGGGTAACGAGTTAGACAAACTTGGTCTCAAGCCTTTCAGCGAGAGACGATCATATGATCCCCATGGCTTCTATGCATCTCGACTTGGTCAGAACTATGTTCATATGCCCGCACTTGAAGACTTTTGGGCTAATTGCAGAGACGAGTATGAGGTGCGAAGGCGAAGTAACAATAGGTTAACCCTTCATCAGATGAGAGATTGCTTATCAGAAGATATTGAAGGGTTGTCAGATGATGATGGGGATGTAATTCTCCCATTCTATACTAGAAATAAGGTTGAGCAGCAACCTCTTCCACAGGTCAACTGGGCTCACAAAGAATATATCACAGTGGAAGAAAGGACAAGACAAGTGGTAGAGTACAGTAAGACTTTCTTAATCCTCAAGAGAAGGAGTCAATTCCAGTAGCAGAGCCGCCAAAGAAACATTCATCTCTTCCCTCTTCTTCAAGAGTGCAAACAAAGAACAAAGAAAAAGTTCAGTCTCAAGAGGTCACAAAGGGCAGTAGATCAGCAAAGAGTGCTAAAAGGAGGTTGGATTATACAGGGATTGTTATACAGGAACAGCCTACAGCTGAAACAAAAGTTCCTCAACCAGAGCCCATTTTTCAAGAAGAAGTACATGATGAGCCTTTGATACAAGAAACTCTACCATCTCCTAGGTCTTTGCCAATTCACATTGATTTGGAAGACGAGGAGATAAAGGCCAATGTTACAATTATTCCTCCCTTGGATGTTAGTAGAAATACCACATCTTGGCTTGAGAGCTCCTTGGGAAGGACGGGAAGAAGGCTTTCGTATCAAGTACTTGATGATGACCTCAGTATATATCAGGAAGCACCCAAAAAGAAGGCCAAGAAACAAATGCATTTTGAGAGGAATCTTGAGGGTGAAATGGTCATGGAGACAGCTACGCCTCTTGAAGATAAAATTAGAGATGAGGTGGATGTTGACGATTTTATCATGGTCAAAGCAAACCTTGGTAAAAGTACTCGACATGCTGATATGAGTTTGTTTAAAATGGTAACAGAAAACATTCAAGAAAGAGTGCAGAAGGATGGAGAAGACAAGGCAACCCTCAAGGCTGAAAATCGTCAACTTTGGTTATACATATCAAATCTTATCCAAGGCACCTCACAAACAACTCAGTTTCTGCCTCAAGTCTTAGAAACACCAGCTGATCAACAGCAGTTAAGGCAATTAGTTATTTGTGGAAAACAAACTAATGAGTGGATTGAAGAGATCATCAACAAAGGAAAAGAAGTTCTAACACAGGTTTTCCAGTTAAGATACAAAGCTCATGACTTACATCAAGGTATCCAGGATTTTGAACAGCTGATAGCCGAGTTCAAGCCCATGCACGAAATCATAATTGCAGATTTAGAGATGGCTTGTGGCTCTACAATGGCTAGAGAACATAAAAGACAAGTCTTGGAGTGGAAAGAAAGTCATCTTTTCAAGGTGAATATATATGTTAGAATATTTGAGGAATTTGTAGCGTATAAACAAAGAGTTGTTGATACTCTTAGGTTCGTCAGAGAAGTAGTTGCAACAATTCCTTGTCAGTATTGCCTTGAGGATGGTTCCTACATTGGGCTTGACGTAGTCCAAGTCGAGTTTCAAAGTATCTTGCATGGCAGCGATGACAGTGTTGGGAGAATGATGATGATTTCCATGATGTCAGCGAGGTTCGAGAAAGCAGCCAATGAGAGAAGATTTCTTGAGATCAATTGCAAATGGTGAAATCTTGGAAAAGCGGCATTTTGCTATTAATAGCATCAACACTCCTACTACAGATGAAGTTGCCCGCTTTTTAGCGGATGTGATCGAGATTTAAATCTGCTTTCTTCTAGAAGCATCTTCCACTCTTTCTTTCTATTCTTGTCTCAAATCTTATTCATTCTTTGAGGATAGAAAGAAAACATTGTAACAAGTTGTCACGAGTTGGCACTTTCCTTTTTAAAAGCTTTCTAGGGTTTAGATGTTTTATCTTTTCTAGATTTAGAAATAAAGCTTGCATGTTGACAAGCAGTAGTTGTAAAATCAAGGAGATTTTAGGGTTTCCTACTCCTTTGCTTAGTTATAAATAAGAGCAGTGTTTGCTCATTTTAGTTTAACCGTGCTTGTGATAACAAGACATAAGTGTCTTTAGTACCTTCTCTTTGTTATTCAGTATTGTTCATTTTGTGTAAAGAGCAAGTTTGCATGCCTCCTTAGCTGCAAATCCTTGTTTAGTGCATGTGTTATGTGTCAATTATAATCAGGTTGATCGCATGTTGCAAGTGTGTTGCTACAACTTGCTGTCCCGAAATTGTAATCTTTGTTCCAGAAGTTTGAGTGAATAAAATCCTGAGCGTGCTCTGTCTGCCTCGATATAAATATCTCAGATTTCCATCTATTTGTTTTGTGTTAGAAGTATGAGTAAATGAAATCTTGAGTGTGCTTTGTTTGCCTTGAAGTAAAAGTTTTGTATTTCCGTAATGCTTTTATGATCTCTTTTTCAGCTTGCCTTAAAACGTATGTTGAAGAATAGCTTATTTAAGTATCTTTGTCAGAAATCAAACTCGTCCATTTCTAAACTCTCTTGCTTTGCATTTACTTGAGAGGGTAGAAACGTTTTAAGCGTAGGTTAAGTTGTAGCTGTCTAGTTTCATTAAAGGGAAAACCTCAGCCGCAACATCTAGTGTTATATAAGCTTGTGTTCTCGTAGCTGAACCAAAATGATAGGCGTAATTAAGTTTAGGTTACTTTCTTTATGCAACTCAGCAAAAGAGGGAGCTTCCCCTCCTAATTCGAAGAGCAGTTTACTGCACATAGCTACCCGTTTCCAGAACGCATTCTAGAGGTGCAATTTGAAACGCCAACAGGGGGACGTCCCTCCACTAGCCCATCACCAACGCCACCATCCCACCACCAGTGTTGTTGTCTCCAAGATGCAACTAGGACTTCGAGGACACTGGGGTGTCCTCAAGACGTCTAGGGGACTCCTAGTTGTCTCCAAGATGTATAATTCTTATACTTAAACATCTTTTCATAACTATTTTTTCAAGTACTATATGTATTTCAGCATCCTGCCGCCCCCCACTACCGTCCCCAAACTTAGACCCCGTGTCCCCGCGTCCCCGAAACACGTCCCCTTCTGTCCCCCTGTACCCGTCCCCGAAACCCCGTGGAACACTGATAAAAACAATAAAATCAATTTATATAATACTAGAATGAGAAGTATATAAAATATATTAATATAAAACACTAAAATACTATAATAATAATTAAGAAATCATAAAAGAAATAATATTGAATAAATAACAAATATAATAACCAAGGTTAACCCAAGTTTCCGGGACGGGGACGGCAGGGGACGGCGGGACGAGTCCCCAAGTTTCCGATTTTTGAGGCCAAAATTAGGGACGGCAGGGGACGGCTATATAAAAATATAGGGAAATCTTAAATATTCATATGATAACATGGATAAGGCATGCATAATACACATTATAGAACACTAACATATAACATTTGTGTCCAACATCATGCCAATACTCAATACGCATTCAAAATTAACATACACGAATCATGAAACAACCTCCAAGTTATAATTTATAAACTTATATCAAAATGCCCAAAGGCTACATTGCTGCCATATAGTTTTCAAGTTTGCTATGAAAATCAAAATACAATGTCAGTAATGAATACAGAATAAACAAAGTCAAAGAGCACTGCTGCCCCTAATCATCCCTCATAACCGCATCAAAATCAGAGTCATCCTCTGAGTCACTGCCACTGTGATGCTCCTCCTCAACCAACGGAACCCCAACCAAACCCTCAACTGTCTCCTCCTCATCTACCTGGGCCACATCCTCGGGATCAATATCCCACCGTAGAGCTGGAGTCTGTCGATACTCTGGAGTCTGCCGATCCTGAAGCCGAAGAGCACTATGAACGGCCACTAGCTTCTCCGCTCGTCTAGAGGTAAGTCTATTCCTCTTGAGGGAGTGGATAAAGCTATACGTGGACCAATTCCTCTCTGCAGCAGAGGAACTAGCAACCTGTGCAAGAAGGCGAGTAGCAAGTGTCTTCAACTGCGGTGTATCCCTCCCATGATAGGTCCACCATCCAATAGGGTTTGATTGAGCTAATATAGCTCTATCCAACCTCGCTTGTGGTTTACTCAAGTTTGGGCCCGAAAGATTTGCAAAGTCTAGGAATTGTGACCGAACTAGTGAAGCCTGCTCTGCTGGATAAATCTTTTCAATGGCCCGTGTGAACCCATCTAAAACCTCACTATCATCACATGGAGGCACCCTACCAGGCCTTGGTGCATACCATTTTGGATTTAGAGCAAAGGCAGCCATGTGAAGTGGGGTGTTCATTATATTCCACCTTCGAGTCACAATGGGCCCAATGTGTTGCTCATATAAATCCAAAGTGGGGTCCTTTGTCGAAATAACTTGCTTGATCTTCCCAAGCATACTGTCAAATGTGTCATAAATCTCTCCAAGACTAGGAGAGTCTGTATCAGCATATCTGATGACATCTACAATAGGGGAGATGAAGGAGCAAATATATCTGCAAAATGCAAACAAAAAGTTCAAAATAATTAGTTGACAAGTTAATTGACATGTTAGAAACTTCAAAAATTGGAACATTGGACAATAAAATTAAAATATTAAAATCAGAAATTTAATATGAAAATCAGCCATCTAATGTCTTACCTCACATTGGCCCACCAATCGTCATCGAGGATCTTTTGTTTGACATTTTTTCCATCCGTGGAACTTGCATTAGGCCATCTAGCCCACTCTGCATTGACCATCATTGCTTGTAGAGGCTCATACACCTCTACCATCCTCTCTAACAAGATGAAGTATGTGGCATATCTACATTCAATGTTCATTCATTGATTCATTAAAAATTTAAAATTTAAAACAAAATCAGATTATGAATACAAATTGAAAGTGAAACAAAATGAAGTGAGTGGCATACCTTGTCTCAACAGGTTTGAGAAATTCCTTCTTTGAAAATGTTCTAAAGAGAGCAAGTGAGGTGTGGTGATTGCAAATAAACATTTGAATATCTCTAGCTTCTGCCACTATTTTCTTCACCCAATCCAGCTTCCCTATGTCTTTCAATGCATTGTTCAATGCATGAACACAACATGGGGTCCAAAATATGTGCCTGTACTGACCCTCCACCATCAACCCAGCCGATTTGCACACACGTGCAGAATCGGTGATCACTTGCACCACATTTGCAGCCCCAACCTCCTCTATAGCATCTCTCAAAATGGAAAACTGAAATTCTGCATCCTTACGTTTCCCCGAACAATCTATGGCTCTAAGAAAATAAGAACCAGCAGGGCATGTGACTATGACATTGATGAGTGGCCGACGTCTACAATCAGTCCACCCATCCATCACTATAGAGCACCCCGTCCTCATCCACGTTTGCCTCATGTCCTCCATTAACACATTAACTTTGGAGTACTCTTTGTCTAGGAGGGTGGTGCGTAGCTTATGATCTCCAGGGGGTATGAATGAAGGACCAACTGTGGTTAATTCTCTCACCATTTGTTTAAAATAAGAGGAACGGGCCACATGAAATGGAATGGCATGTGCAAAAAAGAATTTGGCAATGGCGGATTCAGTACTCTCTCGTGCTTGGTTATTAAACAGGGACTCAACTGAGGTTGCCTTTTCACTACCACTACCACTCACCTTCCTCTTTGCTCTTAAGAGAACTCCACTACTACCAACCGTGGAAGGACTGGGAGTAGGCATGGATGATTGTGCACTTGGGAAAGAAGGAGACCCACCTTGAACCCCACCATCACACTCTATTTGAATTTGTTGGCATTCTAAAAATAGGGCATCTGTCAATGAAGGACACATTCTAACTCCATGGCCCACCTCACCCAAAAAATGAGACCTAATTCTTGTGTAGCTGCCCCTAAAGTCTTTTTCACAAATATGGCAAAACCAAACCCTACTCCCCCCTGAATTTTTTTGTCTTTCACCCACGGGTGTAACATATCGAAAGAATGGTTTTTTTGGGTTTAATGGGTGTCTTGCATAGTCTTCCATAGTTTTGGTATTGGTTGATGAAGGATGGCATTGGATTGGGGTTCTTTCACTTCTTTGCTCTCTAGTTCTACTACCACCCCCACCACTTTGCCTTCTAATTTGCATTTCAACTTCACTATCACTTCCATTCTCACTGCTGCTCATGTTTTTTGTTTTTAGAATGCAAGTTTAAACTGAAAATGCAAAAAAATAAAAAAAATCAGACAATGTATGCTTCATATTTTGCAAAAAAATGAAAAAAAAAAAATAGAGAAAGAAAATGCATACCTCTTTAGTGGATTTGCACTCCCTTCAACACTATTTCAACCTCCTCTTCTCCTTCAAGCTGCTGCTCCTTCTCCTTCAATGGCTGCAACTTCTTTTGCTTTCAAACCCTTGGCTGCTCAAACAAACAAAATGCACATAATGAGGTTAGAGAGGCCCTTTTCCTTTCATAAGAGAGTCAAAATAAATGGGGCCCACACATGCCACGTATGCTTGGCCGAAATTTTTAAAAATTGTGATTTTTTTTTCAAGTTACAAGTGTCTAAAGTGCGGGGGACGGCCGGCCGTCCCCTGGGCGGTCGAGGGATGGCTCAGCCGTCCCGTGGCCGTCCCCGGGAACGGTCAGCCGTCCCTCTTTTAGTCCACGCCGTCCCCCCGTCCCCGGCATGTTTCGTGTGTTTTTTGACAAAAGAGGGACGGTCCCCTGCCGTCCCCCTGCCGTCCCCCGGTACCCGGTACGTCCCGGAAACGGGGACGGGGCATTTTGGGGGGGGGACGCGTCCCCGGGTTTCCCTGATAATAACACATACAAGCCGATTCATAATTTAGGTCCTTGACATACAATTAGGAGAGAACGGTTACTATTCGACACTTGTTGCTAAATCGATCCCAAAGACCCACGGGGGTAGAAAGGCACATCGTTTACCAAAAGGAAAATGAGACTTTGATCGTCCCATATAAAGGAAGAGTATGGAATGATTGAACATATTGAAGAAACCAATGAACATTCATGACTCGGTTCTATGTCTAACATGATTGATAAAATAAAAATGTTAATTAAGCTTGTAGCCTCTTATATGATTATCGAGCTCTTAACCTCATCTTTCCACCACATGTGTTATTCTACCTTGTTGAAGCATATTCAAGAAAGTGATTAACGTAGGGGAGGAATATTTCAATAATGGGGGAGCATTCGGCTCACAAAGAGACTATGAAATCATCAATCAGGTGAAGGAACATCCTCAAAAATACATCTATAGATCTGGCATCGAGATAGAATTATGAACCAAGCCATCATTGAGCCTTAGGCACCCAAAATTGAGCGATACCATCAGACACGGGAGGATATATATATTCGACTGTCGAGTATGTTCATTATCGGGGGTGTCTAGAAATAAAGGAAGCCGCACTATATTTGTCTTTTTTCTTATGACTCATTTTGTCTGTTGACACTTCCTATTGGTATTATGTGGATTGTAGAGTGGTCAAACATAGGACCACATAATCTATTCTTCGCCTCCACCTTTGTCATGCTAGGGCGATTATATGCTATTGCGTCTTCAAGGAGAACATTAGTCTATTCGCTCCATGCGATTAATACCTTCCTTCGCCTACATTAGAGGGATTATTGGTATATATTAGGTGGGAGACCCATTGGCGAGATAGAACCATCGGTACTCCTTACTAGCTAGCAAACATATGGAACTACGGTAACGTTGACTTGCTTAAATCAATAAAAATATTTCATGTCCATTTCCTTAAAGACTACAGTTGTTTGTATTGGGAGGAATAATATTATTTTCTAGATCAAGTATTAAATATTCATTGTGCTTCATACATTACAATAGTATCTTGGTCGGAAAACTCAGTTAATTGATATTGGCAATAGTAGAATAGCAAACGATCAAAAATCTTGAAAGGTTCAGTTTATGAAAGTATTTCTCCAAAAACAATTTGAACATAACTCATATTGACAAGCAAGTAAACCGTTTGACAAAATGCTCGTATCGGTTAAACATGAGATAATCAAAGAAAACCAATCAAACTTGGTAAGGGACGTTACAAAAGTCATGTGGAAAGAAGCACCAAAGTCTATTAGCCACACATCTTGTGATGTATGCTAATAAACAACATAAAAAGAATCCACAAGGGATCCTTACAAAACCAACTAACAGGGAACATAAAAGAGGTGATCAGGCTCTAATACCAACTGAAAGGAAGCCAGGTATGTGGAAAAGCTTCCAACACCAATCTATCAGAGTAGAGAATGTGCAAATTTCCACAGTTTCCAACCATTATTCAATTACAATAAAGAAGACGCACAAAACAGGTAACATAAATAGAATTAGAGATACAATAAAAACACAGACCAAATATACATGGGGAAAACCCTTTTGGGAGAAAAAACTCCACATTCCAAAAGCTTGAACAATTTATTATCTGTAAACAAACGGTTGCAATACACTTGCAGTACAAGCTTCTATGGGAGTTTGTCTGTGGTCAATTCTAGAGTAAATCAGGCAACATAACGGTATCTCAACACATCATCATCATAGTACTCCAAAATACAAGTTCTCAATATATAGGAGCTTACAATGCATAAATTAGACATTTCTAAATCGACTGCCAAAGGCTTAAAATGCAACATGGAAAATGCCAAAAGCATTGCACAATTATAATGGTAAGTTTCCAATTGTCACCACATGCAAAATTGCAACTGCCAATTGTCACTAAACTTGCACATGCAAAACCTACACTTGCCGAATAATAACTGCACCTCGAAAACTCACATTCTATGCAAGCTCAACACGGAAATAGAGAATGCCTTTATGGACAACTCCACCTATAAATGCAATTTTCCAACTTGACTCCTCATCAGAAATAGAAATTGCAAGTAACTCACATGACAATGTGAGATAATTATCAACATTAAATATTTAAATAATCAATGCTACGAAAAAACAAAGGTTGAGACATCTTCATTTTCCTAACATATATCAACTTACTAATCAAACTCATCATAGGCTTAGTGAAACTCAAAACATATTCCACACAAGCACACCACTAATTATCCAAGATTGATGTTTTGATCTTTTGGATGCACATGAAGTCTCTACAAGCTAACATAGTGTAAAAGAAATAAAACAATTAAAAAAGTAGATAACAAAAAAATTAAGAAGATAATAAAAAATAAAATTACCTTCAACAACTCCAATTTGGAGGACTTGAAGATGGCTTGTGACATATGATTTGTCATAAATGTTTGAATCTCCTTAGCCTTGTTGTAGATTTCTTTGACCCACTTAATTTGCGTGCCAAATTTTTGCATCACCAATTTGAGGGAGTGGATGACATATGGTGTTTAGAAAATATGTTTGTATGCACCCCCCACTACCAAATTTGCATCCTTTACTTGCCCCTCACAATGGACAACTTTCAAAAACATTGCTACTTTAGGGGGCACTGCAATGACATGAATCAATGGCCTTGTGATGTCCCCTTCTCAATCCTAAGCTTTTCAGTGACCATTAGCCTATTTTTGGAGTCCTGTAGGCTATTTAGAGGCGTTTCAGGGGATTCCAAGAATCTTGGAGGATTCTTGCCTGAGTGTTTATGAGTTTTTTGAGATCCTCGATGGGTAGGATTGCTATTTTTAGCACTTACTATTTTTTGTAAGCTTTAGTTGCATCTCAATTTGGGCTAATTTGGCATTTGGGCACACTTACTATTTTTAGTAAGTGCTATTTTGGGCACTTGGTCCTGGCAGCGATATAGTATAGGGTTTCTAGTTTTGGTAGTGGTGGCAGTTTCAATTGTTGAGCTTTGTTATGTTTGGTAGTTTAGTCATCCGCCATCTTTGGAGTTCGAAAAAGGCAATATTATAAATTTATAACTTAAGTCATAAAGTTAAAATTGACCCCTTGTACCTCAATGCCTAGGTTTGATGACTTAAGTTTATTTTTAAAAAGTGAACTTGCTCATTCTAAGGTGGATGCCAAAGTTGGGGGTCTTAAGTGAAAATCAAAATAAAATATTATTTCCTTGAGATGGCCGTCCCATTCTTAGGGAAAAGGCATTCAAAATTTTGGAGCCCTAATTTTTATTTAAACCCCCTCTATGCTCTCATTTGGTTATGCAATTGGAAGATAACAAAGTGCTACCGAATTGGTGACAAAATCCTTGGACTTTGAGGACGAAAACCCTCAAGGTTGCTCTAGTTTTGGAGTTGCAAGATACTCCCTAGTTGGACGTGGGTGTGGCTCCATTGCAGGGGTTACCATTGAGCTTATTTGGTGATCCCTTTCAGTTCATTTTCAGTTTTGGCTTATTATGATGCTTTTCAGATATGCATTTTTGGTGCGAGTATTGACTTGCAGTGTTTTGGGAGCATTTTGGAGTGATTCCTTGGAGTTTTCAGTTTGCTGGTTGCTTCATTCCAACCGTAGGCCATACCATATGTTTGCTCGTGTTGATTGGTGGCTTTACTAACTTTTTGTGGGTGTTGATCTAATTGGTTTCTCATCCTAGGGCGCCCCCTTGTGCCAAATTGCAGAGGAAATGGATTTTTAGAGGCAGGTTGCCCCCTTGCAGCAGGCTGTACAGTTTGGGCCTGAGTTCCTTGGCTGGTGACAGTGATTTGTCCTCATTTCTTAGTGTTTGGGAGTCTCCATTTGGTGGTGATTGACCCTCTTGCTGCCTGCAAGCACTTGGGAAGCCTTGCCATGATGTTAGAATGTCTTTCTAGGAGGGCATGGCTTTAGCAAGCTTGCTGGTTGGTGTTTTCAGACTGCTGCACTCCTTTATCAGACCTGCAATTTTAGCCTGTCTTGTCACAATCCTTTGGTGGTCATTCCATGAGGTATATTTGATAGTACTTGGTTGGGGAATACTTATTTCTTTTTGGGGGTTTATTTTGGAGAGTTGTGCCTAGAGTTATCATTATTTTCATATTGTAGCAGCAACTTATGATATTTTGAAACTTTGTAATGAGCTGCTTTGTAACACTGTTTTGGTAGTACCATCGGTGATTTAGCTCTTTTGATTATTGCTGCTTACCCCACTGAATAAGTTGTCTCTTATTGCTCACTGAATAAGTGGATGCCCATTGAATAATTGGATAAACTTTTTTGCTTTCATGTCATTCCTGCTGAATAAGTGGATGAGTTTTTTTTACTTTCATGTTATTCCTGCTGAATAAGCGGATGAGTTTTTTTAACTTTCATGTTATGCCCGTTAAATAAGTGGAGGACCTTTCTTTTGCTTGGTCGGCTAGCTGCCAACGCTTTCTTTGCTAGTTGTAATTTTCGCTGAATAAGTGGAGGTTTCATTTCATGCATTTGGAGATTTCATACTCACCCCATTGAACAAGTGGTTTACTTAAAAAACACCTAATTGTAAGCCTTACCACCGTACACTCTCACCTTGCCCACATTGGGATTTGGGTGATTAGAAAGTGGAAGGTATTTGCTTTCAATTTATTCTTGGTTATCACTCACCCCACTAAACAAGTGGTTGCTTTCAGTTAATACAATGTACGCCTTGCCACTATATGTTCTCATCTTGCCCACATCGAGATCTAGGTGATCAAAAATTGGAAGGTAGCTTAATTTAGTTGATTATCATTGTTGTTTTGGCTAATGCTAATGGGTGCAAAATTGAAAAAAATTGGGGTGGATATTATAGGCTTATTTTTTCAATATTTCCATCCATTAGAAATGGACACTCCTATTTTGAGCCATATATCCTTAGTTGTCCTCAATGGTGTCTCTGTAGAAGCTGTTTCTTTGGCCAATGGGGTGGTGTGCACCTTTGTATACCCATGACTAGTGTAAATAGTAGGTGCATTAGCAATTGTTGTCATCTTTTTTTACTACTTTGGTGATTTGACAAGTTTGAAAGGAAACCCATTGCCATAAATTCAATGAGCAATGCTCTAATCTATGACCTTCATCGACTCATTATAAAAGGCATTTTCCAATGGGCCACTTTTATATGAAACAAAGGTGGTGTCGTCTACATGGGAAGATAGCGGCAACATGAAAGGATGTGGGCTAGCTGGTATTGTAAAACCACTAGGAGGCTTATGCAATCCTTCCTTAGATATTGGATGTGGTATTTTCTTTGCTTTGTTACCTATTTTTGGGGGCAAAAATAAAAATTAAATTAAGAAAGACCTAAGTACAAGTACACCATAGAGATTTCCAAATGGCCATAGTCACCACAATAAACAACATAAAAAGAATCCACAAGGGATCCTTACAAAACCAACTAACAGGGAACATAAAAGAGCTATAAATGCAGACAATCCTCATTCTTGCCAACCTCGACCCACTTATATCGATCCCTCTTATCCTCAAAGAATTTTATGAAGTAATGGGGAGTTTGATAAGCACATGATTATACTAAGGAGGTGGGGGCGAGGGGGAGGCGGGGGCGGGGGTGTGAATCAGTATAATACAATTTTAACTTTTTCAAACTTAATTTACCACAACAATAACAACCATGCAAGATTTAACAATTAAGAACACCGGGATTTACGTGGAAACCCTTCCGGGAGAAAACCACAGTACAAAATAATGTACTTATACAGTAATTGCTGATAACAACTTTTGTAGGCACCAACCTATAGGAGACACCAATCCCATAGACTAAGCACCAACTCATTGAGAGTAACCAAACTTTTCTTTAGCAAGGCACCAACCTTGTCCTATTTGAGGCACCAACCTCTATTTGATTTGTGAGCACCAACCAACTAGATTTCTCTTTAAAAATTCTGCTATAACTCCCTTCCTAATTTTCTACAATTCTCTTCTTGAATCTGCTGTAAGCTGATCATAAATTTGCCACACAAATCTGATCATAATCTCCTTACAAACCTGCACATAATTTTCTCATAATCTTCTCATGAATCTGCAATTAATCATCTCAATTTCAAATTTTTGAGGTGGTTGATGAAGATGTTCCACGAATGGAATTAAGTGGGAAAAGTTCAATGATTTGTAACACTTTCAAAAAGGGAACTTCACTTATTAAGCAAGATCTATTATGGATCATTAATAAAGGCAATAATGCTCTATTTTGGGATGATTATTGGGACAATCATCCTCCCATTATCTCTTATTTTTCAAGAAGAGAAAGATTATAATAAGAGGAAGATTATGGGAGGATGATTGTCCCAAGAATCATCCCAAAATATATCTTATTGCCTAATAGCCTCCTTGGATATATCTTGGAAAGAAGACAAATGATCGCCCTGCATTGAGATGAGGGAAGTAATAACACTCCCACTTCTCCAATATTTCATAGAATTATGGAAGAAAGAAGTATTCTTGTCACCTTCTTGAAGCCAATCTATTGTGGATTTCAATTTTGAAAACATTTCTTCCTAAACCTCCCATTTAGATAATTCTTTGGAACAAGTAGCTTCCTCCTTCAAAAGCTCCTTAGTCATACCCTCATCCTTAATTTGGGAAGTAATTCTCTCTAGCTCCTTTTGAAGAGAAAATTTTGATTGAAAAATATTTCCATTACAGCATTTGTTCCACTTCTTAAACTCGTATTTAACAAATTGAAGCCTTTTAAAAAGGAATGCATAGCTGTGCCAAGAGTAGGCTTCCCTTCAACTCGCTGGTTCTTCATGAGGTTAAGCAAATTTGAATCTTGAAGTGGCATGAGTTGAAACTTGCAAGGAGGATGCCTTGGGAGTAAAAAGGCTGAAGAGAATTTGATTGGCTAGTGGTCAGATTCATTCCAACCCAATTTTTTTGAAAATGAAGCCCAACTATCACCAATCCAATGATTAGAGACCAATAATCTATCCAATCTTTTTGAAATTGAGTCAGCTCCACTTCTTTTGTTGATCTAGGTGAAGGTATTGTTTCTCAATACCATATCCATCAATTTAAGAAAGGGTATATTCTCTGTCAACATAGCAGAGGGTCCGAGACAATCAGTGCCTCCTTTTTCTCATTCATATTAGCTATAACATTAAAATCCCCCGCTAATATCCAAGGGAGAGAAGGCACTAAAGAACAAATAAATCTAACATGGGTCCAAAGTAAAACCTTACGTACACATTTGTGAGCAAGATAGTTTCACCCGAATCAAAGCAAGAGGCCACCATCAAAATTGAATTTCTACTCTCCAAGCACCAAGACAAGCTAATGTTACAAGGATTCCAAAAGCAAGCTGCTCCCCTAGCATTGCCAAGGGCCCCAATACACAGACATTGACCACCTTTCCAAATTTTGGATGATATACTAACCATATCTGCCACTAATGACTTTGTTTCCTGAATGAAAGTATATCTGATCTGTGTCCTCAAATAAGATCACAAGCAACTTTTTGTTAAGGGATGCTACTCAAACCCTTAGCATTCCAAGATATCATAATCATTTCGTGGGATTAGAGAAATGCGTGTCAATTGTTTTAAATTTTTAATGACACCCAATTCCACCAACGACTCCCCAATCAACTTGACCTTTTCTTGGTCCTTTTTCCTTCCTACTTTTGAACCCTTATCATGACCCCCTTTCTTAATGTTTTTTTGTTGAAGCCCTAACAAGAGGGGTTCTTTCCTTTTCACCTCATCCTTCGTCCCTAGATCAAGAATAGTCTTTGATATATCATTGACTTCCTTTGACTCCCTTTGCATAAAATCTAAAGGAATAGAGCCTTTTTTGGTTGCATGTGATTCCAAAGCTTCTTGATGCTCGACATCCTTTTCAGTTTGACTTGAAATAATTTTTTTTCTTCCAACGATGGGACTTGCATATCAAGGGAAGGTATTTAGTCATAAGGCTTTAAAGTGTTACCCCGAGCTTGGTTCGTGCATATCCTGGTTGATCTTGGTGATTTTGTGTCGCATTGTAGTCATATCCTCATTGCTTCCTAGAGCATCAAATCTATTGCTAGAATTCCCCTCAAATAAATCCTTTTGTTGACGGTATTAATCTTTCCTCTATTGTTAGACTGCATAAGAATAAAACCATTTGAGTTAGGCTATTCAATAGTAATTGGAGCTTTCCCTTTTGCATTTCCATTTGCTTCCACCATAGAAACACCTTGTTGGTACGAAGGATCCTCTAAGATGTGTTTTCAATAGTTTCTCTGAAGATGCCCATAACTATGACACAAACGACATCTGAAAGTAAAGGCTTCATAATCCACTTGTTGAATACAATTCATATTTCCTAATCAAATTTCTAATGAATTGGGCAAAGGATTATTGAGATCAATCCTTACATAGGTATGGGCATATGTAGTTACCTTTCTCTCAAGTGTTTGATGAGAAGGGCGTAGAGGATTCCTAAGAACAACTATAGTGGAATGAAGAATACCAGTTCTCCAAAATTCCATGGGTAGTCTAAGAAGACTAACCTAATGTTAAACTACAATCTAAGAGGGAAGCTATTCCATCAGATCAAATCCAACATGCCATGGCTTGATGAACAAACTTGCTTGATTGTGAAAATACGACACTCCTTCAAAAGTCTTATGTCTATCTGCCCTTCTAGTAAAAACTACAAAGAAAAAGCTATTAGCAGCCAAAACAACCTCTAAATCTCCCTTAGGCTGCCATGTATTACGAACCGAATTTTCCAAGAAAGGCAAAGTAGCTCAAAAACCCATGAACATAGAAATCAATGCATGTTTAGATAAATAAAGCACATCCTCAACAATCATATTTGGATTAATAACCACAATGGATCGTTCAACACATTTTAAAACACCCATTTGTTGTGGAACTATTCTCCATTCTTTTATTAGTCCTAGCTTGCATGAGAAAATTAACAGCATTAACATGTTTAGAGATTGAACCCTCATCTATTCAGACGTCTTTAAATGAAATAAATAGGGGCCCACCTTGAATCCCCTCTAGATCCCTCCATATGATAACAACCAAACCTAGACAAAACACTAAATCATTGAAAGCTAGACAAAGGAGATGAAGCCAATCCCACACACAATTGTAATGTCCCCTTCCCAACAGTGATCAATGCATTTGGTCGTTAGCCTATCTCGGAGGCCCGTAGGCTAGTTGGAAGCAAAAATTAGGGTTTCCTATTTTCTAGGAGGATACTTTGATAGTTTTGGAGGTTTGCATGTTGGAGTTTTGTTGTTTGGATTTTGGATTCCTTCTGGGTTTTTAGAGAGCTTCACGGTGGTTTTACATGCAACTGAAATAGGTAAGTTTTCCAAATTTACTATTTTTAGTATGTTGTGACGGTAGCTCAGAATGTGGTTAAAATCCATTTGGACACACTTAATATTTTTAGCAGTATGCTATTTATAGTAAGTGCTATTTTTAGCAAGGTTTCAGCAGTCTAGTTCAGACGCTATTTTAGGCAAGTCAGTTTGAGTAGTTTGGTCTCCTGCACTCTTGGAGCTCAGTTTTGGTAAATTTAGTATTTTGTTTGAATTTATATTTTAAGTGAAAATATGTTGCTAAGGCTTGGAGGATGCCTAACTTGGAGAGATAAGTTAATTTTATAAAGGTGATTTTTATAAAGTATTTTCACTTAACCTTTTGGATGCCTAACTCATGTGATTATTTGCATTTTTAATTCACTTCTTTTTCATGTTGGACACCAAGTTAAGGAGGTAAATGAAGTTTGAATGAAATCCAAATGCAGTTTGATACAGGTGAATTTGAATGTCATGTTTGGGCGCCCTAATTGGAGGGAAAGACTTTTTGAATTTGTGGAGAAGTTATAAATAAGAGTGTTGGGCTTCATTGTTGGTATCCATTGAAAATTATAACGAAGTGTTGCCGAAATTGCTACTCACTCGTTTCGAGGAATGCATACCTCTTAGGAAAACTTAGTTTCATGCTTGTAAGATAGCACCTAGCTAAGCCTTGGACTGTTCTTTACACTGAAGAACAGATTGAGCATAATGGAGAAGTTTTTTATTGATGTTTCCTGAAGTTTTGGTGTGTTTCTCAGTCTTTTAATGTTGTTGATTTTTTGCTAGCTGTAGCACGTTTTTGCTTGTAGTTCACTGGGTGATTTTTTGATGATTTTGGGTATTGACCCCATGTTTGAGTCTTCCTTGGGCGCCTCACTTTGTGGAGTTTTAGATTTTATTATGGTGAAATGAATTTCTTCTTGCTGGTCGCCCTCTCCTTGAAGGCCGTACCTCTCCTGCAGTGCCTTGGAAAGCATGCATAAATTATTTAGAGGTGTTTGTTGCCGTTTCTTGACTTTGACTTGGGCGCCTACCTCCTATGCTTCATTTGCACTTTGTTTCATATCAATCGGAGGAATATTGGATGAGTTGTGAGCATTTTGGTGTGATTCATGCTTGCTGGTTTGAGTTTTTTGTACGCTGGTTTTTCATATCAGATTGTTAGAAGTTTAGATTTTGGCTTGTTTTCCATAGTTGATTAGCTTGTGAAGTTTTGGAGATCATCTAATATCATTTGCAGTGGATTGGACAGCTATATACTTGTGTAACTGCAGATTACTTCTCATTGTAAGGTTGAAATTAGTAGTATTGATTTAGTCACTTTATATTTCTGCAGTTTACTTTGTAATTCCCACTTTTAGTGGAAGGGACATGCCTTGCCATCCATTTACTTTTAGCATTTGCTTTTTGTACTGTCCGCTGAACAAGTGGAAGGGGTCGGCAAGCTGCCCATACTTTACTTTTCAGTACTTTGTAATTCATCATCATGCTAATCAGCTGAGCCGTCAATATACTCCCGCTGAATAAGTGGTCGAGTTGCATTTGCATCTTATTTTGATCGGTTGAGCTGTCCTTTCATTGTACTTTTTCAGCTTTACATGCTAACGATCCCCTTTCTACCGTATGCTCTCACCTTGCCCACACCGGGATCTGGGTGATCAGAAAGTGAAAGAGTTCCTTTCAGTTGGTTATTTGGATTTTCTAATGCTAATGGTTGAAGTGAAAAAATTAAAAAAAAATTGTGGGGATATTTCAGTAGTATCAGAGCTGGTTTTCCTGCCAACTTGTGTAAATTTAGAGATTCAGCTTGTTAGATGAGTGATAGAGATATTAGATACTACAACAGAGAGCAGAAGAGACAACAGTATCAGAATCCTCCAGTTTTTGAAGGGGACACTTTTTCAGAGGTTCTAAGGAACTGTGAGGCCGCAGTTGAGACAATGGCAGAAAGAGACAAGGGAATAGCCCGTGATGAAGATAGAGATACTAGAACTGAGAGAAAGTTCGACTTGATGTTGGACATGATGACTTGGTTGCTTGCTAAAATGGACCAGCAAGTAACTCTGACAAAGCAAAACTTTGATGGTGAAAACAGTGACTCTAACACCAACCCAAGAGGGAGAACTATTGGGCAACATGCAACAAATACTAGAGGATCAACCTCTAGACCTCTTTTTCCTACCTTTACTCAAAGGGAGGAATCACCAGTTGAGACCAGAGTACCTTTGGTGGATGATGCGAGACAAGCCTACATGGAATATGCCTCGTTACCTACTGAGATCAAGGACCAATGGACCTTTGATCAGTTCATGAACCAAAGAAATAGGAGGAGCGACAAAAGAGTTGATTACCGTGGTCCTATGGGTCATAGAACAGATTATCATCAAGCTCTTGGAAAGGTGACCTTGGCCCATTTTGATGGGAGTGATAAGTGTTTGGCATGGTCGTGGGTTCAGAAGCTCGACAACTATCTTTCACTAAGACCAATGCCAGAAGAAGACGCCATCAAGTTTGCTACCTTGCACTTGGAGGGAGCCACTCCTGAGTGGTGGTATCATGGTTTGGTCACTCTTGGCCATAACCTCATTCAAACATATGAAGAGTTCACCAACAGGTTGATTGAGAGGTTTGACACTAAGGATCATGAAATGAAGTTTCGTGAGCTTGCATAGCTGAAACAACATGGCTCATTGGATGCATACATTGCAGATTTTCAAAGGCTTTCCGTGATGGTGCCCAACATCATTGAAAGAAGGCTTGTTGTGTTGTTCTCAGAAGGTTTAATGGAACCCTTGAAGGGGTGGGTTAAAGAATTTGATCCACCAAGTCTTGATGAGGCTATCAAGAAATCAAGAAGTATGGAATTGGCTGCTCCTAGGCCTAAATTTCAGTCAAAGCCCTTTACACACAAGAAAGACAAGAAGCATTTTTCAAATCAGTCGAAGAGGTTTCCTTCTAAGATGGATGATGAGCTTCGTGAGAAGCTTAGAAAGGAGGGTAAATGTTACACATGTAAAGAACCATGGACTAAAGGCCATAGGTGTTATGGAAGGGGTCATTCTAATCACATGGAGGCCTATTTTGATCTTGGATCAGAATCCGATTATTCAGAACAGCGGTCTGATTTTGCGGAAAGTGATGAAGAAAAAGCTCCAGAAGAGTTTGATAAAGAGCAAGGAGGTGGGGGCACATTTGCCCAACTCTCTAGTTTTCAAAAGAAAATCTTTCAAGGTTCGTGGTGTGCTTGGAGGGCAGTGAACTGTTGCTTTGATTGATACTGAAGCAACACATAATTTCATTGATGAAGGTGTGGTTGCAAAGAGAGGACTCAAAACTGAAGAATCTGAAGGATTTAAAGTCATGGTAGCTAATGGGTTTCATATCTCTTACAATCCAAAGATTTCTAACTTGTCTATGCAACTGGGTAACTATGAAGTCAAAGATGACTTCTATGTTGTTAGCATTGGAGATACCGATGTAGTACTTGGAATTCAATGGCTGCAATTTCTCTAAATTTGCAAACAATGGAGTTAAAGTTTCAATCAGATGGAAAGAAGGTGGTAAGAGGAATGTCAAACGGAGGCCCATGAATTGTGTCTTTCAAAAGAATGGAAAGGCCGATTTGTCATGATCAAGTTGAATGGGTAGCGAAGTGCATGATTCTACCAGCTGATCCAGTTGAAGAAAAGAGGCACTATCCACCTGATATTCAGTCATTGATCACCAAGAAGAGCAAGGTCTTTGGTAGCTTACCTCCTGGGTGACCTCCTGAAAGAGGAATTGAGCATGTCATAGAACTCGAAGAAGGGGCCAAGCCAGTTATCACAACTCCTTACTGGTATCCTAAGAAGCAAAAAGATGAGATTGAAAAAGCCATTAAGGAACTCTTGGAGATGGGTTGTATTCACCCAAGAGTCCTTTTGCTTCAGCAATTGTGCTTGTGAAGAAAAAGGATGGCACCATTTGCATATGTGTGGACTACCGTGCATTGAATCAAAAGACAATAAAAAACTGGTACCCCATCCCCAGGATAGATGAGCTACATGGAGCCAAGTTCTTTTCGAAGATTGATCTAAGATCCAGCTACCATTAGATTCGCATGAGGGAATCAGACATTGAGAAGATGACATTTCGGTGCCACTATGGACATTTTGAGTTCTTAGTCATGCCTTTTGGATTGACTAATGCCCTTGCTACTTTCCAGTCTTGTATGAACTGAATCTTTCAGAAGCAGTTGAGAAAGTTTGTGTTGATTTTCTTTGATGATATTCTCATTTTCAGCAAGTCTTGGGAAGAACACCTTAAGCATTTGGAGGAAGTGCTTAGCATCCTTGAATCAAAATGTTTGTTTTCCAAAGAGTCCAAATGTGAATTTGGAATGACGGAGCTGCTCTACCTTGGTCACATAATCAGTGTTGAGGGAGTGAGAGTTGATCCATAGAAGATCAAGACAATCTTGGATTGGCCACCTCCAAAGAACTTGACACATTTGAAGGGGTTCTTGGGTCTTTATGCTTCTACAAAAGATTTGTTAAAGGCTACTCTCAAATAGCTGCTCCTCCTATTGATCTCACCATGAAGGGAGCTTTTGTATGGTAAAAAAAAACACAAGTTGTTTTTGATAAGTTCAAGCAACTCATGAGTTCATGCCTATTTTTGGCTATACTCAATTTCACCAAGCCATTTGAGTTGCAATGTAACGCATCAGGAGGAGTTGGGGTTGTTTTGATGCAAGAAAAACATCCTATTGTGTTTGAGAGCAGAAAATTAAGAGGTTTTGATAGAACTTACTCAATCTATGACACAGAAATGCTTGCAATCATGCACACATTGACCAAGTTTAGACAATACTTGGTGGGGAGCAAATTTGTTGTCGAAACTGATCACAATAGCCTCAAACACTTTATGCACCAGAAGGATTTGAACGAAAGGCAACAAAAATGGGTGAGTAAGCTTCAAGCTTACGATTTTGACATTGAGTATGTGAAAGACAAAAACAACATAGTGGTGGATGCACTTTCTAGAAGGCCTCATTTGAGTTCATTATGTGACCTTACTGTTGATTGGAAGGAGTTGTTGCTTGCTGATTATGCCAAAAATTAGTTTGCAACCAGCATTATTGAAGGTACTTTTCATGATGAAAGGTACAAAGTGGTTGATGGTTTGATACACTACAAGGGGAGAATCTTCTTAATACCAAAATCTAAGCTCAAAAAGAAGGTTTTGCAACCATTTCATGACATTCCACTTGCTGGCCATCAAGGTTATTTCAAGACCTATAGGCAAATCCGTGAAAGATTTTCATGGAAAGGGCTAAAAGATGATGTCTTGCGCTACATTAAAGAGTGTCACACTTGCCAAATGAACAAGAATGAGCATACTTTTCTAGCAGGTTTGTTGTAGCCTCTACCTATTCCCAACCAAAAATGGGAAAATATATCAATGGATTTCATCATTGGGTTGCCAAAAGCTCAAGGCAAAGATTGTATTTATGTTGTGGTTGATAGATTAACCAAGCTTGCTCATTTCTTTGCTATTACTAGTTCATTTTCAACAGCTCAAGTTGCAAATTTGTTTTTTCATGAGGTGTTTAGATTTCATGGGTTGCCAAAAAACATTGTGAGTGATAGGGACAAGTTCTTAAGCACTTTTTGGAAAAAAGTCTTTAGATTAAGTGGTACAGTGCTCACTCCAAACACTAATTATCACCCACAAACTGATGGGCAAACATAGATTGTGAACAAGTGGTTGGAGGGCTATCTTAGAAACTATGTTTCAGAGCAGTAGAAGGCTTGGGTGAGATGGCTTCATTTAGGAGAGTATTGCTACAATTCATCCTTTCACAGGTCTATCAGAATGTCTCCATTCATGGCTCTTTATGGATATGAGGCCCCTAGCTTTGCTGATTTGATGTTTGGTGATAGCAAAGCCCCTCAAGCGAGGGATATGTTGCAGCAGAGCGAAGATATTTTGAATTCTTTGAAAAACAATCTCCATCTTGCACAAAATCAACAAAAGATGTACATTGATCAACAACGTGTTGAGTGCACTTTTGAGGTTGGTGACATGGTCTTAGACTCTGGCTTTACATACAGTCTACTCTCAAGAAGAGTGGAGCAAAGAAACCCAAGCCATGTTTCTATGGGGCATTCAGAGTCATCAAGAGAGTTGGTGCAGTGGCTTATGAGTTGGAGCTACCGGCGAGTAGCAAAGTTCACAACGTCTTCCACATGTCTCGCCTCAAGAAGGTTCTTGGACACAATGTTGTTGCTTCTTTTGATTTGCCCCCTTTGGATGAGGAAGGACAATTGGTTTTGGTTCTAGAGGAGATTATTAATTCTAGAGAACACTCTTTGAGGAGGACAATCAAAGAGTATTTGGTGAAGTGGAAGAATTTGCCTATTGAGGATGCCACTTTGGAGAATGAGGAGATTTTGCGGCATCCAAACTTGCGGTTGCTTGAGGGCAAACAATCTTGGGGAGGGCGGATTGTAATGTCCCCTTCCTAACAGTGATCAGTGCAATTGGCCATTAGCCTATCCCAGTGGCCCGTAGGCTCGGAAGCAGAAATTAGGGTTTCCTATTTTTTAGGAGGATATTTTGGTAGTTTTGGAGGCTTGCATGTTAGCGTTTTGTTGTTTGGATTCTAGATTCTTTCTCTGTTTTCAGAGAGCTTCATAGTGGTGTGACATGCAATTGAAACAAGTAACTTTTTCGGACTTACTTTTTTTAGTAAGTTGCGGTGGCTGCTCAAAATGTGGTTAAAATGCATTTGGACACATTTACTATTTTTAGCAATATGCTATTTATAGTAAGTGCTATTTTTAGCAGGGTTTCAACAATCCAGTTCAGAGGTTATTTCAGGCAAGTCAGTTTGAGCAGTTTGGTCTCCCAAACTCTTGTAGCTCATTTTTGGTAAATTCAGTATTTTGTTTGAATTTATATTTTAAGTGAAAATATTGCTAAGGCTTGGAGGATGCCTAACTTGGAGAGATAAGTTAATTTTATAAAGGTGATTTATATAAAGTATTTTCACTTAACCTTTTGGACGCCTAACTCATGTGATTATTTGCATTTTTAATTAAGTCACCTCTTTCTCATGTTGGATGCCAAGTTAAGGAGGCAAATGAAGTTTGAATGAAATCCAAATGCAGTTTGATACAAGTGAATTTGAATGTCATGTTTGGGTGCCCTAATTGGAGGGAAATGCATTTTGAATTTGTGGAGAAGTTATAAATAAGAGTGTTGGGCGTCATTGTTGGTATCCATTGAAAATTATAACGAAGTGCTACCGAAATTGCTACTCACTCGCTTCGAGGAATGTGTACCTCCTAGCAAAACTTAGTTTTGTGCTTGCAAGATAGCACCTAGCTAAGCCTTGGATTGTTTTTTACACTGAAGAATATATTGAGCATAGTGGAGAAGTTTTTTATTGATGTTTTCTGAAGTTTTGGTGTGTTTCTCAGTCTTTTAATGCTGCTGGTTTTTTGCTAGCTGTAGCACGTTTTTGCTTGTAGCTCACTGGGTGATTTTTTGATGATTTTGGTATTGACCCCATGTTTGAGTCTTCCTTGGGCGCCTCACTTTGTGGAGTTTCAGATTTTATTATGATGAAATTAATTTCTTCTTGCTGGTTGCCCTCTCCTTGAAGGCCGTACCTCTCCTGCAGTGCCTTGGAAAGCGTGCACAAATTATTCAGAGGTGTTTGCTGTTGTTTCTTGACTTTGACTTGGGTGCCTACCTCCTATGCTTCATTTGCACTTTGTTTCATGTCAATTGGAGGAATATTGGATGAGTTGTGAGCATTTTGGTGTGATTCATGCTTGTTGATTTGAGTTTTCTTTACGCTGGTTTTTCATATCAGATTGTGAGAAGTTGAGATTTTGGCTTTTTTTCCATAGTTGATTAGCTTGTGAAGTTTTGGAGATCATCTAATATCATTTGCAGTGGATTGGACAGCTAAATACTCTTGTAACTTGCAGATTACTTCTCATTGTAAGGCTGAAATCAGTAGTACTGATTCAATAACTTTATATTTCTGCACTTTACTTTGTAATTCCCACTTTTAGAGGAAGGGATAGGCTTTGCCGTCCATTTACTTTTTGTACCGCCCATTGAACAAGCGGAAGGGGTCGGCAAGTCGCCCATACTTTAGTTTTCAGTACTTTGTAATTCATCATCATGCTGATCGGCCGAGCCATCAATCTACTCCTGTTGAATAAGTGGTCAAGATGCATTTGCATCTTATTCTAATCGACAAAGCCGTCAATATACTTTCACTGAATAAGTGGTCGATATGCATTTGCATCTTATTCTGATCGGCTGAGCCGTCCTTTCATTATATTTTTCCAGCTTTACATGCTAACGATCCCCTTTCTACCATATGCTCTCACCTTGCCCACATTGGGATCTTGGTGATCAGAAAGTTAAAAGGTTCCTTTCAACTGGGTATTTGGTTTTGCTAACACTAATAGGTGAAGTTGTTGTGAAAAAATTGAAAAACAATTGTGAGGGGATATTTCAACAATGCAGAAGTCACACATGCAATATCAATTAAAAAAAATAGAAACCAAAAACCCCTTTGCCTCATTGTACTTGGGATGAGTACTTCACAAAGTTATCAATTTTTTTTTGTAAGTACCATATTGTAGATCTGGAGGACCTTCTTTGCTCTGTTACTTAAAATGTCAACAACCTTTTGTTTTTTTGATATATGCCACGATTTGTTCCTTTGGAAAACCTTTTTTATTCAGCCTTAGACAAACTTTTATTCCTAAGGTGGTCATAGTTTATGGATGAGCTTTCACTTGATTATTTGGAGGACCTTATTTTCTCTGTTACTTATAGCGTTAGTATCCTTTTGTTTTTTGATATATGCCATGATTTGTTCCTTCAACAAACCTTTTTTATTCCTAAGCTGGTCAGTTTATGGGTGAGCTTTCACTTGACTATATGAGTTCTTACACCCATTCCCACATTCGCTATAGTTTTGGAGAAAACCCTCACTTTTAGGAAGTTGCTTAATCATGCATGTATGTTGCCAAAGCGGTGATGTTGAATCAGTTTTGAATGGCTTCTTTGGCATTGGGCCGGCTGAACTAGAACTTCCTACCATTTTGTATGAATAACAAAAACAAATCTTAAAAAAAAAAGCAAATACAAAAACCCTATAACATGTACAATTTAAAAAAAAATTAAACTAAACCATTTAAAAAAATATAAAAGAACTTTATTTTTTTTTGGGAAAACTTGAAAAAAATCACATATAAATTTACTTTCGATTGATAAGTCTTGTAGGTTCAGCTCTCTCTTTCACCTAACACACAACAAATTTGGTAGACTCCCTTTGTTGAGCCTTCACCTTTGAGAAAACAATCAACAACCCTCAAGAATGAAAAATGGCAGCTTGGAGGAAAAATAGCGTTTTGCTTCATTTGTTTGTGAAATTAGTCTAGTTTGAGTGACTTTAGATAAAAGTACTGAAATTTGAGCACTTGAGGGTCAAATCAGGTAACTTAAACTGTTTTTGTTTTTTTGGAAAAAATATTCAAATCTACAAAAATTTGCATGGAGCCTGTGGGTCTGCTGAGGTTTGAGGTGAAGAACCCACAGAGCACCTGGAGTTCTTGGGCCGGACCCTAAGCCTTTGTGGCCCAAAACCAAGACTCCGATTGTATTTTGCCAATATGCCGGCCAAAACAAAGACACCCGATAAATTAGTTGGTAACTTGAGAATTCATCCCAACGGGTTCAAGCATTCATTCAAAATGAAAAATTTAATAACCTGTAACAAATCATGAAACCCGTTACAAATTGTTGATTGCTGATCAATGATTTTTTTGGCATTTAAATCGCCCAAAAATAGCATTTAAAATTGGAAAAAATTGTGTAAAACTTTCCTGCAAACTGCCGACCCACAAAACCCTAAACACGAGCAAACAAAATTATAAATATGCAGTCGCGCGGCATTTTCTGGCACATGCGCATTGGCTGGGTTGTGAAAAATAGTCGAAGAGGCATTATTTGAGCTTGCAGGGAGTTGTTGGGAGGCATTGCTTCATGTAGGCATTTTGAAGACCATGTTTAGAAATTGATGTAGCATAATGATTTACTCTTGAGCTTTACAAATTTTACCATATTCAACTAATGGGTATCTAAATTTATTTTTTGTTCCGTTAAATATGAAATTTCTTTGTAATGTTTATATCTTGAGGACTAACTGGATTAGCTAATCCCTTCTTACAAACAAGAGCCACCTATTTGTCCAGTGGAGCAATTTGGTGTTAAGTTCTCCCATAGTGCCATCCCATAATTGCACGTTGTTCTTGATGCTAAGTGAAATCCCAAAAAGTTTATAGGTAGAGTTCCTTCCTGATATACCAGATTATGAAGAATAGCTCATTTTCATCTAATAAGGATATTTAGGAAAAAGACAGTATATTTCTCCATTCACTTGCTGTGCAGAAGCAATTTGGTAAATATGAAAAATATTATGGAATTTGTTGAATTCTTTGGGAAGGAAACTAGCAAAAAAAAATAAAAGGTGTATTATTTGCAAAGTGAAAATTATAAAATCTGTCTCCTTTGATGTGGGAAACCCAAAGACTGAGCCCTAACTTTTAGTAACTTGAAATGTGCTAATGTGTTAGTGATGGAAATAGATTCAATTCTAAGTTGAAAATCCCTTCCAAAACTAGCACTTCTTCAACCACAATATAAAGAGAAGCTATGAACAATTCCAAACCAATTCATAGGAAAATGTTTTTACTGTAAAAGTATGGAAGAGGTATGTCTAAGGCTAAAGTAATACTCTATAGAAGAAGTCTGGTCATATTTTTCTTATAAAGGATAATCATTTAGAAATTGAAAAACTGACCTAAACAGTCTCTACCAAAATATTTTTGATCTCAAAGAGTCAAAGCAATCAAATATTTCTTTATTTACATACTAGAAGTTCACAATGTTGTAGAAGGTGCTAAATCAAGGTTCAATGTGTATTATACTAGATTGAATTAAAATGCTTTTGCAGATTAGATCATAATGCCATGTCAAAAAGACTTTGCATGGACACATTGCACATCAGTCTTGGGTACAACTAAGGTTAAATGTAATTGGTGTCTCAATGATATCAACGGTGGCATTTTTCGCTTCAAATGGCATTTGGCAAAGGTGGTGAGAAATAACCTAAGTTACCGGTTCGGGTTCGGGGACGGGTTCGGGTACGAGAACCCGGTACGTGGGTACGTGAAAATTTTTTTTAGGGGTTTGGGTACATATGGGTACGTGTATATATATATATATATATAAAAATATATATATATATGTATTATATATACAAAAAAAAAAGAGAAATATACAGAATTGTAAAACTAAATCATTTCATAGTATGATACTTGATCATTGATCAATGCCAAATGCCAAAGATAAATATTAAATGTCAATTGATAGTTGTATTTGACTGATTTGAAAGCAAATTGGGTACAAAATGGCATCCTCATGTGGAATGCGTTGATGTTGATATTCTTAAACAAAATGAAAATAGAAAATTGTTTTTGTAAAACTGAAAGTAAATACTATATTAATATATTTTACAAATTTACATCTTCCTCTTTCCCATAAAAATGAGGTGCGGCATGGAGTTTTGTATGGTTTCAAAAGCCTTAAATGCGATATTATAGATGAAGACTTGTAGGAAAACTATGGAAACTTGGACTTGGAGAGTACCAATTAAATTCAATGGGAGTTTGAGGGCAATGTCTCCAATGGGGTCGAGGGGCAGCGCCCCTTGTGGGGGTCTAGGGGCAATGCCCCAAGTGGGGTCGAGGGGCAGTGGGGGTCTGGGGGCAACGCCCCTGTTCGCGGTCGTCTCGGGGGAATATCACCAATTTAAGGCTTTTGAAACCATACAAAACTCCATGGCGCACCTCATATTAATAATAATAATTAAAAAAAAAATGTTTTTATAAGTTCTGGGCCGTGGGTTCTTCGAGGTACGCCCGGGTACATGCCTGGTACCTTCGGGTCCGCGCACCAAACAGCCGGATGCGCCCTGGGTACGCACAGGGTGCGTGCCCAGCGCGTACCCGCAGGCGAACCCGTACCGGGTTCGAACCCGAACCGGGTTCGAGGCCTCTAGGTACGCATCCGGTAACTTAGGAAATAACACCATTCCTTGTACAAAATGGCTTTCAGATGTGACATATTAGGCAAAACAAGCTCTTCAAGCAATTTTTGAGGGTAAGGCTAAAAGGCAAGAACCAAGATTGAAATAGACTACAGATGATATGAGGAATCACTTGGATGTGGAAGATGGTGCACATGAGTGTTTTAGGGAATCTAGGTCAACACCTTCTATAGCATGTGGCCAAACAGGTGGAGGAAACATTATTTTTTTTCTCGCACCTTGTACTACACCAAGATCACATACCACTTTGGAGAGTATAGGATGGAGGAAGAATGTCCATGAACAAGCAAAGAAGGTCATAGAAAATTTTTAGTACTACTCTAGCTTGCCATTCTATGTTGTTGAGTCTTCATACTGGAAAGGTATGGTGGATGCTATTGTAGTTGTAGGTCTTGAGTTTCGAGCCCCATTTTATGAGACATTGAGGGTTGGAATGCTCAATGATGGAGTACAAAATGTTAAGGATGTTGTTAATCAGCATGAAGTAGAGTGGGAAAGGACTGGTTGCACCATAATGTTAGATGGATGGATAGATAGAAGGAACCGAACCTTCATCAACTTCCTTGTCTCTTGTGATATTGGCGTGACATTTTTGAATTCTATGGATGCATCAAACACAATCAAATTTGGAGCAGCATTGTTCGAAATGTTTGAGCCGGTGGTCAAAGATGTAGGACCAAAAATTTCAGTTTATTACAAACAATGCTACTGCTTGTGCTATTGCTAGGAGACTCTTGACAAACACATACCCCTCTATATTTTTTACCCCATGTGCAACACATTGCCTTGATCTAACCCTAAAGGACATTGGAAAACTTAAACGGGTTAAGAAGGTATTGTAAAAGGCTCGCACAGTTACCAAATTTATCTATAATCGCACAAGGGTTTTGTGTATGATGTACTCTTTCACAAAGGGCAAGGAGTTAGTTTGACCAAAGGTGACAATATTGGCAACACACTTCCTTGCACTATAGACTCTTTGCCAACAATTATGAATTTGAAATGAATGTTTCTTCACGGTTGGATGGAGTTCAGCTTCACAAATCAAGCAGATGGCATAGTAGTGGCAGAGTACGTTTATTCTACTAGTTTTTGGGATGCGGTAAAGTTTTGAGACTAGTGGATGGGGATAAATCCCCCATGGGATATTTGTATGAGGCCATGGATAGGGCCAAGGAAGTGATTAGGGGTAGGATGGAAAATAACAGGGATAGGTATATGCCATTATGGGACACAATTGATAGAAGATGGGATCGACAGATGCATTCTCCTCTCTATGTTGTCGGATGCCATCTTAATCCAATGTTGTTCTATAACTCTTCATTTTGACATGATGATGGCGAGGTCACATAGGGCTTGTTCATATGCATGGAGAAAATGTTTCATACCTCAGAAGATGTATGGAGAAAATGTTTCATACCTCAGAAGCATTGCAAACAACTGTGGCAGAGCTGCCAATGTACAAGCAAGCAAGGGGTTTTCTCTCATCTAAGGTTGTCTTGGAAGGCATAAAGACCTTCAAACTAGGTAATAGAGTCAAAATTTTGACAGTCTCTTTATTTTGTGGACATGTACATTAAATGTGTTAAGATTTTAAGATATTCTTGCATGATATCTCCAAATAATGTGTTTTTAGTGCTATGGTGGGATGTTTTGGGCACAAACCCAAAATGTTTAGATGGATGGCTAGACGCATTTTGAGCCAGCCATGCAGTTCATCTACTTGTGAGAAGTACTTGAAGTGCTTTTGAACCATAGTTACAAGACTCAGACTCGGCTAGGGTGACTCGGCTCTGGACTTGTGACTCGATGCCCAGACTCGGCGTAGACTCAACAAAATGAAAAAACCCTAAAAATTTAGAGGATTTTAAGGATTTAAAACTTGTTTCCAACACCCTTTATTGAATAAACCTTAAAGACACAATAACATCATTAAATAGAAGCAAATTTGATCACATACACAAGTATACATCAATCACACAAGTATAAAGTAAACGAATTGTAGCTGAGCTACTAAAGAAAATAGCACACTAAGATATATAAATATAATCAAATGTATACAAAACTCATGGAATATGAAATCCATGACATCAAATGTTCCATACAAATATGAAATATCAAAACAATAGCTACAATTCTATGGCATAGTGGAGCCAACATCCTTCCTACGAAGGCGTCTAAGGGTCATGGATGATGTAGCAGCTGCAACCATAGTCTCTACTTGTGTCTCCATGCCACTCTCACCAACACCAGCTGTGTCTCCTCGTGCTCTAGCCTCCTCCTCAGCCATGGCTACAACCTTAGCCTCTCTATCTGCCTGGTCCACCCAATCAAGGTCCTTGTCACTAAAGACTGCATTTGTAGCCTTAGTGATCCACTCAGGCTGTGGATCAACCTCCTCTAGCTTGATCGGGGTGGAGTCCTGGTCAAAAATATTCCTGTATTTGAGCCGAACGTTGTAATGAACATATACCAAATCGTTCATCCTCTTCACTGACAGTCTATTGCGCTTCTTGGAGTGTATGTGCTCAAACATACTCCAATTGCGCTCACAACCAGATTAACTGCATTTATACGAATGGAAACCTTTTGAAGGTTCGGTGTATCGGAACCAAACATATGCCACCATCTATCGGAGATGAGAAAAAGAAACAAAATCAATCGCATTTCCACTTTTAATTTTCAAGTTTCAAGTTTCAAGTTCAACATTTAATAATAAATTATAATATAAAAACATGAAATTTATGCCCTTAAATATATTTCTACCTAGCTGTAATGTTGTCCTACTCTCTTTGCACAATTGATGTGCAAAGAGGTCTCCTTGTGCTTTAGTGAAGGCATCTATCTCGTGCACTATCTGTGTAGTAACAACAAGCAACATCCGCTCTATCGTCGAATAGAGCCCACTAAGAATCTCTTTATCTGCATGGAAATCATGGCTGAATTGGAAGGCTGAATTTAGGAAACATGCGGTTGTATGGAGGAGCCTATGAAGTTGGTGGTACCATCTCCTATCAATGATCTCCCAAATGGGACGATACTTCTCCTCAACTCCACCATAGACGGATCTAATGGCCTCTTTGGCCCTATCCATGCCCTCATATATGTATCCCATTGCGGATTTCTCCCCATCAACAACTCGTAGGAGAACTGGCAAGGGCTCGATAAATTGCAAAGTGCAAACATTAACTTAAGTGTGAACAAAAATAAACAAATAAAAAAAAAATATGAATAAAAATTAAACATAATGAAGAATAAAATTTTAGCTTCACAATCTTCTCCATTGGTGCCCAAAACCCTAGCTCATAAAAAATGCAATTAGTCACATCAATCCCTACAGTGGTCGTAGCATAGGATGAGGAAGACCACGTCTCACCAACAAACATGCGCCTCAAAGATGCCTTTGACTGAATCAAGGATTGTAATGTGGTAAAATTTGTGGCAAACCTAGTGATGCCAGGACGAGCCAACTCCCTCAACCCCGTGTATTGCCTCATTAGGCTAAGGACACATGTGTGATTGTACACAAATTTGCAATTGTTTTTGGCCGCATCCACACATGTTTTGATCCATGGGAGCTTGCCAAGATCCTCCAATATGAGGTCAAGGCAATGGGCGGCACATGGAGTCCAGAATATAGTAGTTTGCCTCTCCATCAATAATCTACTAGCAGCAACATAATTTGCTGCATTATCGGTCACCACTTGAACCACATTCTCCTCGCCTACCTCAACTATCACCTCCTCTATAGCCTTATATAGGTATGTGGCATTTTTGACATGGGTGGAAGCATCAATGGACTTGATGAAGACGATGTCACTTGAAAAAGAAGCAAAACCAATTATTCAATAAATTAAAAAACATAAATCAGCCACTAAATCTAATTCAAATTTCAAATTAATTAATGCATTGAGGGAAGTACAATTACTTGCGGAGGAAACTAGAAAATTAAGCAACGTCCTATTTCTCCTATCTGTCCAACCATCTGTCATGATGGTGCAACCCAAACTCCTCCACTGCAAGTGTTGCTCCTCTACTTGTGCTTTTACATCTGCCACCTTTTGACTCATAAGTGGGCTATTTAATTCATTTTCCGTAGGGGCTTTGAACCCTACCCAACCATATTTTGCCAAAAGGGAGATGTAAAAGATGTCATAAATAAATTAATAAGTTACTTAGATAAGTATTGTAAAATGAAAAGTCTTAACTTTAAATTTGAATTCGACAATGAGATACATCTAGATTCTAAAATTTAAATATAAATTTTAAAACAATTAAACAAAAAAGAATTACTTGGCTACATGGAAAGGAATGGTGCAATAGTACCAAAAGTTTGCAATTGATTGCTTCATTGCATCATGTGTGTCCTTGTTCCAACCCATGCTTTCAAGCCATGTTTGGGAACCAGGAGTACTGCGTGGTACAAAATATGAATCCACCTTAGATTTACAAACTCTAGGGCCAATGCTAACACTCCCATTAGCACTAGCAGTAGTGGTAGCACTAGGAGTACCCATAGCTGGTGCAGTAGTAGAAACACTAGCACAAGCACTAGCACTAGGACGATATGGAAGCATGGAAGAAGCATCTCCAACACCATCAATGCTTGCCAACTCCAACCTCTGCCTCTTTTTCATTTCTTTTTGCAATTCAAATGTTTATAATTGCACTTGCACCTCACGAACAACCTCAGGAGGTGCATTAATGCATCCCATTGCATCATGGATGGGTATGTGTGCAATATGGTATTTCAATCAGTTTATTCCTCCATGATATATTGTTTTGCACTATTTACATTTTGGCTCTCTTTTTTTTTGCCCAAGAAAGATTTCAGCATCTTTCCAAGCAGGGTCTTTTCTGCCTAGGGTTTGAGACATTGTGAAAATATGATTTGAATTGCAAATGAATGTGGCTGCAATAACAAGTAGGGTTTCTAAAATTATTTAAGTTGCAAGTAGGGTTTGTAAAAAAAGAAATACAAACTCAAAAAAAACAATGATTTTACAAATTACTATGAATTTTTTATTAAAAAAACCAATTAAAATCAAACTTACCTCTTAGATTAGGCTTGAAATTGTAATATGCAACCCGGTTTGCATTTGTTTTTTTGTTTTTTTGATGAGCGTTTTGAGATGTTTTAACGGTGATTCATACAACAATATATTGCAGCAAAACTAGAAGATATTACAATTAAACTTTCATTCAAAACTGAACATTACATAGAGGATTTACAGTTGATAATTCCAGATTTTTCTACAAGCTTAAATACTTAGGTTTTCATCAAAATAATAATAACCCAGTTCATAAAATATTCCCTATATCTAAATCAACAATACCCAAAAAATCTGGGAGTTACAATCTTGGAACTCACAGGAGAAATGTGCTTGAAGAACCCTCTAAAATGGACGCTAGTTGCAAGAATCACTTCCAATGGTAGGAATGTTGCACGCATGAAGCACTCCAACCTTGGACGACCCCAAATGTAGCATTAAAACCTCCAAAAACCCTAGCCGCCCTTGCAAATGATCAACCCTCTCTCTAAGATGTACGACCAACAATAAAGGCACTAAAACTTCTTAAATATGCTATTGGTGTATTCAAATCTGCCCTAAAATACGAACTCTCCAATTTGAAATATAACTTTGATGCCCAAATTGTAAGTCTCAATCTGCAATGAAGCTCACCTGTGATTCCTGAAGTGAAATCACCAAGAACTTTCTAGATTGTATCTCTCAACAGCATAAAGAATGCTGCTTGCAAGGGTTTCTGTCCTCACAAACCTTGAGAAGATAACTCTCCTCCAAAACCAAAACCAATTTCAATATCTTCATCCAATATAATGAAAGAATGAGCTCAAAAGCTCTTATAAAGCCACTCCAAACCCTAACGCCTCCCTTTAGGGTTTTAAAAGATTTAAATTTAAATTATTTTCCCCCCTTATGTCTCCCTTGCACTACACTTTAAGTTATAACCTTTTATAATTTAATTCTCACTTATGTCTCCCATGGCCCCCTTCGAGAAGTCAACTTTTTAAGAAAATATTTAAACTTTAAACTTTATTTTTAATTCCTCAATGTGACACCCAAAAATAATAAAAGGTCCATACCTTTTAAATTTAAATATCACTTTATAATATTTCCTTATGACTCCCCAAGTTTACTTTATATTTGAACTCTTTATTTCCCCTTAAAAAGTGACTTTATTAAATATTTAACTTTTTCCGACTTAAGTCACTTTAACACCATTAAATAATTAATTTAAGTTGTCTTTTTAATTTAATTTTATTCGACAACTAAAAAACTTAATTATTTAATTATATGTTGACATTATAAAAATTGGGGACATTACAATCTGCCCTTCCCAAATATTGCTTGTCCTCAAGCAATGCCAGCACAACCACAAAGCCTCCTAACTATAAAAAACTAAGCCAACTGTAATTCCAAGATCCCAAATCAATCTCCTGAAGTAACCACCAAGTTGTGGCTGCGCCACTCTGATAAAACCCATCGGCTCATAATGTACACTTAGAACTCCTCTCTCCAACAATCCCAAAAAGTAGACATCACCAACATCTAGATTGAGATACCTGTGTGAGCTGAACATTTGTATCATGAACAATCTCTTGCCAAGGCGCCTCAATGCGATCCCTATTTGAAATCCCACTGCCCAACTCCAACGCATAACCCTCAATATATCTCCTCACAGTGCCTTGGAAGTCATGCCAATTAGTCCCTATCTGGAAGCTGATAACCAAAGTGTCATCCTTGGAATCATATATCTTGACAATGACATTTCGATCATAGATTGATAACCTCTCATCGACACCTAATCCCCGAGTGTCAATATACTCATATTGAGCACACCAACTCATCCAATTAACTACAACCATCACGGTAAAATATGCAGATATATATATTAACATTCTGAACCGGCTATAGTAATCATCCCTCATACTAGTGGAAGCTAGCAATAACTGCTCTAACTCTGTGAATCCTCCCACAACCTGTTGCCACGAAGCTTGTAAGTCCTCGAAGTCCATTTGATCATAAACTGAAGTCACCGTAATCAATGTTGAAATACTAGGGCAGCGGATATCATAAAAAATTCCACTCCAATGTTGAGCTAGAGGTAGTGGCCATTCTATTTGAATGCTATCATGCAAGTTCCTATGTAGGCTGATTGGAAAGTGGACAGCGTTACCATCTCTGAAGTTTTGTCCACCACTCCATTCTTGAATCAACATCTTATCCTCGGTAATTGTACCTGGATCCCAAATTCTGTGATTATCACCAAACATAATCACACACACATCCCTTTCATGCCAACTCCAAGTATTGTGATGATAAACCTCAGATATCATACTTGGGTCACATGGACAAACTGGAAGTCCTTCAATCTCAACACCAACTGACTTCCACTATGCCACTCTGATAACCTCTAAAATCCAATTGAACCAAATCTCACGCTCCTGCTTCTAGAAGCAATCGGCTGGAGAGAACAAAGTAAGAGACTTGCCAAACCTGGACTCATCACCTGAAGTCGGAAATGTATCATACCGGAGTGAACTAGAACACCTCTTATTCAACCCATCTCTTTGTGTCCTCCAAGACATAATCAAATCCTGTGTATGTGGGCTGAAAGAAAACTGATGAGAACACCTCATAATGTAATCGAGGTGAAACTCCCCTGACTGCGCCAATGGAATACCAGAGTAGTCATGTGTACTCCAACCTACACTGCCATCATCAAAAGAAGACTCACAACTCATAACAAGATGAGTTGGTCTTGCAACACCAACGTCATTCCCCTTTGCAGCCTTGTCAACAAGCCCTCTATCAGAAAGCAATTGCAAGTATCCTGATTTGCTTTCATCATGAATGCCATCTATCTCCTGAAAAGAGGTTGGAACAATACCAATGCCCAACGTGCAAGACTTAGAAGAAACCATCTTCTTCTGATAAGACTGTCCAATGTCAATCTTAAAAGTATCGATGCAGAGCTTGGTGCTCAAATCTCCCATGATGCCTGAACCTGCAACCAAGATTGATGTGTCTGTATTATTCACAATCCATTCCACACTGAGCGGTCTCTTGAAGATGTGAAAGGTGCCCAACATAGGCGCATATAAACATATACCAACCTCAAATAGGTTGCTGGTATAAATCAGAACAACACCATGTAGCCGGTGAATCAAGTCCATGATGGAGCGAAAGGTATCTCTACTGCCCAAGGATGATAAGAACTCCTCATCACTCCATCCTCTAACTCCAAAGATTTCTAAAAGATGAGCCAAAGAATGCAGAAGTTCATTGTCCTGAATGATCACTGAGAGTAGGTTCCCAAAGTTCACAACACAAACCTTCATAAGATGAACTCTTTCAGTTTGGAAGATCTGAAGTAAACAAAAAACACTGCTGTTCAAAACTGAAATTAGCCAAGTACAATTTGATTTTGTTGCTCTGCACAAAGGACAACAACAGTACCAATGAATTTTCCAAGTATAAGCATGTGTGATAAACATTGTGTTGTACCAAATCCACTCAAAAGTGCTATGAAAACACCTCCAAGCAATCACCAATTGGAAATCCTCACTACCTTGACAAAGAATAGTGTGCAAACTCCCCTGATTGAGAGCAACCCATGAAATGATGTGACTGACCTGCAACCAAACAGCAAATTCCAAACTGAAAAACTGATCTATTATTTGCCAAGGAATACTCTTTAAGAGTGGCCATACTATCAATGCTCCAAGCTCTGCTTAAAATCTCTCTCCGATCCATTTGTAAATAATCAAATGGATTAGCAAAATGGCTGGTAAGAAATGGATTACCATTATCAATTCTGAAATTTAGATCATCATCCCTCCAACATTCACTCTAACCATCCGCAATGAGCTCCATCATTTCTTGTTGAGAATCCAAGACATGGATACCCAACCAAGAATGATTTCTAACATTCCTAGAAAGGTGCACAACATAACTCCAAGTGCCTTACCAAGCAAAATACACATCATGGAATTTTGTGACTTCTTTGTTAATCCCTTGTAGCCTATCCATGAAAGCATCCAAAACTGAAGTGCAAGGAGCGATAGTAGCCTTCAAATCCAATCCCAGAGAAAGATTAGTATGATATATAACATCACTCAATGCAAAGGATGAATTATCAAGTATGCAGATGTCATATTTATGTCCTTCTTTCCCAAAATGCACGTAAGAAACAAGCTGGAAACTACCTTTACTTAGTATTGTTCTGAAATTTTCAGCAAGCTCAAGAACAAGATTTGGAATCCTTTCAAAATCTAAAATGTCGAAGTCTCCAAGAGTCAATACATCCCATGAAGAATCTGCGTGTCCTAATGTCATAACACTCCTTACGAACTCCCCATCTATCCCCTTGTTTGCATATCTCGTATCCAGTGGTCTCCCAGGAGAGTAACCAATCCTCTCATAATGTGAACTCAAATCATTAGCAAGCTGAAAATCATACTCCAACTCAGGTTATGAATCTTCTCCTGGATCCCATACTTTACTATTTCCACCAAGTGCAGCACTACAACCAAGAGTTGTTCTATCCATAGATGCAACACTCGCCAAAAACTCGGCGAGTTTCGAAAAACTCGCGAGTTTTTTTGGCTGGCGAGTTTTCCAGGCATTTGTACGCCAAGAAAACTAGCCGTACTTTTGGCAAGTTTTTCCAGAATGTACAGCGAGTTTTCTGGAAAAACCCGCGTTGTTGCCGGAGAGAGCTGTTAAAGGTTGGAAAATACAGTGAGTTAAGTTAGGACCAATGCGTTAGGATGAAAGCTCGCGCAACTACTAGCCTTGCCCGATGAATAGTCCTAATTTGCGTTGTTTAAATCATATAGATGCATTGTTAGAATTTGTAGGTAGATTTTAGAAAAAAACCATTTATGTATCAACACCAGTTGTTGTGAGTAAATTGATAGAAAGAAGCAATTTTGAAGAAACAACATAAAAACAATTAAAATGTTGCATTTTCAAAGCAGTTAGGGAGCACGCTCAGGGCGCTGCCTCGGGACTCTGCAAGGGGCGTTGCCCCTTGACCCCACTGGGGGCTGCTGCCCCCAAACCCCCGCTTTCAAATTTAAAAACAAAAGAAGAATTTTGTGGGCGAATTGCGCCGACAAAAAGTGATATTTTTATACCCGCTCTACATAAAGAATGCAACTTAGAATATATTGATCTTTCACCACCATTGTCACATGCATCTACAAATCTTATTTCTATAGATGAACAAGAACATATCATTGATGAATTTTTAGGACAATGGATTTTTTAAAATGATGCGATTTTGTATCTAATTTTCTTTCAAATCAATCAAATATAACTATACTCAGCTTGTTTCTTCTATCTACTCATTTTATTGACTCATTGGACGCATCTTATCGTTGAATTTTGCAAAAAAAAAGTGTTTTTAATGAAGCTTAAGCAATTTTTTAAGTTGCCGAGTTTTTTCCGAACTTTTGCCGAGTTTTTTCCGTACCGTATTTTCCGAGCTTGGCGAGTTTTTCAACTATGGTTCTATCATCCAACTCAAAAGGTGGATTTTCATATGTCTTCTCTACACCTGCCTCAAACAATGGGTTATCATTGAACACTCCAAATTGATTCTTCCAATCATGTTTATGCATATCAAGAGAACTATTGCTACAATGAAAATCAAAATCAGAACTGTTATATCTTTTATCAATGTCTCCAAGGCTGTCCCAAGTCTCTTGTGCATTATCATTTTCAGTAGTATATGGTGGATCCAAATTATCCAAGTTCCTAAACTTCTGCTCAAAGTCAGCCCTGTGCAATGATAAATCAGATTTTGTTTCAAGATCTTCATCACAATCATCAATACTATCATCCATACTTGCATTATGGTCATCATTACAACCAAAATGAAATTCATCTTGTGTAGGATCTCCATCATACTTAGGTGCCAACACACCCGGATCCCATGTGACAAGGGGTCGATTGCTTTGTTCAGAAATAAAGTGCTTGTTGTCCTCCTCATGAGTGGTTACCTCTGTGAGAGAGCTAGTCCTAGACTCACTAGTATTGATGTCTTCATAAACACTCCCCTCCAAAGGTTGTGTATGATCATCCAACCTATATCTATTTGAACCATCATCAGTGGAAATATCTGAACTCAATTCCACGGCTGCTATTTTGTCTTTCCCTTCATGCACAAACTTATCAATAGTAATTGCATGCATGTCCAAACAGTCTTTTTGAAATTTTCACATAGCCTTTATCTACCAAGGCACTATCTCCATACAAATGATCTGCTATTAAACTCTTTTCATTTTCTTGCTTCTCATTGTTTCTTGCACTAGAAGAATCTTTTTCAGATTTCTTCTTAACACCAAATAGAGACTTTACCCATTCAGGAAGGATGCTCACACACTTCCTTACACAATTGTTTTGAAATGTTGCCATAATTTTGACAAATCTCAGTATAGCTTTGACAACTTTTCTTCAATTCTATCAGCCCTTCTAGTAGTTGATCCTCAAAAGTCTTCATCTTCTAAATGGCCCCTTCAAGATGGCAGGATACATTGCTTTGATACCACTGTAATATGCAGCCTGGTTTGCACTTGTTTTTTTGTGTTTTTGATGAGCGTTTTGAGATGTTTTAACGGTGATTCATACAACAATATATTGCAGCAAAAATAGAAGATATTGCAATTAAACTTTTACTCCTGAACATTACATAGAGGGTTTACTGCTGAAAATTCCAGATTTTTCTACAAGCTTAAATATTTAGGTTTTCATCAAAATAATGATAACCCAGTTCATAAAATATTCCCTGGTATCTGAATCAACAACCAAAATATTTGGTAGTTACAATTTTGGAACTCACAGGAGAAATGTGCTTGAAGAACCCTCTAAAATGGATGCCAGTTGCAAGAATCACCTCCAATGGTAGGAATGTTGCACACACAAAGCTCTCCAACCTTGGATGACCCCAAATGAAGCATTACAACCTCCAAAAACCCTAGCCGCCCTTGCAAATGATCAGCCCTTTCTCTAAGATGTACAGCCAGCCTAGGAAGATGGTACGACCAACAATAAAAGCACTAAAACTTCTTAAATCTGTTGTTAGTGTATGCAAATCTGCCTCAAAATACAAACTCTCCAATTTGAAATATAATTTTGATGCCCAAATTGTAAGTCTCAATCTGCAATGAAGCTCACCTGTGATTCCTGAAGTGAAATCACCAAGAACTCTCCAGACTGTATCTCTCAATAGCGTAGAGAATGCTACTTGCAAGGATTTCCGTCCTCACAAACCCTGAGAAGATAACTCTCCTCCAAAACCAAAACCGATTTCAATATCTTGATCCAACATAATGAAAGAATGAGCTCAAAAACTCTTATAAAGCCACTCCAAACCCTAATGCCTCCCTTTAGGGTTTTAAAAGATTTAAATTTAAATTATTTCCCCCCCTTATGTCTCCCTAGGCATTGCACTTTAAGTTATAACTTTTTATAATTTAATTCTCACTTATGTCTCCCATGGCCCCCTTCGAGAAGTCACTTTTTAAAAAAATATTTAAACTTTAAACTTTATTTTTAACTCCTCAATGTGACACCCAAAAATAATAAAAGGTCCATACCTTTTAAATTTAAATATTTCACTTTATAATATTTCCTTATGACTCCCCAACTTTACTTTATAATTGAACTCCTTATCTCCCCTTAAAAAGTGACTTTATTAAATATTTAACTTTTTCCCACTTAAGTCACTTTAACACCATTAAATAATTAATTTAAGTTGTTTTTTTAATTTAATTTAATTTGACAACTTAAAAACTTAATTATTTAATTATATGTTGACATTATAAAAATTGGGGACATTACAAAAATGCAATGCAAACTCCTTCCAATCGCTGGTAATGAGCTCTCAATGCACCTCTTAGTTGGTATGAAGCTTCCCAAATGCTATCTGAGCCTGAATTTGTCTTCAACTTCTTGCTGGTTGCCCTACAATGAACTCTTTTTTTTTCTTCACAACTCTCTCTTCTCCTCCTATTTTGCCAAGTAAATGAAATGAGGTTGCTTTTAGGGTTGGGGAGATAATATAAGTAAAAATAAACCCAAATTAAAAGACTATTTTATGTTTTATTTTTTGCTTTTTTAACTTGAATCTGCCGGCCGAGTCCTCCAATCGGGACTCGGCCAAGTCCAAGTCCGAGCCCCCAAGACTCGGCCAGGGTGACTTGACTTGCAACTCGCCGAGTCCTGGCGAGTTCGGGCGAGTCTCGTTTCTATGTTTTGAACACATACATTCGAAGAAACGCAACCGTCTAACACAACAATGAATGAATGACTTGGTGTTTGTTCACCACAACCTCTGCTTGAAAGAAAGTTCAAGGTTAGACTTTAGCATACTTGCAATCATAGTTGTAATTGCATGCATTATGTTTTTCACTTGTAAGGCCAAGACTAATTTGTATATGGACAAAATTAGGTACTATTGAGGATGACGAGTCAATTGACCTTGATGAGATTGATCCAGAGTTCGAGTGGATTGTGCTGATGATGACTTTCTTGAGCCTAAGGATTTTGAGATCCTAATGCAGACTAACTTGGATACTCATGAGATTGGATGATTTAGGAGAGGCTCTAATGTAGGAGCTTCATCATTAGGACTTGCAGCCCTCTAGCATAGCTCTATTTGTAGTAGCAAGAGTCATTGACTACATTTGATTTTTTGAAACTTCGTATTTAGTTTATAGGTTGACTTTGTACAAACTATATTGTAATTGAAATTTTGTCAATTGTCAGCATCTAGTTATTATTTATGCATTGTGAAGTATGTTTTTTGCAATGCAATGTAATCGGCGATATGAATATAAACAACAAAAATCTATTTTCTACTATTCATGGCTTAAACTCTATTTTATTTGCTCTCTATATCTCTATGCTTTAAAATTTCAAAAACAAGTAGTTTGTCTCTTTTTTTACAGTTTTTACGTTATTTTAAAAATCCAATTTTTCCCCCAAAAGATTTTTGCTGCTATGACCTGGATAATGTGAGTACTATCCCCATTAGTCATCCTTCCATTAGTTTAGTTGGTGTCAAGTTCTGTCAGAAATTATGGAGAAAAGGAGTTCTGCTGTGGATAGGCAGCCATAGGAATGGACACCTCCTCCCATTGACAGTGAATATTCATGGATCCTCAATGAAGTGTGCTCAAGATGGCCTGTAGGAGATTGACAGGACAACTTCTCTGCTCGGCAGGACAGCAAATGTAATGGTTGCACAATATTTGGGACATGTTGGGATGTCATAACCCATTGGGGAATGTTTCCAGGAGATGCCCTTCATGTAGGACTTTCCCAAAAAACACAGAAAAAAGGGGATGTGGTGGAGATATACTGTCCCCATCCCCCCACTCAGAAATGTCATAAACTGCAGGGATGCATCACCAGGTGACACTGCAAAATTATCTTGGTTTTAATTATCATGGAAATTAATATAATTTTTTCCTTCCAATGTAGGTAAGCTTCTCAATTCTTTTGCATTTTCAAAATTTTGCCTTAAATTTCATTTGCCATCAGATTCTGGATTGATTCTCTCCGTGCTGTATACCCTATAAATCCCATCATTGTTGCCATTTTTTAAGGAATTGGGGTGGTGATTGCAGATAGTTTCTCCACCTTGAGCTGGCTTGTGTTAAAAGAGGTTCTTGGTTGACCGACAGCATATTCTGTTAGCCTTGGGTTTATATCATTGGCAATAACTGGATAATCACTATGCAAAAATAATTTAAGAAACCAGCTGGTGATGTGATCTACGTGTCTCATGAACATTTAGAGTTTCCTTGTTCAGATGGCTCATCAATGGGATGTGGCTCCATCTTAAACTTTGTAGATTATAAAACTAGTAAGGCAATGGTGGCAAGGCTTGCTTAGGGCACGTCTAATGGTTTCATGTGTTTACTAGTGACATTCTACTAGATGCATGCAGTGTTGTTCTTGGTGAAGCCTATGTAGTTATCCCGGTGCTCTTATTTCCTTACCATCATTGATAAATTCAGATGATGTTTGCAGTTTTGAATGTATGGTGATTTGAGGTATTACACTGTATGGGAGAGATTTGAACATATCACAGTCATATGGTTCACTTCTCCTCTTATTGCAATTTCAGTTGTATTTATGTTGTATGGTCAACACTAGGAAAAAGGAAGATATGAATTTATTTATCTCAGCATGATGCTGTCTTTTCAGGATCATAGAAACTTGTTTAAAATAGTTTTTAACATCAACTTTGTACTGGAAATTTACATAATGAAGACTGATATATGCTTAATCTGGCAGGTTTTTGGTTGATCAAGGATGCATTAAGCCTCTGTGTGATCTGTTAGACTGTAAAGACCCAGAACTTGTGAACCTTTGTCTTGAGGGCCTTGAGAATATTCTGAAAGTAGGAGAAGCAGAAAAGGAACTAGGAAACACTGCAGGCATAAATCTCTATGCTCAATACATTGATGATGCCGGAGGAATTGAAAAGATCGAGAATTTACAGATTTACAATAATGATGAGAACTATGTGAAGGCTGTACAGATTCTTGAAACCTATTGGGAAAAAAATGATGAGAACTACTATGTAATAGAAGATGATGGGATCCATGCATAGCTGCTGATGGCACTGATGATCAGACAACTTTCAGTATTGGTGCAAATCAAGCACAAAAACTTCCCAGTGGTTTCACTTTTGGTTAAGAAGGTATGCTTTTGATGCCTCGCATATTCTAAAATGTGATTGCTACTTGTTCTTGTATAAACTTTTGCTAAACTTTGTGGCAGGTGAGATTTCGGCCATGCAGTGTATTTGAGAGAAACTTTTAAAGATAAATCTGTGATGTATCTTATTTCAAAGAAATAAGCTTACTGTGGATATACCCATTCCTTGGGACATGTTTGCAACTTTGCATTGGTTTCAATACATCGAGGATATTGTTAGATATTTCTACAATTCAAAGTAAATCATCAGGAAGTTATGATTTTCTGGGATTTAAATGGTAGAGGCATATTTAAGCCGACAATAAAGTTTCCCAGCTGTCTTTATTGGCTACCTTTGTCTCTGTGTTGGTTCAAAGTGATAATAAATATTGGCAGGCTGTATGATGGTATTTCTTATCAGCCCAATTTTGTCACGGTGAATTTTGATCACATGGTTGTTACATTTAATTCAATCATTTGAATGTCTTATGATGATTGTCTGGTTAGATCTGTATAATCTTACTGAAAAGCAGAATTCTGTATGGGTGGAATATTTTCATAGTATTGATGATTCATGCATAGTTTTCTTGGGATTGAAGTCCACATAAAACTACAAACTGGGTTAGTTAGAGACTGAAAAGTTCATGCCTACAAGAGTATTTAACTTTGTAAGATGTATCCTGTCGTGCTTCTCCTTTTGACCAATCAGTTCGTGTGGTCTCTAATTCTTTTTTGTCAGTGTGCAAATCTGCAGTCCTATGCACAAGCTGAAGATTGGGGACTGGATGGCTGAGCATTTCCAACAACAATGCATAAGGCACTTGGCTGATCAGATCAAAGCCATGTAAGATGAGAGGTAAAACTTGATGGATTTGTGTGATATTTTGTGTGAATTTGTTGAACATCACAAAGCCATCCTCACCTCCCAAGATTATCCCTGCTCAAGAGCTCACTACTCAAGCTTGCCTCAGCATGATGATGCAGTCATGGATGGATAGTCTGATGAAAGACTATCCAACCATGCATCCTGACCACAAACACTCCATAAACATGCATAGCAGAATTCAGTTAACAGTTAACACCAACAATAATATGACAGTGAGCTGAAAAACAATATTTTATTACTTCACAATCTGGAATACATCAACAGTTACTGCCACTAGGGCTTACAATCAGGTCTATGACTTTGTCTTCAATTACAACACAAATTATGCACTTCACAAGAATGACCCAATAACATGAACTTCCTTGAGCCAATCTTCTATATTTGCTTTTCTTTGAACTGTTGGATCCCTTACTCCACTTGCTCATTACCACTCTCAATGATTCAACCACATTTCTATAGTGAAGGTTGATGTATAAGCTCGCTTCTACCAAAAATGCAGCATAATCCCCCATGAACTTAGGATACACATCATGGGATCAATATTAGAAGATTTCACTGTTAAGTTCACCTCAGAATTGGATGCAATGCTATGAAGCGTGTAAATGACAGTGACACCACCTCTTATGTGGCAAGATGTGTCTTTAAACTTGTGGCTCTAAACACAAACCACCCCGGGACAAATAATGTTACCGATGACATTAGCCATTGGCACAAAGCTCAAAATCATGGCTAACACGTTATAGACCTCCTTGCAAGCCACCTTCACAATGTAACTTGAGATATAAAACTAGACATGTGGACATGCTCTAATTGCTCATATGATGCTTTGGATATAATCTCCTGATGATCTGAAGCAAATGTCTTACCACATGGCTGATTATGTCTATTGATTTGAGTATGATATTTGATGATTGTGAATAGAAAACTCAATTGTGGCTTGGAAAAATGACTAAAAATAACTAACTACAAAATGCAACCAAATATAAAGCAAATGTTTTGGTTGATGCAAGACTTCTTGCAGCCCTAAGATGCTTCTCCATCAAATGATGCCATGCAAATTCATTCATGTACAATGTGTCATTTGTGGCCTGCTTCTACTTGTCAATGTATTTCCATGATGTGGCTCTCCAAATGGCGAGTGACAAATTCATCATCATAGATGGTATCCCCTGTGAATGTACATAACTAGGTGAGATACTATTAGGCCCAACCTTTACAGGTTATATAGATGCTTCTCATGGTAGCTCTTTAGGCCAAGTTATCAACAAAGGTGATATCAAATTTGCTTTCCAACAATATGATCTTGGAGCTAATCACACTTTGAAGGCTTGTTACTTTGTTGAATGCTAGTAAGCTTATTGCCAAGGTCTTTGCTCTCTAGTTCAAGGATCTTTTCCCAATTGTTGTCCACTTATAGCAGATTGAATTCATTAAAAGCAAGTACATCTTTACAAAATTTGAGCAGTTTGGAGGGAATGAACTATTGGAAAAGTGTGTTTTACACCTTGCATGATGACATTGGAATGCTGTTGTTAAGGTGTGTTGTATACCTTGTGTAATAACATTAAATGTTGTTCTAAGGTGTGGTCCTCATGGAATGGTACACCATACTTGGTTGTTAGGTTGATTTGTCATAGTCTATTGTTATAAGAGACATTAATATTGCAAACGTTATTGGGAGATATAAAAGGACAAACAAAGAGACATTATTTGAAGATGAAAGGTGACTTTGAAGGAGAAACACATGGGATGCCTTGGAATTTGGAGAGATTCTTGGGTGATGTCAAGAGTCACACATGGGAATCTGAATTCACTTGTGGAACAAAAGTCATGTGTGGGTTGTCATGGGTCATATGTAACATGAGGAGATGTGGATTATAAAGGGTCACGGTCTATTTTTGTACTCGTTATAGTGTAAAATCACTTGGTGGATTGTTATGAGCTTTGTGCTTATAAATATAAGCTCATGGCATCGTAAAACCACAAAAGAAGGTTGTGTGTTGCATGTTGTTGTGATAGGATCCATGGAAGGCATGCTAATGGATGTATGCTTATAAGATGTAACATATTTCTAAATGTTGTTGGATTGATTTCAAGGAGACCAACTCATATAGTGCATTTATAAAGGCTCTCTAACAATGTGTTGCATTGAGGTCATGCATATGAAAGTCCATGTTGGATTGAATAGAGGGTGAGGATACTCTTCTTGAAATCCTCATCTATCATCGGCCTAGAAGTTGTAGCAATGACATTCTCACTAAAACAAATCATAAGTTTGACTCTTGAAGAGTAATCCAAACTTAGAATGTACCCTTCCTCCACTACACTTCTTGACTTTGTTCTCTTAACATCATTCCTATGGACTAATGGGTTGACTTTGGGAATATTATGTCACCTCTAATTGATTGTTATTTCGATTGCTCTCTACATAAAGTCAGTTATTAGGCAATAGGGTAATGGTGAACACACAAAATTGTAAGTTATTACACCATGATTAACATAGATAATAACATCAATATAGTATTATTTCAAATTTATTGAGTGATTGCAAATATGCTTATAAATTCGTTGCCTTCAATTTCATTCTCAACCACTTGACAATCGCTTTTCCAATTTAGTACTACTTATAATGTAATATTCCAATGTGCACTCCTACCCTTTATTGCATCACTTTGAACAAAGGTAGGAACACTAGTAATTGGATTGGAACAAAGCCAATTGCCCAAAAATCACACCATCAAGGACATATCTAATTGAACACATAGGTGGGATGGAAGAACATCTAAGGCGTAAGTGCAATTTTGCATCACCTAAAAATGTTTGTTTGTTTGTTTGTTTGTAGGTTTAGAATAATGTTCTAGTCATCACATGATCACCACAACTTGTGGTTCCTACAAAGGCATATTAGAGTTCTCAATTCAATCACATGCATATCAAAGATCACTATTTGATCATATTGTAACTACACGAGCTTTGTAGTAATACTTGTTTATATTTCTAAGCGTGTTGGTCTTAGGAAGGTTCATGGTATGAAACACATCAAGATACAATGCGTATTCTTTACTACATTTATTCTAGAAGGTTTCAAATTACATGCTACTAGGATACATGTTTTATATAGCATTGACATGTACAACACCTTGTGATCAACAAAGATTCTTAAGGCCAAAGGCTCAATATATAAGTATTACTTGTGATCATTCAAAGTTAGTCAATTAATTTAGAATTAGAGGTGGATTATAATGTTTGGTGGTGGAACAAAAGCTTATGTTGCAATATCATTGGATATTTTTGTAATTCACACATTAGTGCCCACATATCATTGAAGGTCAAGGCCTCATGTTGTATGCCCTTTGTGGTAGGTTGTGATATAATAAATATTAATTATATTATTAGTTATTTCGTTTAGTTTTGTTGTATGTGTATGTATTTGCTTGCATGGTTGGATAATCTTTGATTAAACCCTTTGGCTATGACTACATTAGATGGTATCAAAGTGCAATTCTATATCCAACGAGGGCTAAGGGTTTCTTATTGTAAACAAATTGTCAATTTTGAGGCAATTTACAGGAAGCTTGTAAACAAAGCATCAATTGTGGGATAGTTTACATGAGTGATTGTGGATATATTGTCGAAATTGATGTAGTTTGCATCAAATCCAAGGATAAGATGCCTCTGCAAAAAGGACAAGGCGTGGTTAGTGTCGTTAGAAAGATGGAAGAAATGTTTGAGATGATGAGAGCAATGAAGTTTTGGTTGGATACTATAAAAGGAGATAGAAAAAGAGGTCATAACCCTAGAAATGATGTAAGGGATAACAAGGAAATTGATAGAAGAGAGTATACTAGTTGCCAAACAAGATATAAAAGATTAAACACTTAAAATAAAAATGTTGAAAGCTATCTCCAAAATCAATAAGGGACCTAGAGTTGATATTTTTAATTATTTTAGCAATCTAAATCTCATGGAATTGATTGATCGGACAAGTGACCTAGAAGAATCATTTGAGTATAAAGAAAATGTAGATCTTGAAGTGGTTATATTTGTTAAAATTAAATTGAAAGGACATGTTTCTATTTGGTGGGAAAAAGTACAAATTAAAAGAAATAAAAGATGGAAGGAAAATATAGAAAAGTGGGAAAGGATTGTTATAGGATTGAAGAATCAACTCATACTTGCTAATTATGAGTTGGAATTGTTAAACTATTGCAAAACTTAAGACAAAAGGATAAATTTGTGAAGGAATATATAAATAATTTTATAAGATGATAATTAGGATTGGAGACAGTGAAGCAAATTAAGAGAAAGTTGCAAGATACATCACTGAATTGAGAGGAGTTATCTAAGAGGAACTAACCATGGTGAGAGTGCAAACAACAAAGTCATACCATTTTACATTAAAGGTAATACACTATAAAATGCACAATCATCTCCTACATGTATATTTCATTTCTCTTAAGAATATAAATTGATCAAGGATCATTTATGTTTGTTGTTGTCATTTGTGTCAATGAAGTTTTCTTTTATAGCTTCTAAAGTAATATATTAAATTTTTGTATTAGAAATCTTGAGGATTATGTAGGAATTGTTAAGAATAATTTATTGTAACTTAGGATATCATTGTAAGACAATGATATATAAGATTTTATAAGATTTGTTTATGTTGTTTTTCAAACTCATAAATGCAATTCTTTTTTACTCTATTACCTAGGTCTAAGGCACTAGTCTAAATGTATGATGTATATGTTGATTACAAGTTATAGGTCAACCATTTTCAAAACAAGTTTCGAATTTTTGTTCTAGTTAGTTATTTAGCTTAGGATTTTTCATGTTCTCCAAGTCAAGAATCTAGTCAATTAAGTGAGTTTCATTTATAATTCTTCGTGTATGCTAAGAGAATATATTTGTTATAACAATATCTTGTTATAAATTGTGTGTAATTTCATCAAATATTGTAAAGGACCACCCTCCTAGGTTTTGCAGATCCTAAAGTGTAGACGAGAAATTGTATAATATATCTCCTATTCATTGACCAACCTCTTGAAATATTTGATCATAATAATTGACTATTCTTTAGATGATTTCAAGAATTGGTTGAACTTAAAATAAACCAAAAAATTGCATCAATGTAGAGAAATTGAACTGATATTATTATGGAAGAAGGAAATAATGAGGCTTGTGAGGAAGAAGAAATCAATGAGTATTTTTTAATAATGAAACATGTAAATTATGCTTACATAATGACATCACATAACCTATGGATACCCATTAAAATGAGAAACATCAAATGGACCACAAAAAGGGATCTATAGGTCTATAGTTAATATAAAATATATACGAACAATAATAATCTTCATGATGAAGGGAATGAATGTCATAATATCCTAATAATTTAGATATAAAAATATAAAGGAATAATGAAATTTAGAAAACAAATAACTTTCTGGGGTCAACAGGGAAGATAACTAAATGTCCCAACACTATGCATCATCCTCAAAATTTAAAAAATAATAAGAAAATATAGGTGGAAATAAGATACATATAGAGGAATGAAATAATATTTTGCTTCCCTTGTATCAATGTACCTACAAGGGTAACATGGGTTTTGTTGACATTCATGCCACCTTGTATGACCCATCAATGAAATATGGTCTAAGAGATCCTATTTGGGCCATCTTGGATAAATTATACCTTGAAAAATCCCAAAATTGGCTAAATGTCAATGTTTCAGACTCTCAAGATTTCACTTGTCTGCATACATGCATACCTTCCCTTTCATTCCCAAACTCATCCTTCTATTGATCACTTGCCTAAGTGTTTTAGGTTTCAACCATCGGCCTTAACTCTTAATTCTTATTGCTTCGCTTTCATAAGCCTTTAGCTTCCCTTTGATCACTGAAGTCCTAATGAAATAATTAAAAAATGACTAAGTCTCAAATTTCTGGACTTTGGGGATCAACCTTCTTTCTTACCTCTTATCATCTTTCATCTTAATGCATAAGAATTTCTCAAGAACCCCGATCCCCAACACCTTCAACTTTTAGCGATCACGCCTTCCCCTTATCTTTTGTCTTATCTTTACAATAAGACATAAGACCTCGTTTAATCCCCAATATCTTATGTTTATTTCCAGATTTTGGCATTTGGGTCTTTGCTTAATATTTTTTCTTATCTTTACAATAAGACATAGGGTTTCCTTTTGATCCTTGATCCCTAATGTATCTTTTTTGGCTTTTGATAATTGATCCTTCCCTTTATCTTTTGTCTTATCTTTACAATAAGACATAATGCTTTATCCCATCCTATGATCTCTAATGTATTACCTACAGATATTGGGCATTAGGTCTCTCTCTTATCTTTATCACATTTCACAATAAGGCATAAGCCTTCTCCTTGACTACTAACTCTTGACATTTCTCTTTATCCCACACTCTTCCAACCTTCAAATATTTTGGCATTCTTCCTTCCCTTCCTCTAGCAAACTTAAGACTTGATGCTTAACACTTGACAAATGGTCTTTTGGGGATTGCAGTTTTGACATTCATCTTATGTAGTATGCAATAGGCCTGATGTTTGACATTTGATGGGTTTTCTCTTCAAATTTCAAGATTGTGGCATTCTTCTCTTTGGATTTTCAACAAGCATTATGTTGCTTTGTTTTTGTGCTATAAGGCTCCAACCGAATCCTAGAAAATACTTAAATGAATAGCCAATTCTTATGCTCACTCATTCTAGGGATTGGCCAACGAACAAGAGAAGGATTTGGACAATTTTTTCCTCTGCACTTCAAGCTCTGTAGAACCTAGGAGGGTGGTCCTATGCAATAGCAATCAAGATTTCATTCTCTTTCTTATGACCAAGATTTGTAAGTAAACAATAGAAGGGGCTTAATTCTTGGAGTTTAATGTAGCTATATGTTTGAGAGTATGTAAATAATATTATGCAATAAATATTTCTTGAAGGGAAATTTATTATTTAAAATTGTTGATCATGAAGAATATAATTAAAAAATTTGCTCAGGTTGTTGCCTTAGAACTAGGCCACAAATTCAAGGGAAACACAATTGAAAACCTTGAATAACAGTATGATTCTAACTTTGTTAAAGCTTAATAATAATGCTTTACACTATCACCCCTTCAAAATTCTACAATCAATTGTACTTATCAATCCTTATATGTACCTAAAACATTCAACATTTCTTGCGAATAAAATAAAATTACTCCTTGAGTAAAAGCTATGAAAGAAACATTCATTCACAGAAAAAGATCCTTGATCAATTTTGTTCATAATTGTTGAAGATAGATACATTTAGGAGACAATTGCTTGAGAAATTGCCATAGTATTTGATTTCTATATATGCTAGTACTTTCATACAAAATATCACACATTGACATCCTTTTCTAACAAGACTTAAATTAGACATGTACAAATTGATATACAAAAGTTGCTTTGATTACAAAAAATTTCAAGATCCTTTGCAAAATGGCCTTGAATTCCCTTTTATGAGAGTGAACAAGCTTCAAGCCTTAGGACAAATGTCACATTTTCATTTGAAAATCTTGTCCTAGAAAGAGAGAAAACTACAAAACCTCTTGCAGAAGACAAAAGGAATGTTCCACTAGAAGAAACAATTTATTTGACCTAATGAAGAAGATGTGCAATGATGTGCAATGATGAAGAAGGGAATGATTTATCTTTAAAGCTTCATTTACCAAGCCTAAGGCATATTCCCTTTTGAAGTTGTTGGAGTTGATGTTGAGTAGACCAAAAAAGATAAAAATAATAAAAAATTCACTAGATGGACAAAGAATGAAAGGATTATAAATACCAAGTCACTTAATACTCTGACTGATATTTCAAAAAGACTTATAATCCCGACAATTTATTATTCTCATCATAGGCCTGATATATTCTCTCTCATGGCCATTGGTATGTAAGGAGTAAATCAATATTAGTTATATAGTGATACATGTGTTAGATGCACAAGACAACTAAGAGGGAGGTGAATCAGTTGTATACTTTAAACATTCAATCCCTCAATATCTTTTCAAACTCTTATCAACCATTAAACCCTTAACATGCATTAACAAAATGCAAACAGATCCAAACACATAAGAACCACAGATTTACGTGGAAAACCCAAGAAGGGAAAAACCACAGTGAGGATTAGCTCACTTATATGAATTGTAACACTAAATACAATAATGCTCACTACCAAGGGCTCATTGCCCAAAAAACAAAGAAAGGCTCACTGCCAAAAGGACTCATTGTCTAGAAGAAGAAGAAATAACAGAAGGGGTGGCTTACTGCCAATTTGATCTACTAACAATGCATTTCTCTTATGTTGAAGGTGCAAGTCCATTGAAGCACAAACAAATCATTCAACAAATTGAAATGTAGACACCTTTTGCTCACTTCATCTGGAAGTCATAGGCATTAAAACTCACACTTAGATCTTCACACTTGATCAAATTCGAATCACACACTTCACACACCTTCCACACAACAACTCATCTTGTATTTATACCCTCTATGACCTAAAACAATCCCAATTAGGTCGGTCTTAAGCAAACATACACACCTCAACCGTGCAACATCAAATAGGTCGGAACCAAACACTTCCACCATAGAAAGAAGTGAAGGTAGACCATGCCACTACTTAATTGGGATCCAAATCTATACCGGCACACTTCTCAACACTTCCTCAAACAACAAACATCCTTCGTAATTTGTGCTAGCATGCTAGGTTGGCAAAACCTGCACTAACACCAACACAAAACCTAAACACGCTTCTCTAGGTCCGAAAACATCTTGTAGACCACACAAAAACACTCTACAACATCTCAAAATATTCCACATCATCATAATATTCCACACTTATTGCAACCACCTGAAACTAAAGAACACCTTCATTATGTGCAACCAAACACACTGGCACATACATCTAACACACCAAACAACTTTGCGAAACACCACAACACCTAAAAATTCAAGGGAAGGTAGATACATAATATATAAGCACATTCCCAGATCCACAACACCATAACCTTCACTACAGAGAAATGTGAAGCAATCTCGTTACTCTCAGACACCCTATTCCACCAGATAGACATATTGTCAAACACATCTTCCACTATAGTATGATCCAAAACCTGAAAATTTGGATATATCACCTATGAACACCTTTGATCATCACACCTGAACCACATGAGAATATCTTCAATCATGAAGAAATGTAGAGCAACACACTAAACACACCAATGTCACACTGAATTCTCTTTTATTCAAATTTTCTCAAAAACACTTGAAAACCAAGTGAACCAACTTCATCATCAACACTACTATCATCTCTGCAACACATATACAACATCTATAGTACTTTGCAACATATCGAACAATCTCTCCAAACCCACAACATCTTCTACAACTATATTGAAGTAGGATATCAATGACAACACCAACACATTGTGTTGACACCAACACCAACTCTAGGCTTCAACTACTCCAATGTTAGGGGTTAACAACATCAACACTAGCAACATACAAACACTCTCTTCATACAAGAGGTTGACATTAATGATGACACCCAAGCAATTCACCAACAACTTAAGCTTCTAACATCTCCAAACTTCCAACAACTTGGACAAAATTGAATCAACCTCCTTCTCAAACTCTTCTAGAAGTTGATGTATCCATCAATTTATCCATACAACTCTTAAGGAGCTCAATATCAATTTTATTATCATAGATAAAGAAAGACAAGGTGGGAGTTATAGCCTTGAATTGAGATTTCCAATAAAGGCATTCCTTTACTTCCCCATCCTCATTTTTGATATCAAGCATAATTTTGATCTCACTATTTTCAAATTGTTCTAGCCTCGTCTTTGTCTTCTTTTCCAACTTATCTATATATCCTTGCATTTCCCTTACCATTTTAGCCATTTTATATGTAGGTAGAATATCTTCTGGAGGGTTATCTCATTTGTAGACCCCTTGTACATTCCTTGTAATGCATTTATTTTGGGGACCCATTTATTCATTAATTCCCTAGTCTTCTCCTTGTCCTCATCTATCCTTTTAACTACCATTACAAATTGGGAGTAATTCTTATGGAAATTTTCTATTCTTCTCAAGACTTTGGACATCAAGTGTCCAAAAATATTTGGCACAACATGATACACATTTTCATGTGGCAACTTTTAATATCTTTCAATTTTTGCTCCAACACCTTAATCTGCTCTTTGAGCTCTTGATTTTCTTTGACTAGATCTTCATTCTATTGTGAAGTAGAATAAGAGCTTATTGCTTGTACATTTGTTGGAGGGGAGTGTGTTGCATATGCTTCTTTAATCTTCAACTTGTTGTACTTTTTTGTGAGTGCAAAATGATCTTATAACAAACTGTCATATTTGTTCTGCAGAGCTTCTGTAATGGCCATAATGAACTTAGCAGTATCAACTACTAATGTGGTTTCCTCAACAGTAGAGGTGTCAGACACTCTTTTTATCACTAATCATCCTCTTACATCTTGGGCTACTTCTACAACCTGAGGCTTATTAGTATTGGGGGCAAGGGCCCAAATTGCAAGGGTTTCCCATTTGGGGTTGAACTATGATCTTGTCAATGCAACATATTCTTGATCCTCTAAATGAAAATTTTCTCTATCTTGCTTCCTTATTGTGTCAAAGGTGATGGTTGAAGTAATGTCCCATTCAGGGAGAAGCAATAATTCACTATCCCAAACTATTTTTCTCCCCTACTCTAGGGTGATATTCTTGGCATTGAAATTCATCTTTGGTAGTACCTTATTTATCACTTCATATTTTTCTCTGGGCACATCTTCTTTTGCTACTTACAAATTCCTATGGAAATCATCCTTCCTTGATCTAGTGACGAAATCTCTAAATTCCAGAGTCTTTATAAACTCATTATCATCAATAAATCACTTGCAAGCCAATTCTCTGATGTCATTAGTGTTGTCCCTTCCCCCTGTGGTGTTAGCACCAAGCCTACTTTGAGGCAATCTTATTTCTTGGTCTCTTTGAGGGGAAGACAATTCTTTATTCACCTCGTCATTGGTCACTTCAATTTCATCATCTTCATCAGGACCAATGGGATAATCAACCAATGGCATGACTAATCAATATGTCTCATCTTTTGTGGTTGCTCTTGAGGAAGAGGATCTTCTAGAATAATCACATCAGGGGAGATGGAGGTGATTGAGGCAAAGATGGCAGTGGTGATACATGAGGGGGAGATTGTTGAGTTGTTTCCCTTATTATATGCCCCTTTGGCATTCTTTTGAAAGAATAGACAAATGTATCAATGGTGGGGGCCTAATAATTAGGCTTTTCTACTAGAGTTGGGGCCTACTCAATAACCTTATCAATATTTTTCAAGATCATTTTGATACTTGAAATTAGATCCTTTATTTATATATATGCTCCTTCATAATTGGAAATATTCGTTTTTTTAGCCTCTTCAACCTTTCTTAAGGCTATCCACTTGACTTTTATCTCATTTACTTCCTTGTCATCTTTGCAGTTCCTAATGACATCTTCACTGAAGTACACTCGATGCACATAAGCTGACCTTCTAACGCTTACTTTGATTTGGTTAATAAACCTTTCTATATCAAAGGCTCTTGCAATTTATTGAGCCATCCTATATTTCCTTAATATAGGGTATATATTACCTAACCCCTCTCTTTTTACATTGAAAATAAAAAAAATTAATGTATGGAAAGAAGGAACGCTTCTTCTACGCACCAAGATGAAACTCGTATGTTTCACTTAATTGCCATATGACCTAAAGAAATGCTAGTCTGAGAGGCACATATCTTGGAAAAATACGAGGTTCAATAGGGCATCCATATACCCTTAAAAATATGAAATCTAAATGGAGATAATAATCTCACCAATTGTGTTGAATCCCCAATTCTAGCCTCCTCTTCATTGGCCTTAAGAAGTCTAGATTCAATAGGGCATCCATATACCCTTAATACTATGAAATATAAATGGAGATAATAATCTCACCAATTGTGTTAAATCCCCAATTTTAGCCTCCTCTTTGTTGGCCTTAAGAAGCCTAGATTTTCCTTTTGCAATCTGACCTCTACAACTCCCATATGTGAAATCACTTTTCTTACAAAGTGGTTTTCAAAAACAACAAAACTTGCATCATGACAATTCCTATCCCAAATGTGTGTCCAACATTGGATTGGGATGGAATTTCCTTTTCCATCATGTGAATGAATTTGGAGGAATGGACGCCATTCCCCCTTCCCTGCATACATGAACATGTGGCAGAGAAATAAATACCATCTAAAAGTGATCAGCTTGATGCTCTTCTTAATTTCCAATAACTGCTTGTGAATAGCATTTGCAACATAAGTTGCAAAGTAAAACTTATCGTTAACAAGAGGATTTTGAATGTCCATTGCCATATACATTAGATGGGCTAGAATCTTCTCCTATGAATCCCCTACAAGGACCCGACACAAAGAATAGTAGGATTTGATGAAGTAATCTTCAAAAATTTCCACCTTGAATGGCTCTGCTTCATTTTGAGCTATTCTGATAGACTTCCTATCAAAACCCTTCACTCTATACTTTTGAAGCTAGTAAGACCTTGAAATGCTCTGATCTTGTTGGTATTTCTACTTGAAATAGTCAAAATCAATGGCCTTACTAGTAGCCAGATTTAACTTGAACACCTTAGAGATGGAAGCTTTGTCAATTCTAATCAATACACCACCATTAGAAGCCATGACCACTCTTACATTCTCATCATAATTGGTTGCAACGACCTTGAGGAAATCTACATCTACAAACACATTGGGTACTACCAACTTCCCCAAATCATAGGTCCACACATTTGAGATTGGTACCTTTGGGTTTCTCTTTCCATACCAATGAACAAACTATTTACATCCAAACAAATGGAGCTCTACATCTCTTTATTCACAAGCATCATCTACCCTGCCAGTCACAACACCAAGACCATGAACCTTAATTTCATTTTTGGGCGAGCCAATAAGTTAGGCAATTAGGTCTTCATCAAAGTACTCTTTGAAGAAGTTTGGCTATTTGGTGGACTGATGATTACATTTCAAATTTGAAACTTGAATTTTATAGGGATGAGTCCTAGGGTTTTAAAAAACTTTCAAATGGTAATTAGGGATATTTAAAACAACTCAAGATAGAAGAATATGTTCCCTAACCTAATTTCAACCTGAAAACTTAGTTTATCACAATTGTAATCCCTAGAACAAAAAATTGAGTGAGTTTCTTAGTCACAAATGTACTTACTTGTTCTTGCACTTTTGAAAGCCCTAATTGTCGTGAAATACTCTTGAGCATTGCAATTTTTTCTCATCGAATGCTTAAAATTCTAGGTGAACCATTTAACTGATGGGATTGTAGCATTTCTAGAAGGAAAATCCTTTAGGATTTGGTAGAAAACCATCTTTTTCGGTATTAATCTTAGCTCACGCGAGCCAGAGCACACAACCACCTATTTTTGACATTTAAATGTGGATTGTTGATCTTCAATCAGAAGGAAGGGATCCGATGGTTGTTAGCGATCTAATTGGTTTTAATATTTTTGACATGAGTTGAAAAGATCCCCGACCAATAGAATTTCTCCATGTGGGATTACCTTTACATTTCATCATGAGATGCACCATCCAAAGAGAAGACAAAACAAGTGTCATACTAGCCACATGGTAGATTTTCGTACTTCCATGGCTTGAAGATCAGACCGCTACAAAGAGCTCATGGAATCACAAAATTTTTCAAGATTGCACCATGTGTCATTTAATGTGTTCTTAAAAAGTCTCTTCTTTGATATAGAACCTATCAGAGATAATGAGAAACTAGCACATGTCCCTTTGATAGCTTTAAATCTTGACAAGTGTCCGCTTTCTATGATTTTATAGACCTTATTAAGGTCTTCCTTGAGGTGTCCCATGGAATGGTAGAACTCCAATAAACTCATGCCACATGTTGATCCCTAGATGCATTTGATGAAACACCTTTAGGAATGCGCCATGTCCCTCTTTCATGGCTCTGCAAGATGCTTGTGGGTCTACCTCAAGGTACTTTGTGGAATAGTGAATTTTTTTAAAACATGCCATGTGATACTTGTAGGGTCTTATTAAGGGTCCCATGGTGGTGATAAATGCTTAGCACACCATACATCACCATTTATGGGGTTTTAATGTCCAACCTTTGCCTTTAATATTAAACCCTCAACAAAACTATATAATCCACAAAAAATGTGGCATATGTCAACTCTTCATTGGTTTCACTGACCTTTTAGTCAATAAATATTCTTGCAGGAAGGAACAATGGGGTCCACGTGTCGGGGTAGGTAAATTAAGGGTCTTAAATGCATGTGCTTTTAGAGCAACTTAACATTACTAGGAAATGAAGTTGTCAATTTTATAATAAAATAAGGGGACATAGATAATTGACCTTAGTCTTTTAATAAATCATTTTAAAATGATGGGTCTACGTGGTAACCTCAAGCATGAGGGGTCGGTAAATGGACAAATAAGAGACTTAATGTTGTAACGTAAAGTATTGGCAATGGGAAATAGGTAGTCAATGCATAACTAAAATAAAAGTAACATCAACGCTTGCCTGGAGCTATGGTTTTTAGGGTTTTAGACCCAAAAAGAGGCTTTTAACAATATTTATATCAAACTCTAGCATACAGATATTCGTTCAGAAGCTCAAGATATGGGAAAAAACTAGGAGCCAATTTTTTATACAAAAAGTACTGCTAGTGGCTCTAGTTGGGGACACTTACTTCATAGAAGTAAGGTAATAAACTAGGATCTTTAGAGGAGTAGACCCAAAAGAAGAAAACTAGGAAAACCAAAGAAGAGCAAAGCAAACCAAAAGAAATTTGTTCAAAAAAATACATTGTGCATGGAGAAAACATATTTCAAGAGAAATATGGTTTCAAAAACTATCCATGCACTAACAATTCAAAAAGTTAACCTATAAGGTTTTGTAGCTAATACGAATCCTCACCATGTGTGTTGTTGATTAGATATGGTCCAAGACATAGAGCATCAAACTTCCCATGCTTTCCTTTATCTTGAATTTTTCTTGTTATAGACTTCTTGTCAAATAGATGCTTAACTTGTTGTTGATGCTTGATGTTATTTTTCCATGACAATCTCCTTGTCTCATCTACCTAGGTGAGTCGGTTGATTTTGTTTACCATTGCATCGTTTATATCATCATCATGCTCTTAGATAAACTTGTATACTTGCATCAAATGGTTGATAGGAATTCTTGCTTCCAAACCATAAACTTGTTCAAAGGAGATTGACCAGTGGCCTTCTTTACTATCACTCTATCAAACCATAAGTCTTGTTTGAGCTTTGAAACCCAAGCCTTTTTATTCTTTTCAATCAACCTTTTATAATTTTCATCAAGCTCTTATTGCTTAATTATGCATTTTCTTGGGGATCATACATAGATGCATAGGAGAGGGTTATCTCATATTGATTATAGAAAGTTGTAAATTCCTCAAACTTGAAGCACATTGAATTATCATATACTATTTTTACTGGCACTCCAAATCTTATCAAAATGTTGTTCATAAAAAAATCTATCACAACTTTTCTTGTAGATTTCCTTGTGGAGATAGCTTCTATCCATTTAGTAAAATAATTAGTGGCTACAAGGATCCAACTATGTCCACCACTTGACTTTTCAAAAATTTATCTTATACAATTAATACCCCATTGTTGGAATGGAGCCTCTACAAATATTGGTCTTAGGGGTAGGTTTCTAGAGAATTTTAAATTTCCTGAAAACTTTTGACATGCATCACATTTTTTGACCAGTTTGTGTGCATTTGTGAAAATCATAGGCGACCAATAACCTGACCTTAAGGCTTTCTGAGTTGTAGTTTTGGCCATGTAATGGCCTCCACACACTCCATTATGCATCTCATTTAAAACTTCAGATGCTTTCTTTTCATTCACACACTTGAGAAAGATCCCCTCTTTGCTTCTCGACCAAAGCTCATTCTCTATGATAACATACTTAATGTCATGTAATGTTAATGTCCTTTTTTGATTCTCAATCATATATATTTCAATACAAGACATGTTTTTCAAGTAAAAAACTACCTCTTTATACCATGGAGAAGATTTCATGTCACACTCTAGGGATGCTCTATCTGTCTCAACATAATTTATTTGGTTAGATTCAAGATTTGATTCAACCATGATTTTAGCTAGCCCCTATCCTCTAACTAATTTTGTGATCTAGGTGTCAATATTGAATTTTGGGAATTTGTTAATCCATCTACATCTTCTTCTAGTCACTTCTTGTTGTGTAAAAATATCATTAACTCCACCATTTGGAACATCTACAATAATTGTTGCTCCTACTAAATCGGATCTAAAATTATTTACTGCTTTAACCAGTGCATATGCTTGCTTCTACCAGTGCATATGCTTGCTTCTCTACCATATCATCTTTAACCTCTACATCTTGCAAGGACTTGCTAAAGAATGAAATGGGTTGTTCGAACCCTTCATGACTTTTTTGCAATAAAACTACAACAATATTATGGAATGATGCAAAGGGAAACAATTGAAAAGGCTTTGAAAACTCAAGAGACTTCAATACAAGAGCCTTTTTATTGCTTCTTTTATGCTCTGAAAGGATTTAACTGGCTCTTCGTTCCATGACACAGATTCCCCCTTTTTTAGCAATATTGAGATAGACCTTATGATTTCTACAAAATTTGTTACAAATATTCTCACAAAGTTCACTTGTCTAAAGAATGATTGAATACCTTTTATAGTCTTTGGTTGAGGAATATTTTCTATAGCTGCAACTCTTTTAAGGTCAATCTTGATCCCTTCTTTAGATATAATGTGACCTAACAACTTCCCTTTTGTCACTCCAAACACACTTTTTTAGGGCTTAGAGAAATGCCATACTCTAAAGCCCTATCGAAAAAAAATTCAAGATGCATGCAATGATCTTCTTCCTTTTCAGAATATGCAGTTAGGTCATCTTGGTATACCACCATAAAGATGTCTATGAAATCTAAGAAGGCAACATCCATTGCTCTCTGAAATGTTGCTCCAACATTTGTTAGGCCAAAAGGCATTTTCACATAAACATAAGTTTCCCATGGTATAGTAAAGGTAGTCTTATACTACTCAGACTCCTTAACTTTGACTTGGTTGTATCTTGAAAATACACCCATCATTGAAAATAATTCACAACCAGTCACCTTATGCAACATTGTCTCCATATTTGACAATGGGTTGTTATCCTTTAATGAATATATATTTAAATCCTTAAAATCCACACACAATCTTATATCCCCATTCTTCATCCTTACTGACACTATATTTTAAACCCATGTGGAATGCCTAATTGGTTTGATGATTCCTCCATCCTTGAGCTTCATTAATTCTTGCTGCATTTTAGGTGCCATTGTTGGATTAATTGGTCTTTACTTTTTCCTTAAAGGTTTGACATCCAGACTAAGAGAAATTTCATGTTTAAATAGGTCCTCTCTGTCGGCTTTAAGGTCATCATAAGACCATGCAAATACATGCTTGTATTTCATGGCAAGGAAACAAGCATCATTTTGATCTTTCGGTTTAACTTCTTTCCAATGTACACCTTCTTAAGTGCATTCTTAGTTCCCAAATTTATCTCTTCCAGGTCTTGTTCATGTGAATGGGTGGGCTTAGCATTACTTTTATCAAAGTTATCAAAAAATATTTATAGGAATACTAAACCTTTTGGGATTTTATTTGTCTTCAATTGGATTATTTTATTCCCAAAAATAGTTTCTTTTCCATCCACTACTTCAACAAAACATTGGAAATCAATTTCTTGACTATGGTATTCATCCACACTGTAATTTTTTTAACAAATCTATGCCATCATTGAATACTTACCAATTTTGAATATTATCTAGGATTGAGGGCCTTATCTAGGCTTCTACTTTGGATATGCCAACAAAATTTATATCATCTAGTCTTAGAGTAATATTATCAAGCAAATTAGCCATTGCATTCTTTTCCGTCTACCTAGTCGATAGAAAATGCATCAAGCGTCTCTATGGTGTCCTAGCTAACAACTTATATTTCTTTAGTATTTTGTGTTTAGACACATACTTAGCTCTGATCTAGGATGCTACTAACTTAGAGTGTCCAAAGACTATTTGTTTTTATTTTATGTTTGATGGCAACTTTTAGTCCTAACAACAAGGCTTCATCTTTTGCTACATTGTTTGTACATGCAGATTTTAAAGAAAATGAATACCTGTAGGACTTACCATTTGGTGATATGAGGATCACCCCTGCACCTAATCCTTCCTTTGAACATGTACCATCAAAGTACATGGCCCAAAGGTCATCTTATTGAGCTTGTACTTATATCTCCTCAGTTATTAGTGCAGTATCATCTCCTTCTTGTTGTGACTCCACAACTTTGAGATTATCTATGTCCACATCAATAAAGTGCACATGCTTTGTTAGCTGCGAATCTTCTATAAGGTAGGAGGACCTCTTTTCTCTATCCAATTTTACATCCCTACCATTTATATGGATTATGGCATATGAGAAGTCTAATTGCATACTTCCCTCAATCAATGTTCATCACTTCCTTGACATAAGCATTCCATACTGATCTGGGATGTCTACCACTGTTACATTCATGGTGTAATATTTCTTAGGAAATATAGCAAGTTTAAAATGTGCATCTTTTATTATGCCAATAAAATGGACTTCTCTTGTGTCCACAAAAATGCATTTTTACTTGTAACCCTAGTTCTTGCATAATAACTAGAGGCATGAAAAATTAGTGTAAGCTTCTAAATTAATCATACAGTTTCTCACTAATTTTTCATTCATTTGGAGTGTTACATAAAATAGATCTACTTGATTAGGACATGTAGTTAAAGTAGATCCCAAAAAGACTTATGAAAGTTTTATTACTTGTAATTTTAAGATCCATTCTCTTTAATTTTTCTCTACCCTTTTCAGGTGGGGTAATCACCTTCTTCTCATCAGAGATTGTAGTTGTACCATTGATAAGGGCAACTTCCTTCTCTTTGTGTTACTGAATTCTCATCATCCCCAATAAAGGAACAAATACCTTGACCTTGAATCATATCAATATAATTATATTTGGGAATGCTAGAAGTTGTTACAATATGTTTATTTGTCTTCTTTTCTTGTTTGTCACTTGAATTATCCCCTTGAACACACTCAACATCTGTATTTTCTAGTCTAGTCTTCACCTTCTAATATCTAGCTTTGATGAGGGGAGAGACAAGCTAATCTGCAAATTTTTTCAGAATTCTACCCTTTACTTGATATATTGACATCCTTGGCTTTGGGATCTTCCATTTTCTTGTAAAAGTGATGGTCTCCCTTATCATTATTATGCTCTTTGATAAATATTCTACCAGCTTTACCCTAGTCATTATTTACCACTCTTTTTCTCAAGTTATAATTGCTTTTGACTTGAGAAATTGCAACAACTGTTAAAGATATGATCTCTTATTCAAAAGGTCTTATAAAAGCATCTCTCAAAGATTGAGGATCTTTATACCTCAATTGTAGCCCATCTTTGGATCATATGCATTACAATACATGGCCAAACACATAGGTTCACTAGGTCTCATGTATTGTGGAATTTTATTCATGGCCTTAAAGAACCTAGTATTAAAATTTGAAACTAGTTCATTGTATCCTTTTGCAATGTTGGTGAATTAATTGATAATAAACCTTGGGTCAATTTTTTCTCCATATTGATCTCTAAATACCCTCTTTAACTCCTCCCAAGACCCAATACTAGATTGAGACAAACTTCTATACCAATCCCTAGCATCATCTGTCAAATATTGCATGAAAAGTTTTATGACAACATCTTCATCTTCAACTTCAAAGTCATCAATCAGATTTTGAAATGATCTCAGGTGATCTTCACTTGAAATTGCATTGTTCCTTAAGAATCTGAATAAGACATTTCTTATTTCATTGGGATAGGATTAGGGTGTCCAAGGATATTAGTGAAATCTAATTGTCTATATCTTTCTAATTGTAAAGGTCTTGCAAGAAAATTCCCTGCAATAAGATTCGCTTGAGCATTTCCTTGAGCATTGAGTTGTTGGTCAACAACATTTTGTCTTCCTTCCTTATGGGTTTGTATTGTTCCCACCCAATTGAGTATTCACATTGGGGTTATAATGTCGATAATGCCCATACTATCTATAACCCCCCAAATTTTGTGGTGGAACACTTACTTGTGGTTTTGGTTGTGAGTTAGGCTGGGGCATGCTTTGACCTATTTGAGTTGGAGTTGTAAGGTCAACTATTGGAATACTTTGGATAGAGGTGGTAGGTGGGTTTTGAGAATTAAGGTTAAAGGCTGAAGGACTTCTAGATCCATTGGATGCTTTCAAAAAATCTATCCTTCTTTGAATATCATCCTTAACCTTGGTATTTTCCAACCTTTCTAATTCTTCTTTGAGATACTCAACCTCTTCTTGTAATTCAACATTTTTCTAATTAGTTATTCCAAAGGTAGAGGCCTTTTGAGATGTTGGATCTATACAAGAACTTGTGTTTATTGCAGCATTAGCATTTTGGGAAACCTTCCCTTTATCTAAACCTTGGGATACAATATTTGAATGAGAAGTAATTGGTACTATACTGGCTACAACATAACTACACCATGTATTTATATGAGAACCACCTAAAGGAACATCTAAGGTATTGCTTTTTGTATCAGGATTTGATAACACGAAAGCATAAGATTTATTAGAATGGTATGAAATTTTCATATTATCAATCTTCTTCTTCATTTCATCTCTCAGATTTATAGAATCCCTAATTTTCATTTATTCCAGTTTATTTAGCTCTTCTTATAGGTCATTGACCTCTTTCAGTAATCCATCTTTAGTTTCAAGTATGTTTTTAGATCCTAAAGTCTATGGGACAAATTGGTATGTATATGTGGTAATATTTGACAAGGTAGGATTTCTATGAGAAAAATGAGTTTTCTCTTGAATAGGGGATTTTATGTTTATATTTAAAAAAAACTGTAATCTAATTTTTTTATAAAATTTGACACTATAATTTAGTTATTGATAAAATGCTAAGAAATGAAGTTAAATCACTCTTTATATAGTAAATTTTAATTATTTTCCTTCAGTTTAGTTTATTTGTATTCATAAATTAAAACTTTAGTGCATGGATTTATTGTTTTTCTAATTTTGATAAATATATATTTTTTAAATAAATATTAAAATGTGTGTATTAAAAACACAACCTTCCCATGTGATGTCAACTTCTGTCATAATTCTTTATCCATAATACAAAAATTATATCATCTTGACATATAATATTTTACCTAATGCACCTATTTTTTTTCAAATTTTTAAATAAATTTTATTATATTTTCTTGACAAGATAACCAACCTTATATTTTGGTGCTAATAACCTACTTTTAGTTTTAAAAAATAACAACAATAATAATTAAAATATTAAAAACTGTATATATTTGAAAACTACACTTATAGATATATAAAAGGGTGTTTTTATTTATTTTTAAATGTTTCTTACATGAGCATGAGTTGTTGAAACATGAAGTTTTTTAAATAATTTTATTTTTTGGTATATTGGCCTCAAAGTTGCTCTACATATGCATTTAGTGAACATTTTTACTTGGAAAATTTGTGGTCATATTTAACTTACCTATACAATGAATCTAGCTAGATTATATGTTTGATCAAAATTGATTTTTAATTAAAAATAGTTAAATTCACTTGTGTTGACAAGTGGGTTGAAAGATTGACACAATTTTGTATTTTTATCCTAAAAGGTTGTAGGGTAACTAAGAGAAAATCTTGTATTCATGGTGAATGTGTAGGATAGGTGATAAGAATAATTGGGACCTTTTTCTTTATTGATTTGGTGCTTTGAATGGTTTAAAAAATATAAAAAATATTTGCATTTTATTCAAACACTTTGGGTGCTTTAGAACCTTTAAATTTGTTATTACAATATTTACTTTTAATATTATCAAGCTCTTTAGTATCTTTATCACTATCACCTTGATTTTTCCCTCTTTATTGATGCTTGAACTAGGTTTTGGGAGTCGATTAAAATGCATAACTGCCTTGAATGACCAACACAATTTTTTAAGGATTTTATGATGAATATTAATGTTAGTGTTTTTGAGTAGTTGCAGGAGGTATTTTCGAAAAGAATTATTACTCAAGGCAAGTCGACCTATTAATCATAAAACAAATATTGAATTTTTTGGGTCGGCCCTAGAGGAGAATGACACCTAGATTAGTATATATAGGAGAGAGACTCTCCTCATTTATTCATTCAATTCAACACAATTCAAATTTTTGATCTGCAGAAGCAAGTTCACATTCAAGAAGGAGATTTGCTTATTATTTGTTGCTCAAAATTTCACACCATCTACAGTGTTGGATTATTTTGTTATATTCTGCCTTTCTAGGCTTGATTTTGGAGTGTTATTTCTACACTATTGTATCTGATCTATAAGTTATTAATTTGTTGCTGGGCTTTTCCCTTGAGTAGAAGGGTTTTCCCAGGATAAATTGTTGTGTCTTTTGTTATGTGTTGTGTTTTTCTACTTATTGTGCATATTTGATCTAAAAATTAACATGGTATCAGAGCTAGGTTTAGGAAGAACTAATCAAATTTGGCTAAGCAATGTGTGAAAGACAATTCCTTGTTTAGGGCAGTTTTTAGAAAAAGAAGGTGGTGACCGATGTCAAGGTAGAAGATAGGCTTGATGGAGATTCAAAATTCAACTTGGAAATTTAGGGTCCTCATTGCCTTAAAAAAGGGTGATCTTTTAGAATTTGTAGAAAATGACATGCCTGAGCCATCAGATGACACAAAGAAAATCCAGTGGAAGAAAAATGGCACGAAGGCTAGAAAGATCATGATAGACTCCGTGAAGGATCACCTAGTGTCGATCATCTCCAAGATGAAGACAACTAAATAAATGTTTGATGCTCTAAAAGGATTGTATGAGATCAACAATACCAACAAAGCCCTTGCTTTGAGACAACAACTCCATCATGTAAAAATGGCTAAAGGAGATTCATTCATTTCATTATTTATGAAGATCTCTGATTTGAGTGATCAGTTAAGCACTATTGGGGATATAGTTGTAGACAAAGATCTTGTTATGTTGGCACTAAATGGTCTTCCCTAGTCTTGGGAGCCTTTTATTCAAAGCATCAATGGGAGATCCAAGTTTCCCAAGTTTGATTGCCTTCGGGCTGACTGTATTCAAGAAGAAATCGGATTGGCAACAAGAGGAAATGGGTGAAACTCCCATAATGAAGAAATTAAAGTCCTTGCTGCACATGCCACTAGAGAAAGAGGCAAAGGAAGAGAAGGAAAAAGAGGCACCTTCAAGAGGAATAGAGACATAAAATCAAATTCTTTTCCAAAATCGAAAAAGAAGGATCTCTCTCATATTCAATGCTACAGGTGTGACAAGTATGGACACTATGCCTGAGATTGAAAATTAAAGTTGAAGCAACATGTTTCTACTACAGACATTGATGAAGAGACACCTGAGAAGGAATCAAGACATTTAAAAGATGATCCAAAGGTATTTCTATTCATCTCCGCTCTTTCAAGTAATTTACCAACTGACAGTGATACTTGGTTGATAGATAGTGGTGCTTCACATCACATTATAGGCTATAGAGAGCATCTTACAGACTTAGTAGAGAAAGAGTCTAATTTATAGTTGATAATTGGAGATGATGTTAGTTATGTCATAAAGGGAGTTGGGGCCACTTCCTTCCAGCTAGATCTAGGTATCCCTCTTTATTTGAGTGATGTCTTGTTCGTACCAAGGATCAAAAGAAACCTTGTCTCCATTTTAGCCTTGGAGGACAAAGGGTACAAGGTTGCCTTTTTTGAAGGAAAATTTCTTGCATGGCTCAAGAACTCTAGTATAAAATCAGCTCGTGTGATTGGTATTCATCGGGAGAGCCTATACAAATTATCAATTCGACCAGTTTAGGCATTATTACACGACTCTGTCAGTTTGAGTGAGTTGTGGCATAAGAGACTTGCTCACTTACATTTCAAAGCCCTTCCCTCTATGGAGAAGGTGGTTACTGGTCTTCTGAAGCTTAGATTAGAGCATGATGGCATCTGTAGAGGATGCGCACTTGGTAAGAATATCAAAAGTCCCTTCCATAGTAGTGATAGTAGATCCAAAGGGATCTTAGATCTTATTCATTCAGATTTAAGTGGACCAATGTCTGTGGCATCATTGAGTGGATTCTGGTTCTATGTGACTTTCATTGATGATTATTATCGAAAGACTTGGATTTACTTCTTAAAATCCAAGGAGTTTGAGGAAGTCCTTGATAGATTCTGAGAATTCAAGGCACGAGTTGAAAACATGTCCAGGAAGAGGATTAAGGTTCTGAGATCAGATAATGGAGGGGAGTACACTTTCGAAGGATTTCATAATTTATGCATTGAGGCAGGGATCAAGAGGGAGTTATGTGTTCCATACAACCCTCAACAATATGGAGTTTTCGAAAGAAAGAACAAATGTATAGTAGAGGAATCTAAGGCTATGATCCATGATCAAAGTTTACAAAATTTCCTATGGGCAAAAGCTTCTAGAACCACAATATATGTTCAAAACAAAAGTCCTCATTGGATATTGGTAAACATGACTCCAGAGGAGGCCTTCACAGGTGTGAAGCCTGAGGTTAGTCACTTGAGAATATTTGGTTGTCCTATGTACATTCATGTGCCCAAGGACAAAAGATCAAAACTAGAACCTCCAAGAAGGAAGGGTATATTTGTGGGATACAACGAGTCTTCAAAGGCTTACATAATATATATTCCAGGGCATAAACATATTGAGATCAATAGGGATGTCTCCTTCGAAGAGGAAGTAGCCTTTAGAAGATCTAAAGGATCTTACATGGAGATAGATAGTGAGGAGCAAGAGACTTCAAAGGGTATGGATTTATCTTTTGATCATACTCTTGACATTCAGAGGGAGTCCAACGAACTGACTAAGACTATTGATCCAATTGATCCTATAGAACCAACTAATGGGCCTAAAGATATTATCGTAGGTCAGAAGAGGCCTATATGGGCTCGACAAACCATGCAAGAGGAAAAAAAATATGCAGCTCCTCGAGGCACTTTTAGGGAGAGCAAGAGACCTCAAAAGTTCCTAGGTTATGTGGCATTGATGAGACATCATTGATTCTAAGCCTTCCAATTTTGAGGAGGCATCTAACTAGCAGGTATGGAAAGATGCAATGACAAAAGAGTATCAGTCCATCATTAAAAATGATGTATTTAGGATGTTGTTTTGAGACCTGAAGGGAAGTCAGTAGTGACTTCCAAATGGCTCTACAAAATCAAGCATGCAGTTGATGGTAGAATTGAGAAACACAAGGCAAGATTTGCGACAAGAGGATTCTCTCAGAAGGAGGGAATAGATTATGAGGAGACATTTGCTCCTGTTGCTTGATACACTACTATCAGGATGATTATTGCTATTGCCTCTGCCAAGGGCTGGAAGTTACATCAAATGGATGTAAAGACTGCATTTCTTAATGGTGTGATTGAGGAAGAAGTGTACATCGAGCAACTAGATGCTTTTGTGATTCATGGGAAGGAATCTCATGTGTGTAGATTGAAGAGGGCTTTGTATGGTCTTAAACAAGCACCTCGTGCATGGTATGAAAGGATTGATAGATACTTGATGAGTTTGGGTTTCACCAAGAATGATGTTGATTCCAACCTTTATTTCAAGATAGTTGATGGTGAGGCCTTGATCTTGGTACTTTATGTTGATGATTTATTTCTCACTGGAGCAGAGAAGCTCATTGTCAAATGTAAGAAAGAGTTAGCCTTCGAGTTTGAGATGAAGGACCTTGGCCTTATGCATTACTTCCTGGGACTAGAAGTATGGAAAAGACCTGATGAGATCTTCCTAAGTTGAGGGAAATACACTATAGATATATTAAGAAGATTTGGGATGATAAACTGTAAGTCCATGGCTACACCTATGGAGACAAATTTGAAGAAGTTGAGTGACTCAACATCCAATTCAGATTTGGTAGATCCTACCATGTATAGACAATTGATCAGATCATTGATGTACCTAGTCAACACCAGACCAAACATTTGTTATGCAGTGAGTGCTCTCAACCAATTCATGTGTGATCCAAAACAAATACATCTAGTTGCAATAAATCATATACTGAGATACTTGTGTGGTACTGTGGGATATGGCTTGAGGTATACTTCCAGTGGGGATCTGAGATTACAAGGCCATTCTGATTCTAATGGGGCTAGGAGTGTAGGAAGAGCACCTTTGTATGTTGCTTCAGTTTGGGGTCTGCCATGATTTATTGGTGCAATAGAAAGCAAACCTCTATGACACTAAGCACAACAAAGGCTGAATATATTGCAACATGTGTAGTAACCTGTGAAGCAGTATGGCTTTGAAAGCTCCTTGCAGGATTGTTTGGTTAGATGTTAGAGTCGACATTGATTCACTGTGATAACCAAAGCTATGTAAAGCTCTCAGTAAATCATGTATTTCATGATAGGACAAAGCATGTGGAGATCAAGTTTCATTACATTAGAGATATAGTGCTGAGGAAAGCAATCCAACTCAAATATATTTGCATTGATGATTGGACGGTTGATATCCTCACCAAGCCTCTCTCCAGGGTAAAGTTTGTACATTTTCGAGACAAGCTTGGGGTGGTGGAGAATGTCACCCTCACTGAGAGGGAGTCACAACATCATTAAGATTTTTTGTAGTGTATATTTCTCTGAGATAGAGAAATATGAGGTGAAAGCCCCTGTAGCGTATATTTCTCTGACATAGAAATATGAGGTTAAAGCGCTTGTAGCATATATTTCTCTGAGATGGATAAATATGAGGTGAAAGCCCTTGTAGTGTATATTTCTCTGAGATTGAGAAATATAAGGTGAAAGCCCTTGTAGTGCATATTTCTCTAAGACTGAGAAATATGAGGTGAAAGCCCTTGTACAAATTACATCTCTGAGACTGAGTTGTGTTTTCCACAATTGGGTGTAGCTATTGTGGACGTCATGTTGAGAGAATCCATGACCAGATATTTGAGAATACCTCCCTAGCTAAGAGGGAGTGTTAGTGTTTTTGAGTAGCTGCGAGAGGTATTTACCAAAAGAATTATTACTCAAGGCAAGTCGACCTATTAATCACAAAACAAATATTGAAATTTCTGGGTCATCCCTAGAGGAGAATGACACCTAGATCAGTATTTATAGGAGATAGACTCTCCTCATTTATTCATTCAATTCAACACAATTTGATTTTTTGATATGTAGAAGCAAGTTCACATTCAAGGAGATTCACATTCAAGGATATTTGCTTATTATTTGTTGCTCAAAATTTCGCACCATCTACAGTGTTGTATTATTTTGTTATATTCTACCTTTCTAGGCTTGATTCTAGAGTGTTATTTCTGCACTATTGTATCTGATCTATAAGTTATTAATTTGTTGATGGGTTTTTGCCTTGAGTAGAAGGGTTTTCCCAGGATAAATTGTTATGTCTTCTGTTCTGTGTTGTGTTTTTTTGCTTATTGTGTATATCTGATCTGAAAAGTAACAATTATAACTCTCCTAATATGGAGGAATGAAAACTAAGGCAAAAACACATGACCTTGGAAACAAAAATATTTTACATTTTTTAAAGTCCCAACACCTTTAGTACCATAGTGCCATACTCAAAAAGAGCTTTCCATTAACTATAAGAATGCAAAAATTTGGCTCCTTGGGAAAAATTTATGCCTCCCCAAAAATATCGCTCATGGCATTTAAATTGCAAATGGGCGGTTGCAAGGTGGCTCTTTGGTGATACCACCAATTGAGTGGCATTGGTGGTGGTGGATAACTATGAAGCAACAAGAGGGCATAGGAATGATGGAGATGATAGTGTTCAGTGGTTTTGTGATATCTATTAAGTGGAGCTCAACCCATTGGGGATTCAACACTTCATGATTGACCACAATTGAGAGATGACCTCAAAAATTTTAACTTATGACTTGTTGTTGCCCATGTTACTCACAAACCAATCGAATTTCAAAAAAAATATTGGTGATGCTAATGTAAACTAGCACAAGAGATTATTGTGTTGACTATTCAAGTGACTATCACACTATACACTATGGATATGTATGATCATACAAATCCTATATAGTCATACAAATTCCATATGGTTGTATAGAATTTTATCTTCATCAAATTCCTCCATGCTCAAAAAAGTGGCTTGAATTTTTTTCCTTCAAAAGGTATTATTTTTATATCAGTCCCTACTTTTTAGACCTTATAGACTCAATGGTGAGGTTTGTTTATGTTCGAGAGGTCTCTAACAAAAGTTCACCCCTAAAACCTTCAAATAAATAGTCCAAATAGAAAGCTCATTTGCTAAATCTTCATCAAACTCTAAATTTACAACAAACCAAGTCTTCAAACACACTTATAAACTTGAAAATGCTTTTATTCTTTTCTTGCAAATCCATGGATTCAACTAGGTACAAGTCTCCACCCATACCAATGGTTAATAACCAAGAAGATGTTTCCTCTTTCAACCTAACACCTAAATTTTGATACCAAATGAAAGGAAATTTGTAACCACAATAAACTATTTCCACATAACCTTAAGAAAGAAAAATATGTAAACAAATATTTATAATCCATAATCTAAAAAAATAAACATACAATAAAGATGACACAAAATGTACCTTAAAAAAATCTCATGAATGAAAAAGTTAGTCTAAAAACGCAGTCACACACTCAATATATTTTCTCATGAACATATACTATAATACACTTGCAAAGTCTCCATGCAAGACTTCTAAAATATCAATCTCCCTAATTGTACTCTATGTGAACAAACAAATGAGAATTATGCAACCACACATTCCAATACATGCTTCTTATCCTCACATGCTTTTTATAAGAGATTTTCAATTCAACCTTAAGCAACAAGCCAAAGATTATTGAAGACAACCTCAACAATTATAATTTGCTTACTTTTATAGAAACAAGCTTGTATAAAACCACAAAATGGTTTTACATAAATCACGTGCCTCTAAAGCATGTCCCCCTTATTTACTTTTTGGTACTAAGTTTTCCTAATATGCAACCCAAATTAAATATTTATCTCAATGTCACATACAATGTACAAAGTGACCCCAAGAATGTCTAACCCATGTGATGCACATATCTCTATATTTTATGGATGAACAATAATCAAATATTAATTTTACATTATAAGTATTATGCAAGGTGAAAAACATATATTTTTCCAACATTGCCAACTTTTGTACAAAATATGTTATTTGTACACTCAATGCATTAACGACAATCTAATCAAAGTGAGCCCAGATCAAGTGGGAAAAGCGGATGTTATACAAATTTCATTGTTATATGTTGACATAAGTTATAATAATATCATACCCAATAGATGGTATTTGAAAGGCTTGAATTTTTTTTATATTTGAGTGGCAATTTTATAATGTATCAAATTATAATGATGTTTATTAGGATTTAGTTGCATTTTTGGAATCAATCTTTATTGACCCCATAGTTCATGAGTAACAACTCACAAGAAACCATCTGTCATGAGCATACATGGTTCACTTAACATCTCATTGCATCTAGGTGATGCTCACACTGGTGAATCTTCAAGACTTCTTGGACGATCTTTCATCCTAGTACTATTTTTACCCATATGCACTTAACTATGGAGTTTCCACCAAGATCAAGCCAACTTAGCTTGCCACTACATTTGCAAAACCTTTAAACAAGTGTAAATGTATGAGCTAGGGAGATTCCTTATGAACCATTCATTACAAAGCTCCCTAGACCATTTATGTTGTGCCTTACAAACCATTCATTATAGAACTCCCTAACTCATTCATTTACACTCGATAAAAGTTTTCCAAATGAAATAACAAACAAAATTAACTTGATCTAGTAAAAATTCCATGATTAAATGCTCTTGAATCAAAATAATATTAAAATGAATGATCTCTTAAAATGATCTAATACTTAATCCTAATAAACATTACCTAAATAAACCAAATACTACTTTTGAATCACTCCTCATAAAATATGAACCAAAAAAATCTCAAAAACTATACAAATAAATCTCATTATGAGTTAAAACTCTTTTATCTCCCCCTTACAAATAGTACCGTTCATTTTTTAAATAGAAAAACCGCTTCAACTCATAGAAATCTTCTTCAAGCTTTCTACCTCGTTTAACCGGATCTGTAAACCCTCGAAACGTTATATCAACTGACCGAAAGACAAATCTACAAATCACAGTTTTGGCAGCCGACAGAAAACCAACACCTCTGTTATTTACCGCAAAATTTACTCTAATTTTAGTTCCATATTTCACCGGCTTCCAACAACTAGTTTCTTTCAGGCCTCTCACATCTGTTAAATTAAGCCCCTTTTAAGGAGTTTTTCGGGTTCTTCGTTTTCAGTTTTATTCACATTTTCGTTGAAAGCCTTCAGTGCTGAGAAATCTCAGTGAATCGTTTTTTTTAAAGAGTTTTCGGGCACTCAATTGATATTTTACAATGTCTTTGAGACCGAACTCTCGGGCAGAGGTAAGGAAGAAATCTTACAAGGTGGGTGTCGATGCAGACGAAGCTCGGCGAAAGAGAGAAGACAATCTCATTGAGATTAGGAAAAGTAAGAAGGAAGATAACCTTCTTAAGAAGAGAAGAGAAGGAATGCAATTTCCTCAGCCTGTGCCGCAGTCTGATCTCGTGAAAAAGGTGAATGAAATTTACAATTTCTTTTTCCTAAATTTGACCTAAGATTTATTTTCCATCAGTATTAATATGAATTGAATGCAGAGAACTCTGAATTTTGTAAATTTTAAATTGTCAGTAAAAAAAATATTAATGGCCCAGGGAAGCTCAATTGACAAAATTGAATTTCATTTTAAAATTAATTTGACCTAAATTACCCGGTAGCCTGTAAGGAATTTTTTCAATCAGAAGTGCCTCCTAAAGGAAGGGTGCTCTTCACTCGACAATACCCAATCTTTAATTCGTTGCTTTTTATTATCAAATTTCCCTTTTTGGGTAAATTTAGACTTATATGCTATGAATGAGAGGGAAGAGGGTATCTCTTAGATTGAAGTTACAAATTCCACCCAGTGATGATGACCATTGAGGTTGCACACGGTGTTGTTCATTGAACGACACTGCACCCAGAGCTGGAAGATTATTCTATCCATTTTCAACACAAAAAATGTCTCATTATTTCTTATGTATACCCATTTAGCTCAATATTATATATTAATTAATTTAAATTAATATATAATCAATATCAATATTGATATATCAATATTGTGTAATATTATGATTGCAATTACACTCATCAATTCTTTTTATTTATTAAATATATTATTTTAACTGGAGTTCATGTCTTCTTCTGATTTCTTTATATCTTGTCCAATTTTTTTAACAACATATATATCATTATAGTTCCGTATTCCTATCAATAGTCAAGATTGCTATACATAATATTTCTCTATATCAATATTTTAATTTTAATTGATGGTAAACACTTTTGAATAGAATTGTGAATCAGTGAGACCCCAAACGGAAGACCTCATCTCCAACATGCACACTCAACAATAACACTCAGCTTTATTGCATATCCATTCATTGATAGACTAATATATTAATATCGCATATATATTTCCTAATTTCTTTATACTTCATTTATACATGAATGTGTATAGTTTTATAGCCTTCTTCATAGATCAATATTATTATATTAATTCATAGATCAATATTATTATATTAAATATTAATCAATGTCTGCATATATCTACTTATCTATCTTATTATGATTGTATTTTCACTTCACTATTGTGTATACTATCTATATTTTAATCTTACATACCCCAATATTGAATTATATCAGAAATCAATAAGCAATAGTAATAAAACTTACCTTATGATTTTTCTTTCACAATTATATCTGTAATTTACTCTTCTCATTTATCATTGAATCACATCATTATGCAATCGTGATACATCATTGTTTAATTTATATTAATATCTATATAATATTGAGATTACATCTACAAATCCATTTATGCATGTCTCTATCTATTTTCTAATAGATTATTTAACACATTTGATTTAATTTATGACTAAATCATTTATGGTTCCCTTTTTTTTCTATCTTCTTTCGTTTTCTTCTTCCTCAGTCTTTAATCCTCTCATCACCCCTCTTCTTTATAAAGGTTTTCTCTGCAATATATATCTTTATTCTCCTCTTCTTGATGATGGATCACTGAGTGTGATTTGAAGTGTTGATGCAAAAATTCACGCAATTGAATCCAAAGACAGTATTCTGTAAACCTGACTCTACTTTTAAATTCCTAATGATTTGAGTGTATTCAAATCAATAACAATTTTTAGCTTTATCATTTTATTATGGTTTAATTATAAATCAATTTGGATTGAATTTCCAATCAATTAAGAATGTCCAATATCTTGGCTTTTAATTGGTAAATTCGTTTTCGAGGAAAAATGTTCAGTTAAATGCTACGATCAATGGGTATTATGATTTTATCTCTTCTACCATAGTCACTGGAATTGCAGCAAACTGTGCCCATTTGAGTATGCACCGCATCCAAAGATGGATGTACTATTTTATCCAATATCAACACTTAAAACGTATCCTAGATTTGATGTAAAAGTCTTGAGGATTTACCACTTCAGCTCATCCTGTTTGACTAAAAATCTTTTGGAGAAAAAACTGGGAAATCAAAAGTATAAGATTATTTGAAAAAATGGGATTTAAAAAAAAGTAAAAAATTGTAGAACAAGAGATAAAAAATTTTTGTTTGAAATTGAAAGGTATTTCCATAGCATAGAGATATAGAAAGCAAATAAAATATAAAGAGTTTAACTAATGAACTGTAGAAAATAGATTTTGGTAGTTTATATTCATATCGCTGATTACATTGCATTGCACATCTTTCAAACTCAAATCATTACTTCACATTGCATAACTAATAACTAGATGCTGATAGATGACAAAATTTCAACTACAATATAGTTTTTTACAAAGTCAACCTAAGCAGTTATGTAATTACTTTATGTTGCATAACTAATAATTAGGAGCAGCTGCCAATTGCATTTGCTTGTCATGGCATTCCATGAGACCACATTTCTTTGAGGCATTTTTTCAAACAGTTCACTGCCTTGTCTATGCTACCACATTTTGCATAAATGTCTACCAAAGCTTTTTATCAAACAGTTCACTGCCTTGCTGCTATGGCTAAAAGCCTAAAGCAGGTTCTTTCGAACAAGCTACGGATGCTTGGGAAAAACTATCAAAGCATAATAGTAAGCAGTAGCATAGACAAGGCAGTGAACTGTTTGAAAAAATGCCTCAAAGAAATGTGGTCTCACAGTGATGGGTTGCCATGACAATCCATAGCAATTTGCTTGTCATGGCATTCATCATGGCATTCCATCACCATGAGACCACATTTCTTTGAGGCATTTTTTTCAAATAGTTCACTGCCTTGTCTATATGGCTTGTCATGGCATTCCATCACCATGAGACCACATTTCTTGAGATTTTTTTTCAAACAGTTCACTGCCTTGTCTATTAAGTTTTGATAGATATTTTCCAAGCATCCTTAGCTTGTTTGAAAGCACTTGTTTTAGTATGGATTGTCATGGCATTACATCACCATGAGACCACATTTCTTTGAGGCATTTTTTCAAACAGTTCACTGCCTTGTGTATGCTACCACATTTTTCATACATGTCTACCAACGCATTCCGGGGATGTTTCTTGTTTTTTTTGCAAAAAAAGGGGATGGTCCCCTGCTGTCCCCCTGTACCCGGGACGTCCTGAGGACAGGGACGGGGCTTTTGGGATCTCCCTCGGAGGACAGGGGGAGGGCTTGCGTCCCTGACGTCCCGAGTGTTAGTTTTTAAGATCAGATTAGAGCACAGAAAATTAATTCAAAATTCAACATTATGACACAAGTCCTGGGTTTTCCTGTTGTAAATCTATAATCTAAAAACAGAAATTAAGTTCAGAATACCACATAACATCATATAATGAACAAACCACCATAACATTTAAAAATACTACTACAATATCAATTTTAAAATTAATATTAATATTAAAAAATTATAAGAAATGAAAAGGCTAAAATCTGACCTAATTATATTTTTAGTCAAAATTAAAGACAAACAAACATAAATCTTTACAAATCCAACAAACAATGATAAATCTTTCAAGAAAAAGTGACCTAATCGACACATTCAAGTGATTTCGAAAAAAATCTACTCACCATATATCGCAAGGTGAGTTCTTTGAAATTATCTTTTGAATTATGTATGCCTAAATCCATAGTTTGTGGACTCGCCGCGGACTCGGGAGTCCTTTGGCCAACCGAGTCGACTCGCCACGGACTCGGGAGTCGAGTCCAGGAGAGTCCTGGGTTAGGACTTGGGAGTCTGACCTCAGGACTCTACTGAGTCTTGAGGTTGGACTTGGGAGTCCTGACCCAGGACTCTCCTGTGTGGCTGGGAGTTAAAATGGGTTAAAAACCCATGTTTTTTTTCACTTTTTCTTTCATTTTAACATTCAACTTTGTGAATTTCAGTTCTGCAAATTGATTATTTGATGACTATGAATGATTAAATTTCAATTATTGAGTGATTGATGATCATATGACATGTGTAATCTTTGAATTATGAGTGTTTGATAATCAAATTTGGCTCTTATGTTCTCTAAATACATTAATTTGTTTTTTTTTTTGTAAAACTACGGTTTTTTTTTTTGCCGAGTCCTAACCGAGTCTTTTCCCGAGTCCGTCCCAAGTCTTGAGTCTGAGTCATATTTTTGGGCTGCCGAGTCCATGGGGAGTCCGAGTTTGCAAACTATGCCTAAATCAAAATCCTTTTGTTTTACTGTAATAAGATTATAAGACCAAGACACCATATTCACCCGACATATAAAAGTTAAGGATCATATAAATGGTACGTCAAAGACTTCAGCAATACATACGGAGACTTGATTTGTTCCCCATGAACATGTGTGGTAGAGTCACTATGGGTACTAGACCAGCCAGACCTGCACTCTAGTCAAATTCAAAATCTAAAAATGACTTTAAAAGAGCAAAAAAATTAAAATTAAAATTGTGTTATGTGTGGATTCACCTTGGGTTCAGTTGGGTTCCTTTGGAAACATCAGGGGGTAGGCTGGGCTTGTTTTGGATGAACCCACACTGCAAATGAGGCACGCTAGTAGAATCTGTGTCTGAAGCAGCCCAGATTCTGAAGTGGACTTGCATCCGGTTTGCTTAAATCAAAATCCTTTTGTTTTACTGTAATAAGACCAAGACACCATATTCACACTACATATAAAGGTTAAGGATCATATAAATGGTGCGCCAAAAATTTCAGCAATACATACTGAGGCTCAATTTGTTCCACATGAAGAGATGTGGTAGAGTCACTATGGGTACTAGACCAGCCAGACCTGCACTAAACTCAAATTCAAAGTCTAAAAATGATTTAGAAAAAAGCAAAAAAGAAATTAAAATTGAGTTTTTATGTGTGGATTCACCTTGGGTTCAAGGGTTCCTTTGGAAACAGCAGGGGCTAGTCTGGGCTTGTTTTGGATGAACCCATGGTCCAAGTGAGCCACGCTAGCAGAATCTCTGCCTGAATCGATCCAGAATCTGAATTGGACTTGGATCCAGTTAATGCAGGAGACAAATTGACAGCATAGAAAAATGCAATCAGAGGATTCTACTATCTCCCTTAGAGAATCTGTAGTCTAACTCCATGATCCTAGGGTCTAGAGGAAGTCCTAATGCATAGAGACCATCTTTTGTGAGCTTTCCTTTAAAATTTGAACTGTGTCCCACAAAGACAAAAGTAATCCCTGAGCAAGTTGAATGTCTTTATGAAGATTATTTTGTGGTGTGATGAGGATTGCTAATAAGAGAGCACACAAAAATTGGTGGTGTGATGAGGATTACTAATAAGAGGTCTATTATTTTAGGTCTTATATTCAAATTGGTTGCATTGAATGTCATTGCCATTTGTTTCCATATCATAAGACTTTTCAAAACACATCAACTGAAGTTTTTCAAGTTGAGACATTCAAGGAATAACGTAATGACATTAATTGTTAAAGTATTCTTCAACCAAGGGGCTTTGTATCTCTTTGACGGTACTCACATCATTGCCTACAAGTTTTGAAGATAAAAGGTAAAGGTCGAGGAATTCTTTTAGGTGTCTGCCTAACCAATTGGGATTCCATTGCAAAGGCTAGAAGACAAAGGCTGGGAGCAAGCTGGCCCTTGCCAATCTAGCTATGCCCTTGGAGGTCATTGAATTTCTGTTTTTTAAAGTTAGTCATCAAGTAAGATATGTGACTCACTTGTAATCGTCTCTGTATTTAATCCATAAGGATCACAAGTTTGTATCAAAAATATATGTAGCATGAAAATTTGTGAAGAGTAAAGTGGATCTATGAAAAGATCAACGCAAATTACAATCAGGAACCTCCAAAGTTATTTCTGATTTTGAGGATGGATCTGCTCCCATGGGGTTGATTCCACACCCACAGAATTGATTTGGGTTGAATCAATGCCTGCTGAAGTGACCCCAACTGTGCAAAACAGAATTCCAGTTTCCCATAAGGTTTCTCCATGGGACCAGGGAAACACTCCAGCATCACGAACAATTGTAAATAGAATTGGGAAATATGACTATACACATGGGAGGATCAAATAATTTTGTATTGATCAATGAAAGGAGGATTCGGCTGTTCATTGTGGTTTTAAGAGGTTGAGACAATAGCGATTAACATTAAAGGAGCCAGAGGCAGTTTGCATCCAAGCAACTCATTGTTCTTGGTACTTTTATACTTTAAATTAGTTAGTAGGTATTTGACACTGCCATAAGCTGGTTTTTTCTCTCTTTGAGGGTTTCTATTATAAATTCTTGAGTTCTCGTGTGGAATTCATTTTTGTTGCAGCATGTTTTATTCTTAATTTGGTCAACAATTCCCTCTCTCTAGTACTCTTATTTGAAATAACAAGTAGCAAAGTATGTTAGCATAATTTGTGATTTTTGAATTCTTTTAATTATGAGCATTGAGGGATGTATCTCTGTAAATAGTCTCTTTGGACAGGTAGGAAGGTAGAAATAGTTGTTATATTTGAAATCACCAGACAATATTTACCATATCTAATGTAAGTTACACCATTAACCTTATTGTATATATTTTTGCAAGTGTGTACTCTGTTAGGTTTCTGTTGATTTTGAGAAACATGGTAAATTCATGAGAAGATCTCATTCGATATCATTAATAGGATTGACCACACTTCTTAACTTGTTCTACAAGACATTGGTAATTCTTTGTTGGAAATTTGCTTATTGTTTTTGTTTTGTTGGAATTTTACAGTTGGAGAGTCTCCCTGAATTTGTGGCAGGAGTAATGTCAAATGATCCTCATTTGCAATTGGAAGCAACCACTCAATTTAGGAAGATTCTTTCAATTGGTATGCATGTTCCACACATTGTTTTATCACGATTCTCTCTCTCTCTCTCTCTCTCTCTCTCTCTCTCTCTCTCATTTTAGTCTCAAAAAGGTGAAAGGTGACCATTTTAAAAAACACATGTAACAGAACGGTGCCCCCCTATTGAGGAAGTTGTTCATGCTGGAGTTGTCCCTCGGTTTGTAGAGTTCCTCACACGAGTTGACTTCCCTCAACTTCAGGTGAAGTTGAGGTGTTTTTTCATTGACTTTTTATAAGATCTGCACAGAATAATATGTCTCAGTAATATTAATGGATTTTGTTAGCCATGGTACAGTTTGAGGCAGCGTGGTCTTTGACAAACATTGCATCAGGAACCTCGGAACACACAAGAGTTGTGATTGACCATGGTGCAGTGCCACACTTTGTGCAGCTTCTTAACTCCCCAAGTGATGATGTTCGAGAGCAGGTTTGCGCTTAATTGACATCATTTTCATTTGTTTACCTCTCTTCTGTATATTTTTCATCACTGATCTTTATAGATTGTTGCAGGCTGTTTGGGCATTGGGAAATATAGCTGGTGATAATTCCAAGTTTAGAGATCTAGTCCTCAGTCATGGTGCTCTTATGCCACTCCTGGCCCAACTGAATGAGAAAACCAACCTATCGATGCTGAGAAATGCCACTTGGACACTGTCCAATTTTTGTCGTGGCAAGCCTCAGGCACCTTTTGAACAGGTGTAAATTATGGGCAATGTTTCTGGAGTTTAAAAATTCAAAGAAAAGATAAACTCAATGCTCGCAAGCTATGGTACAGAACTCTCTACATATATCACTTATAATTGTCTTTTTTAATGCAGACCAAGCCAGCACTTCCAGCTCTTGAACGCCTTATTCACTCAGATGATGAGGAAGTCTTGACAGATGCATGCTGGGCTCTCTCATACCTGTCAGATGGAACAAATGACAAAATACAAGCTGTGATAGAGGCTGGTGTTTGTCGTAGACTTGTTGAGCTTCTGCAGTATGTATTCAGTTCTTTTTAAATGTTTGCATTGGCTATGTGGAGGACACGTTTAATTGCATTATTGGTGATCTTCTCATTTGAGGAGACTGCTATTTATGTCTATTTTTTCTTGTTTTGTCCAGATTTATAGGGCTATTTGCATCTTAGGTTCAGCTTCAAATCCTTATAGAAAATAATTGATACGTTGTCGACATCTCTTCTGTTTTGCTGGGTTTGCTGTAACAATTTACTTTGAACAGGTTCTGTACTAGGTATATCAAGTATTTAATAAATTTTCTCATGAGCCTTTTCTTCCAGGGCACAATAACTTTGTTGTTATGTATGCTAACTGAGCCTTTGGATGGATATTAGACAAAAATTATAGTATTCAGTTTATTATTGCTTGTTTTTCATTGGGCTGTTATGGTAACTTTGCTGTATCTTAAAACTACTTCCATTTGGCTATTAGAGGTTTCTCATATATTTAGCACTAAAAATTGCACGGAGTAAAAAGATTCCAACCATATTTCCCCTTTTTTCTCATTTGTTTTATGCTAATATTGTTCTACTTTTTAACTACCAAAATTTCTCTCGCTTGATAGACACACTAATCCTATAGTTCTCATTCCGGCTCTTCGCACGGTGGGCAACATTGTTACTGGAGATGATGTACAGACACAGGTATAGATCGAACTGCATCATTATGACTTCTAAATTTCCATGTATGATCATTCAAGTAAAATCTGCTCTTAAGGAATTCTTCTAATTGCTCAAGACTAGTATCTAAAGCATATTTATGTGTTCGTGAGGTATGCAACTGGATGAAGAAATGTGTGAATGTGCTAGCCAAAGTAGATTGTTCTGAGAATGTTTTCCCTCAGTGTCTAGTAGTGAGCATCGCAGGCCTTCCATTATTCCTAATCCTATCATGTCACAGTGCACGCTATTATGAGCTTCTAGAACAGTTGATAGGTTTATTGCTTTTTTAATTATTATGGAGCTCATTCTAGCTGTATAGGTTTGCTGTTAATGCAATATGAATAGTTACATTGGGAATAGTATATCATACATTAACTTTAGGGCCCTACCGCAGTCCAGATGTTGCAAATATAAAAACTAATTGATTATAACCCTTAATTTATTATCCCCACTTTTCATAGATGATGCAGTATACATGTGATGATAAAATCTGGCATTGGTATTCCTTATATGTTACTGCATTATGGAAACATATTTAGCATCACAATTGATGGAATAATTTGTTTTCATTGCATTAGATTCCTTGTATGTTGTCATTATATTGCACAAAAAAATTTAACTTCACAACTGATGAGATAATTTATATTTATTTAGCTGTTCCCTGTCTTAGGTGTTAATAAGAGTAGGCTGAGCAGGAGTACAAATGATAGCTATCATCCATGTAAGTTAAAGTCAAAATGTAGTTTTGAGAGAAGCTAAATGAAAACTAGAGGCAAATGAGCAGATAATCTTATGGACATGGTTGATGTTTAACAGTTTAAGTAAATGCTAAATGACTATGTCGAGACCATGGGATGTTTTTGGTTAACAAAATGGTGAGACTGCATAGGCAGTTCAAAGGATCTAAATTATCTGTGGAAACCACAGATAATGGGAAGGTCAATTCGTGAAGTAAGGATAATTTATTAATTGGTTATCAGAGTGTCAAGATGGCATTGCCAGTGCAATCATAATAAGATGGCATCCAAAGTAGCATTGAAAACCACAGGTAATTGAGTGGTCCGTGAGTTATAAAGGAAATATGAAAATTCACTCAAATATCTAGTGAGGGTATTCAAATCTTACTGTAAAATAAAATGTATGACCATGGCACAAAAAAATAATGCTTTTATTTAACATTTATTTATTTGTTTTCTGATTAGCTTCATGTTTCATTTTTACATATATAATAACCAATTGAAAGTGGATTTGTGTTCCTGATGTTTCATCTACATAGATAGCCTATAGATGTTGAATATGATGTGTTAACCAGTTCATTAGACTTAAATAATGATCAAAAGAAAATTCAAATGTTACAAATTAGCTTTGTTCTTGCTGTTGCTAGATGATCTTACCTTACCGTACTTTTATGTCATTATGTTTCAGTTCATGATTGAAAATCACGTGCTTGCATGCCTTTTACAACTCCTGACAAACCATCATAAGAAAAGTATTAGGAAGGAAGCATGTTGGACAGTTTCAAACATCACAGCAGGCAATAAAGAACAAATACAGGTCAGTTATTTATGGCATCCAACATGAGGGTCTCATTCAATCTGAATTGTTTAAATCCTTTATATGTTAATTGCAAATGTGTTCCAGCTTAAGTGCTCATTTATTGCTAAACATTCTGCCATACAGGCTGTCATTAATGCAAACATTATTCCTCCTCTTGTGAAATTGCTCCAAACTGCTGAATTTGACATCATGAAAGAGGCAGCATGGGCAATCTCCAATGCTACTTCGGGCGGTGCACACGAACAAATCAAGTATGTAATACAAAAACTCATTAAGTTTTTCTTCACGGGATTGTTCCTCATATGTCTTGTGGCCTACCTGGAAGTCTCTAATGTCACTTGACATGTTCTATACGAACAAATCAACTATGTAATACAAAAATTTACGAGATTTCTTTTCATAACCATAACATTCTTTCTCATGTATCTTTTGTGGGCAGCCTATAGATCTAAGGACATTTTCATGATCAAGTTATGATTTCTTAGCTAAACATGTATACTGAGCTTCATAGTGGAGCTGAATTTTCTCTTGCTTCAAAAAAGTATTAGGAGATACTCTTAATAAAGGTAAATAAAAAGTTGCTACAAAACTAGACTTCTAGACACTATGATTGTCCAATTTCTCTAGGCCCTATCACTAAAATTTGATTAGATAGGGACAGCAGCAGGTAGAGCGGGAAAAATCTCACTTGGTCAGAAAGAGATGAGTGAGTTGGCAGGGAGGTAGCCTACCCATGAAAAGCTAGGAAGAACCGCCTTTCTGCTAAAGACAATGAATCAAACTCATAATGCATTATACCTAGCTAAATATTAACAGCAAAGAAGTCTTGGGTATTCTCCTTTTTTGTGATATTGAGAAAAGAAACCATTTGGTAGAGTACATTAATTCAAATGGAGAGATTTTTTCTTGTACTGAAAACAATCGCTTCTCATTCAATAGGTAATTATCTGCTCCTTGTTTGTATAAAACTGTCTTCACAAGTGAATTCAATTTTGTATATTTTTTGCATACCAAATTTTCAATATCTGTGATGATTGTATTTCATAAAGATATGGCTCCATCTCAATGTAGTTGAGAAATGTAAGCCAAGAACCATCTGAAGATAAATTAGAATAAAATATGATTTTTTTCAAACTGTGGTCTTTATAGAAATAAATAAAAGGCATATGTATTGTTATGTTTTATCATTATATACAAGCACCAGACACCATGTACTCTCAAATACATGTTACAGGTGTGACAGGTTCATTAGGTGCCTACTCTAATTTCAGCTAAGAGCTGTCTGCTAGCTTGACTTGCATTGTGTACCTAAAAGATCATTTCACGACCCTGCCCTCGTTAGTGTAAAGACCTATATGTTCGCATGAAGAATGTTGTAAGTCCCCTAGACTTATTGTTACAGGATAATTTTGATGTTTGAGGGTAATCTCCAAAGAAATTCAGAAAGTTTTTTCATGCCAATAAAATGATAATAATGTTTGAAAAATTTCACCAAGAACCTGAAATTCAATACATAGTGACAGATAACATGAACAAAAATATAGATTGCAGTTATTGAATTTGGTTGGTACAGTTATCTAATTCTTGACCCAACCCAAACCAACTAAAGTATGGAACACATAAAGAATACTGCTTACAAGAACTGAATGTATTCAAATAAATAATAGAATCAGCAAAATGTAAAGAATAATCCTCATTTGCCAGTAACTTGATCACTTTTATTATATTCCATTGCAAAAAAATGTTTCTTATGAGGCCTTACGGTTTACCTATTAAGCATATTAATATCTTGTGTATATGTTCTAATTTGTTCTTTCAATATAAGTTATTATTTTGGTCTGGATTGTCTTCCATGTTGTATGCTGTAAAGATCCTTACCTTGCTATCATGGTTAGCTTAGGGTGGTACTGATATTTCACCTTTTCTACTGTAGACTGACTTGTCAGCAGGATGTTGAGTTAGCTTCTTGGCCATATGCCTGCGAATAAATGGATAGCCCCTCATCAAAAAGAATTCTAGAAGATGTTATCTTTCTGTACTGTCTGCAGTGTCCTTGTTTAGATGACAATCAATTATGGATCATTATAATAAGTTGACAATGTTGGAAAGCATTATGTTACATGCAATATTTTCATGTTTCTTTTGGTGTACTCCTGCCATACTGTACTAGGCTAAGCATGTATAGGTTATTCTAGTGTTCTTATTTGACATCATTGATGAATTGGGATGATATCTCAAATTAAGATTCATTACATAATGTGAACTGTAATATGAAGTGCAACATTTAAAATTTTCAAGTTAAATTGTTTCATTGTTTCATTGTTCACATTTCTTCTTCTTCTTTAGGTGTATTTCTTGCTTTGAGAGCAGCACTAAGCCGCAACAAAACCTTAGTTATTTTATGTCAACTGTTTGTTTTTTAACAAACACAAAGACTTTGCAATCCTGCACCAAGAAGACTGATATATGCTTAATCTGGCAGGTATTTGGTGAGTCAGGGATGTATTAAGCCACTATGTGACCTGTTAGACTGCAAAGACCCAAAAATTGTGTCAGTTTGCCTTGAGGGGCTTGAGAACATCCTGAAAGTAGGAGAGGCAGAAAAGGATCTAGGAAACACTAGTATAAATGTTTATGCTCAGTTCATTGATGATGCTGAAGGACTTGAAAAGATTGAAAACTTGCAGAATCACAATAATGAGGACATCTATGAGAAAGCTGTGAAGATCCTCGAAACCTACTGGCAAGAAGATGATGAGGATGAGCAAAACATAGCTCCTCCTGGTACTGATGGCCAGCCGGCTTTTAGTTTTGGTACAAATAGAGCACAAGTTCCCCCAGGTGGTTTCACTTTTGGTTGAGGAGGTATGTTTTTACCGATTTATATTGTTATCAAATGTGAATTTTTCTTGCTCATTCATGTATTTGAGATTTTGAAAAATTATGTGGCAGGTGGATTTCGTTTCGCTGGATCATACAATGGGTGTTCAAGTTTTTGAACAATGATTTTGTCATTTCTAAGAAATGAGCTCAATATACGTGTTCATTTTTGTTAGGATTTATCAAAGTTTATTTCAATAGTTGGAGTTATTGTGAGTTATTTTAAATCATCAGAAAACCTCAATTTTAAGGGATTTAAATGGGTACATCATATTCAATTTGGCAGTATGGTTTCGAAACTGTACTTACTGGCTCCCTTTGTCTTACGTGAAAATGGAAGTAAATGTAAGTGACACAGCATATGATGGGCTTTTGAAGCTGCCTAAATTTTTGTATTGAGACGAATTTTGTTCACATGGTTATTAGTTATTACATTCAATTCAAGCAATTGAATGCCTTGGTATCTTTCTAGTTATTTATGCATTGTATTAAATTGTGTAAGTACAGAAGAATTTGTGAGGGTACAAATGGTATTTCAACAAGGCATGAAAAATGTGCTCTTATTATAGAATCCAACTTGTGATTTTCTTATCTTTGTTGAAGTCAATGTTGAACTCCAAAATGTATTAGTTTGGCTTTTCCAGAGCAGTTAAATTGATAAACCCTGTTGCCTTTGTTGGGCGCCTTGTGTTCTCTATTGTATATATCAGCATTAGGGAATACCTTGCATCTTCCTTGCATCTTCTTTCTCCTTTGTAAATACTTTAAAACTCTTTTTTCGTCAACTTCTATCCCTTGCAAAGTTTTTTAATTATACCACATGATGGAGATCATAGAGCAGAGATGCAAAATATCTCAATCAATCATAAAATTATGCAATTGAATAATTTCTCTAATTTTAAATTTAATGAAATTATCTATAACATAAACGCTGTTCTAATATGGCAGAACTTAGGTCAATGATAAAAGAGAGTCATGCTTGAGATTTTAAGTTTTGGTAGTAACATGTCAGAATGCTATTTAACAGTCTCAAGAACAGTAGAATTATTAAACTTAGTAGTCTGTTGTGCAATTTTTTGGGTGCTTACTGTTGGGAGGTCTCAAATTCAATGAGGATATAAGGGCCCTCGGTGTCGATGTGCATGGATTTTTTAGTACATCACTCGTCAAAGGGGTTTACCCAAAAAACTGAACTCAAGAGAGTCTACCATTACAGCTTCATAATGATTCACTTTGACAAGGCATGTTAGATATAAGGTTGTGAACCCAATAATCACGACAAGTATTTCATAAAATACATCACCCAATATTTTAATAGTATGATTCATAATTGATTTAGGTGGATCTAGGTTACTAGAACATATCACAAATTTTGGGTGTTGCTGAATAACTTGTGGTTTTGTCAACGAGATCCTCATTTTAGTCACTTAGCCTCCAAACTGCAAATTATGAATCTATAAATCAGTATGCCCCTACCCAGAATTACCACATGATTTCGTTTGTACTGATGCTTGTGAGCAGTTTGATAATTTAATAAGTATGAATCATTATGTCCCTTTCAGGATCTCATATCCTCTCTTTGCTCCTCCACCCCTTCCCCACCTTTTGTATAAATATTATTTATTGCAGGTTAGACATTCAAGAGAGAATGACAGGAATAGCCAAATGCCCATTCTCACAGATCATATACAGAACTATGCATAATACATGTTTGTTGTTATAGTTTTAAATCGGTTGCTTTGACTGGTATTTATTTCTGTTGTTTCATTGTTTGTTGCATATTCTTGAATCTTTACTATAACTCAAACCTTCCACACATGTAACTGTTTGGATCTCTTTGATTGGGTTGTCCATTGGGCTTTTTACCTGGGTTTTAGATCATTGGTATCAAGGCAATCTCACTTTGTGTTGATTTTGAGTGATTTTGGAGTGATAATTGAATAATCGTCTCTATTTGTATGTCCATTCACATACGGGTTTGATTATAGGAAGTTGGAGCTTCAAACCCACGACTCTTCGTTATACCGTCATTCTTAGATGGGAAACAAAATGTCGGTAACACCAACTACAGAGATGATTTAAAAGAATGATAAGAGGATGGTTTGCAAAGACAACAAGAATTGGAGGAATGGCATACATGCAGAATAAGGAGTACCGTGGTTTAGTTTTAACATTTTTTTAGACAAGTTCAAAACTTCACCTGTTTGCAGCAATTGTTTGGTACACTGCAATGCAAACGACAAGTTAATCTAGACATATGGATGTTTGAAGGCAAGATAGATGTATAAATAACTAGCAAAATTATTTGTTCATACCATGTGATTGATCAATAGATCACGTTTGCTCTTTTGAAAATCCATCTCATTGAAGAAATGGAATAACTATTACACATCACACGAGAATGACTTAGGTGTTAGTTTTAGGATCAGAAATGAAATAAGCAGAAACACAGAATAATAAACAATAGAACACAGCAAATACCATCGGTAAACCCTCCTTAAACCCAGCCAAATATATCACTTATATATTGAATAAAAGAGCAGAAATCTGCTTTACACCTTGGCCACACACTAGGCCAATCTGAAGCAATAAAGATAGCAGCTCTCTAGATGCGAATACACAATCAATTGTGATTTCTCCTTAATATCGATCTGCTCAATGCAATAGTATAGTCTGCTGTAGATGACGAACAACTTGATGCATGCAAATGTCTTAAGAATAATAATCGATCTCCTTGAAGTAAAGTATCGATCTGTTGTACGAATGCAAACTCCTTAAGACTGCAAACTTGTCTTGAATTGGATTAGGTATTAACTGAAGAGGAAATCGCTTTGTTTATATATGCATCAAGATGTCTTTCCATAAAGAGACGGCCTCTTTCACAAAAGAGATGACTATACAAAAGTGAGGCGACATTTAAATTAATTATTTAAATAGTATGTCCACCTCAACTTTTTAATATTATTTTTGAATTCGAAGGAGAAAGAAATCTTCCGCCACTACTTATAACATTGTTGGTTGACAGATTGGTCACACCAATTAACATTCCTTAGTCCATATAAATGACAATCTGGCCAATAGTTGAGTCACTCGCAACGATAGTTGCTAGTGCTCTCTGCTTATTTTACAAGGTGTAGCTACCTTTGAACAATTTGCAATGAATAAAACGTGGGATATGTTTTTAACCAAAAAGTAGGAAAGGCAACCACCACCTACCCATAACCATGAAAGTAGATGCGGAATGATGATTTAATAAGAAAAATTATAGAACAATAACCTGAAGTTCACTTATTCTATAATCACGGATTATACCCAAAAGAGAAAGAACAACAAATCTTTTCCACAGATGATTTAAGCCGAACTCAAAGTTTCAGAATTAAATATATACACAGTCCAATATAACAGGTAAAACATAAAAAAATAATTACTATGAATCAAAGTACATGTAATAAAAAGGAACACTTATAAATTTAAAGATTTAAAATTATTTCTTTATTTTATCGATGCCAAAAATAGGAGTTAATAGACTCAATACCCCTATACAAATAGATCGTGTTTCAAGAAAAAATTGCATTTTCTCTTCCCCCCCTCTTTTAAACTCTCCTCTAGCCTTTTTATACTAGAAAGTAATTGTTCATAATGGTCATTGAAAACGATCGATATCAAAACAGTCACAAGAAACGGGAACAGTTTCGTTACAACCAAAACTTTGGTTACCACCCATAATTACAAAAGATTCCATGCATGCAAAATAGGAGATTCAACTTCTCTTAAAGAAAACCGTTTCCACCATCAGTCGTATAAAGAGGTTATACCACTAAACCACTGGAGGGGTTAAAACTCTAAATAGTTCCAATTGCATTTCCATAATCAAATTATTAAATTTGGCCCGCTTTTCTTTATCTAAGACAAAAATTACCTTGCGGCATTCGGTGTAACTGGTTTTCTCCTTCTATGCCAGCGAACATAGTTCAGAAATGATGTCAAGTTGCTCCTCCTCGGGCCAAATTAAATCCTGTTGTATGACAGGCACGGGTTCATCTTCCCACTCTCTGATATCACCATGAAGAACCATCTTGGGAAAATCTTGGAATTGGAAACGTTACCACTTTCACTCGTATGTGAGCTCACTTTAAAGATGACCACATGAAAAGATCATTTATTTGCCAAGAGGAACACAGAAATCTGTTACCATATCTATTTCACCAACTCCTTATTGAAGAGTAGTCTTTTCAAGAAATTTAAGAGATTAAGTTAAACCTCGAGTTGGCGTTTCAAAGCATTTGCGAAGACATTCCTTAAAGATGCGGTAAGACGCATTAAATGAGCTGACATATTGGAAATTGTGCATCTAGCTAGGTCTCCCAATCGTTGAGAAATGGAAACTTATAACCATATGTCGAAATAACTAAGGTTTTGAGAACCTCTGATATGTCGACTGCACAGGATAATTAGCAGATAAGACATTGGCATGAAAAAGGTACAGATAAGTTAGACGGTTGAGAAGTTTCAGAACTTACGAATCCCATGACTGAGTTAGGGAATTTGACTAAGCCGCGACACAAGAAAAACTTATCTTCTTAAAGGAAAAAGAAATTTAAAATTTTGAGTGAAGAATTGACGAGTAACAAACATCGACACTCCCTCTTAGCTAGGGAGATATCTTTCTAGACATCCAAGTCATGGAGTCTCTCAACATGACACCCACAATGGCTACACCCATTTGTGGAAAAGAGTTCATCACAGAGTCTCTCAAAGTGATATTGTCATGGAGTCACTCAACATGACGCCCACCATGGCTACTCCCATGTGTGGAAAGGAACATGTGCACAAGTGCCCATTACAGAGTCACTCAATGTGATGTCATCATGGAGTCTCTCAACATGACGTCCACCATGGCTACTCCCAGGTGTGGAAAAACACAAGTACATAGGATTCATCACTGAGACTCTCAATGTGATGTCATCATGGAGTCTCTCAACATGACGTCTCATTTTAGTCTCAGAGATGAACAAGGGCTTTCACCTCATATTTCTCTATCTCAAAGAAATATACACTACAAGGGCTTTCACCTCACATTTCTCCATCACAGAGAAATATACACTACAAAGGCTTTCACCTCATATTTCTCCGTCTCGGAGAAATATACACTACAAGGGCTTTCACCTCATATTTCTGTCACAAATAAATATACACTACAAGGGCTTCCACCTCATACTTCTCCATCATAGAGAAATATACATTACAACAAGTCTTTATGATGATGTGACTCCCTCTAAAGCTGGCATCAACCTCCTGACCTCCTCGTCTAAGGTTGCCTCCGTTGGTATGTCAGACTCCCTTTGAATGTTATTTCCTCCTCTTCAAAGAAACTAATAGACTTAAGAATAAGAAACCTTCTGAATCAACTTTAGAGCTTGGCTCCTTCTGAGATGTCCCTATGGCAATTTCCACAGTAGAAACAAGCTGTGTAGACATTAATTTGCAATCTTGAGCAAAGTGACCATACTTGTCACACCTGAAACATTGGATGTGAGAGAGGTCCTTCTTCTTAGGTTTTGGGGCAAAATCCGATTCTTTGTCTATATTCCTCTTTCTTCCTTTACCTCTTTCTCTAGAAGAATGTGTAGCAAGAACTTGATTTTTTACATCATGGTCGCTTCGCCCAATTCCTCTTGCTTCCAACCTAGACTTTTCTTGAATACAATCAGCTCGAAGATGATCAAACTCGGGCAACTTAGATCTCCTACTGATGCTTTGAATAAAGGGTTCCCAAGATTGAGGAAGGCCATTTAGTGCCAAAATAACAAGATTTATGTCTGCAATTATATCCCCAATAGTGCTCAACTGATCTATGAAATCAGCAATCTTCATAAAGAATGAGATGACTAAATCATCTTTAGCCATTTTTACATGGTGAAGTTGTTGTCTTAAAGCAAGAGCTCTGCTGGTATTGTTGATCTCATACAATCCTTTTAGAGTATCAAACCACTATAGGATTTGACTCCAATTTCCGACAGCCTTTCGTCGGAATCTCGACGATACATTGTTAGTCGATCGACGATTAACAGAAGTCAGCGCCGTTGCTCAAATTTCGTCTACATCCCGACGGGCTGCAAAACGTCGACCTCACGACGCACACTCGTCGGAACTGCGACGCCAACTTCGTCGATCACGCGACAAACAATGCCCGGACGACGGGAGGCATACCTTCGCCAAACCGTTGGATTAACAATGTAAGTTCGTCGCCATTACGACACAAATTCGACGTATTGACAATATTGTTGAGAGATCAATATTGTTATAGTGATCAAAATTGCCTGAGAAGATATTTCAGGAGGACTGGATTTTTGTCTCAGCGATAACTTTTCATTGTCGAGATACACATCTTGTCTCATCGACTAAGCACGAGGGAAGCATATCGGCAAGACATAGATTATCAGATTAAGTTCTGAAGGTCTACCCGAGCAGCTATATGACGCCAATAAGATTACATCGGCAGGAGTCTTGGAGACATAATTTAGATTGAAATAGCGACAGAAGTTCGTTGAATGAGCGACGAAATAGGCAAGTCATTATGGCGAAAGTTCGTCGGATAGATTGCAAATTTGTCAATTGTTTTTGCGGTTCGTCGTATATTCGACGAGAAAGTGCACTTTAAAAAAAAAAACCTATTCGTTGAAAGATCAAGACTATTACAGCGATCAAAATTGCCTGAGAAGATATATCGGGAGGATTGGTTTTTTGTCTCAGCGATAACTTTTTATTGATGAGATACACATATTGTCTCACCGAGGGAAGCATATCGGCAAGACATATATCATCGGAGTAAGTTTTGAATGTCTACCCGAGCAGCTATATGACACCGATAAGCTTACTTCGGCATGAGTCTTGGCGATATAATTTAGATTGAAATAGTGACAGAAGTTTGTCGAACGAGCGACAAAATAGGCAAGTCATTACGGCGAAACTTCGTCGAATACATTGCAAATTCGTCGGACATTTTTGCGGTTCGTCGTTTATTCGACAAGAAAGTGCACTTTTTTTTTTTAAAAGCTATTCATTGAAAGATCAAGACTATTACAACGATCAAAATTGTCTGAGAAGATATATCGGGAGGACTGGTTTTTTGTCTTAGCGATAACTTTTCATCGGCGAGATACACATATTGTCTCACCGAGGGAAGCATATCGGCAAGACATATATCATCAGAGTAAGTTCTGAATGTCTACTCGAGCAGCTATATGATGCTGATAAGATTACATCGGTAGGAGTCTTGGCGACATAGTTTAGATTGAAATAGCGACAGAAGTTCATCGAACGAGCGACAAAATAGGCAAGTCATTACGGCGAAACTTCGTCGGATACATTGCAAATTCGTCGGACGTTTTTGTGGTTCGTTGTAAGTAAATTCAATGAGAAAGTGCATTTTAAAAAAAAAACCTATTCTTTGAAAGATCAAGACTATTACAGCGATATGAGGCCTGTTTGTAGCAGCAATAATGATAACTATTTTCTTGGCTGTCATACAAGCCATCTCTATCAACAGAGCTTTGAAACCAAATCCACACACAACACAATGTTCATAGTGAAAAGTTAGCACTTTCTTTCATCTTTGCAAATTGGTTTGATGCTTCAAACGATGCATTTCTTATATTGAAAAGTGCATTACTTACCTTTTTGAGCTTCTCTTTGTTTTGAGAGTAGTTTAATAATCTCTACTTAATAGGGCCAACCATGTGAAGGTGGAAGCTCATTTGGCCCTCTTCCCCCTCCCCCCCTCACATCATTCTCAATTCCCCATACCCGATCATATAATATTAATCATTCATTCATCCATTAATAACATATAACATTAATTCATTCATCCATTAATAACATATAACATTCATTCATTAACATATAACATTTTTTCATTAACATATTCAGATTCATTCATTAACATATTTCATTTTTTCATTTTTTCAGTTTTTACATATTATCAAAAATATGGCTGTTATAATATGATTACAATCACTTTTTTTTTCTTTTTTTTTCTTTTTTGCAGCTAAAAAAAACTGAAGTGGAGTATCGTTTTCAAAATCATCTGTCCCCCCTTGAGTTGTTCTGAGCTCTGCTCGTGATCTTAATGTACACCTAGTAGTGTACTCACAACCGCGTGGACGCGGCTGCAAGGGGGGGTCTGCTGCAATAGCAAAGAAATGTTAAATTGATATGTTTTATTATTATTGTTACACGTATTTCATTAATTAAAAGAACATCAGAGTGGTGCTCTTTACCTGATTGGGCCACATCATGTTCCTGATATTGTCTTATAGCCTCATGCTCAACATGTTGAACACCCTCTAAATCCTAATCTGGAGTTGAAACATGAAAGATTACATTAATTAATACACCAATTGCAATTAAAAATGTTTAAAAGAACATTAGAGTGGTCCTGCTTACCTGATGGAGCCACATCATATTCCTGATCTTGTCTAGCTTGATCATGCTCAACATGTTGATCACGCTCTACATGCTCTAAAGTTGAAACACGAAAGGTTACATTCATTAATACACTAAATGCAATTAAAGATGTTTAATTGTATTAATCCATACTGCGTTTTGTATAGCACATGAATACATCTAGTACTGGGATGCACACCATGGCCTTCATTGGTAGGTTGCGCTCCACCCTCACTAGGCTGCATTCCAATGTCATGTGCAGGATTATCATTGCTTATCTGTGTAAAACAAATAGGCACATTATTATGGTGGAAATTAATATTGAACAAATTGCACAAGTATTCAATTTGAAATAAACTTTATTGAGTTTATTTACCTGCGTGTTGGATGCAGTGGAAGATTGTGTTTGCCCAGTCGAGACTCTTAGCTGTTCAGTCAGGGCTCCATAGCCTTGGTCGAAGGCAATCTTTAGGTCCTCTTGTGTGGGCACTCTATTGAAATCAAAGCCCTGCATTTTTGCATGCGATCATGAATTTTGCTTCTATGATGTGATAAAACCAAAATTGTTTGCAATTTATTATTTGGATGCAATATTTCATTTATTGATACTTACAAATCGTGCGGCTACTTTCATATAACCACCAGAGCCAAGTTTGTGTTGCTCGTGTTTTTCTAGTCTTGCTTTTGTTGCCTTCGATGTGTCGGGCAACCTATGAAAAATTTGAAATACGTTAGATTATGTAAAAAGAAAGATTAATCAGTATATAATTAAATTGTTGATAGTATTACATACCTTCCTTGGCCCTGTAGTATCTTTCCTTTCTTCTTTTCAGCCTTCTCCTTTCCATCTAACACCAAGTCCTTCCACTCCCTTTCCGGAATCATGGGGGGACGCTCGTACTTTCTGTTCTTCTCTAAATGTGACCTATATTGGTCCCTCACATACTTTAGATAGGTACCAGCTTTCTTAAGGACCTTGGTTCGGTTGAATGTTTTATCACTGAACAACACAACTAAACGGTTAATGAGCTCATCTTTTAAATCTTGATTTTGGGCATTCCACCGTGTACGTATGGTGGGCCCGAAGAGCTCCAATGAAATATCACTTAGATGTTTATAAAAAACATCATCTCCTGCAATTATAATGTAGGCAAATATTGTCATTTTGTAAATCAATATAATAGGGCGCTATCCCCACTGTTGGCACTTAAAATAATAATAATAATAATTAAAACATTTTAAAGTACCTGGGACCTTCTCTATCTTTATGGGAAGGAAATCCTCGATCACCACAAATGTGACCGGCAATGTTCCCATACTAGTAATATGGGAAGATTCAGGAAATGCTGCTAAAACATCACCAGTAGTAGTGGCATTTACATCCACAGGTACTAACACATGTAGTGGCATGTGTTCGCTGCCAGAGGGTGGACTACCAAATGCTTGCATGGTATGTGTTGCCGACATTTCAGATGACAATATAGGCACAGATGATGGGGTCGGATGATGTGTTGTATGCGTAGGAAGATCAGGATTGACACTTGTACCGTCCCCTACTTCCCGGAAAATACTTGTAGTACCTTGATCGCGGCCAGCAGCATGATCATGAGGACGCAAATAATCCTGTAAAAACAACACATATTTTAGTTCATGACATAAAAGAGTACAAAATATAAAACCATGAATGAACTTATGTTATAATTAAAGATCTCATGACAGCTTACTTCCAAGTTTTGTGCTCTCTCAGACAATATTTTAACCCTTTCTCTTATCTCATCTGTTTGAGGCACTAGGAATACCAACTGAAGGATTTCTTGATTGCATTTTTTTTGGGCCTTCCTCATCATATCCAGGGGGTTTGTGGAAAATGCGATGTCATCATCGCATAATAGTGACTGCACCTCCATATGGATGCTCTCCTGTACTGCTGGTGCCTTTCCCCGATCAGCCAACTGCAACAAGAATATTAAAAACATTATCAAAATTAACCCAATAAACTCATGAAAAAAACATAATAATAAAACATTTTGCTTGTATCTAATTTGTACAATTACAATGACGTAAACCTGTCGGATAGAAGCACCTGAAGATGGATTGCGATCTCTGCTTTGGGCCGGAGCCTTCCTTGTATGATCAATGTCCCGCTACGACAAAAATTAAATATAAAAAATATTACCGAAATGAAACCAATAGACTTACGAAAAAAAACATAATAATAAAATGGTATATTGGAGTCATTAATTGGAGGTTGGGTAAAATGGTATATATATGGTACATACCACCCCCATAGTAATTGTGTTTGTATCTAAGCGATTCAAATTGTAATCGATTAGCAACTCTTCCCCTGCAGTTATTGATTTTGTCGCACATACGAATACACGGTTTCCCTCTCGTGCCTCGAATATACAATTGAGTTGCTTATTTGTTGACCCAGGTCATGTACTATTTATAAACCTTGCAATATTCCCTAATACTTTTGGCCTCCCGTCAATGTACCTAGCCACTCCTTTATTTTGATCCTTATCTTTTAGTTGTATATAATTTGTTGATAGTGCATACCTACGCATACTTCGTGTATATCGAACCAGCTGCATCCAATCTTTGTAACTGTAATAGGGTCCAACATACTCCATCAACTCAGTAACTTTGTCGTAACAAACTTTTATGCCATCCATGCAAAATAGGCCCAAACCATGTAATGACGATGGTGCTATGCGATATATCCTCTCGTTGACACAAAGATCAGTGTTTATTGGAGGAAGTTCCTTGGGTACCCATTGTTTCCGTAGATGTTTGTACCTCAAGGGCACCTCGATGTCACCTATGCTCTCATAATCATAAGAACATGACCCCCCTTCAGTAAGAAAAAATTCCATGCATTTACGGAATTTTCTTCTAATCTTTTGACCTCTAGTTGATCTCCCTCTTTCAGACCTACTACATGTCTCGCTTTCCTCTTCTCTTCCTGAATTTCCCTTGCTTGAGGAAGACAAATCTGACAAATACCTATTTTGTGGTTCCTGCACTCATAAGGATGTTGGATGAAGTTCTTTCATGGTGATGTGATCCAAAGGTGACATTATGATTAATTTATCATTTCATCGCTAGAAATTGACAGGTTATAAGGTAATCAAGTCTTGATAGATTGCAAGTTATTGTTACTACCGTCCAAATGTGTCCATCACAAATCAAATCTACTTAACGTCTTTGTGCAGCATCTTTGCAAGCATAAAGTAACTTCAAATGATAGTTTGGAGTTAGTTCTTTATTCTTTTAGCAAGTATTGTAGCTCATTTTTGGAGCTTTCAAGAAAAAGATAGCATTGTAACTCATTTTCACAGACTTGTACTCAGCTGTATTTTTACCTTTCAATCAATAAAAGCAAGCTATTTTTCCTTCTCAATACTGGATATTGTGTGATAACATGAAATTATTGACATTTCCTTGTGATGATAATGTTTATCCTTGGTTCTAGTCTAGTTTCTCATAGCCTTTATACAAAAGTGCATGTTTGTGCAGGTCATAGTTTGTGTTCTACCAGTTCTATGTAGGATTCAATTGTGAAGTCAAACATTCAAGCCTCTAGGAAGGTCATTTTTTGTTCCACTTGAGTTTTTCCATAAACTTCAAAGCCTATCTATGAAATACTTATGCAAAACATGTCAAAACTGAGTTATGTATATTGCAGTGAGTTTTATTGATCACATTGTGTGTCAAAACAACATTACAAATCCTTAATATTTGGTGCATCATGCTAGGAGTTAGTTTTATTTCATGTTTCCTCCTTACCCTTTTCCCAACAAGTAGTTTTAGGTGACTACCATAAGAACCAACTTACTCTGGAGGTTCTTTTCTGCTCTAGGTAACCCACAACCTAGAAAATTCCCATGTTTCACCAATATGTTAAGTTCTGCAACTTAGGAGGGGTACAATATTGAGAGATAGCAGTTATTGGCATGCTTGGTGGGACTAGTATGATGAACTTCTCATCAAAATATTGAGAGATTTGGTGTTTTACTCAGTATTATTAGCCTTTGGAGGCAATATAAACAACACCATGGTGACTCTAATTACATATCAGTTGGTTTTAGTAGTCCAAATGCATGCAACCAAGAAGAGGAAAGTGTTGTAGAATCTAAGCCAATTAAAATTCCAAATTTTAAAAGTTTTTCTTCAAACCAATAGTTGATTTGTAACCAAGAGAAGCCCTTTCAAATCCCCTTACCAGTTGAATCTAACATGGACAACTATGATGAAATTGTTAAGTTGGAAGAGCATGTGTTAACAATCCCAAGCTTCAAGAAAATCACTTCTTCTCTTCCTCAAGAGTTACCAAAGCCTCCTATACTAGCCAATCCTCTATCAACACTCCCTAAAGCTTTTGAGGAGTTGCTCGATCATTTCAAATACGAGGAGGTCGAGCTAGTAGTGAAACAAGAGTTTTTATTTTCAATTCAAGACTCAAAACTGATTAAGGATCTTCCTCAAGTGGAAAGAACTTGTGAGGTTAGTTATGAGGAGGCAAAAGAGATATCTATTGTTTATAAGCCTATGAATGGTGTGAATAATGAAAAATCTAAAAATTTTCAAGTAGAAGTCAAGGGTGATTTTTTGGAAATCAAGGTACAAGGAAACTGAATGGGTTAGAAGGAAGAGTTGATCTTCCCATTTGATGAGTTGTCTTGTTTTGTTGTGCAGGATGAAGATTCGAAGCAACAAGAAGATATCAAACAATTCGATGAGTTGCTGGTTAAAGAGGAAAAATCAAACATGGATCAAGAGGAAGAATATGGTCTTGATGAGGAGTCTATTCTCTCAAGTCAAGAAACTTATCATGAAGTTGATTTGCAAGATCTTAGCTATTTGGAGGAACTTCCTTTCTGCTGTACAAAAGAGCTTAAGGTTGGTATAACAAATGAAAGTTTGTTGGAAGAGGCTACTACATTGTTTGAACATTTACCTTCGCTCATTGAAGAAGAAAATCCTGATTTGGAGTGTACTAATGAGGATTTTGAGCTTGGACTAGTTGTTCCTAAGAGCCTTCCAAGAGCTGATAGCTTTGATGAGTTATTAGCTATCTTAATGGAAGAGGATGGTCAATTGACCATGGATGAGGAATCAACATGGAAATTTATCATGTAAGGTGAAGGTAATGATGTTATTTCTAATCATTCAAATTGTCTTCTCTCTTGTCTAAACTTAGCCATGAAACAAGACAACCATAAAAAAGGTAGAAAGGTTTGAAGAATGCAGTCATGATAATATTATATCAACCTTATTGGGTTCTTTGAAAGAAGAAAAAAACCATGAAGTTCCAAATCAATTTATTGTACCACAAGAGCACCATAAGAGTAAGACGAAGGATATGATCACACCAAAAGAGGAAAAAGGAAAAACCAATTTAAAGCTTTCAAGGGGATGTCCTATCAGGCATCTAACTAGGATGGAAACTAGCAATGCATCACAAGTCATTATTGCACCCAAGCATGAGGACTCTATCCTACTATCCTATCCATTTTAAGATAACATGAATGGTAAGTGGATTTGTGGATTTGTTTTCTCCATTTATGAGGCATTGCAATAGTTGGTTAAACATCTATCATTTCTTCATTTCCTCTTTGATGCTCACAAACATATGGAGCATTACAAGTTGCAAAGAAAGGGTAGCTACTTTCATGAACCAGTTAATGGTTTTATTTAGGTATTCCTTTCCTCAGTTAGTCTAGGTTAGGATAGTTTTTGTTTTAAGTGAATAAGTTTTGTTTGCACAGTTAGTTTGTTTTGAGTCATTTGGTAGGTTGAATAAGGTTGGTAGGTGTTATGTGGTGGAAATTTTATTTTCCTTCCCTTTGGGGTGGTTTTATCTTCGTTATTTTTCTACTGGTCTGGTATTTGGAGTTTTTTTCTTTCTGGCCGTTGACTTGCTATCAACAGTACTTAGTCACTTAAGTCGTGTTTTATCCCTTTTGGCCGTCACTTCACCGACCCCTTTTACCTATCCTTTCAGTTTTGCATTTTGACTTATGCGTCCCTGTGGTTTTCGGCCTATTAACCTTTACAACGTAGTCTTTGAATTATTTTTTGACCCCGTGGGTTATTTCCCTGTTTGCCTAGTGGTCCCCTTTCTTTAAAGCTACTATTTCGCTTGTGCAGATTTGTATTAGCCGACGGATGCAAGAACTGCGATCTTGACTGTTCATCACACACCTCGCAAGGTTTGTGCTTGCGTCACAGAAAATGCTGCGAGGCTTGCGAGATGCTGCCACCTGTTGTGTAACTTGGTGGGGCTAGTTTTTGAGTGTTGACTGATGGACGGGTGATGATGCTGACAGCTGTGTACTATCCGATGCATCTGGGCCGTCTGTCGCTGACCTCGCGCAATTAAAACTTCAGTTTCAATAATGTTGTGAGGTACGTGATGTGTTGACGCGTGGGCATCGGTGTTATCGATTAACGAATGAGGTGGGACCCATTCCATGCTGATGTGGTACCTAATGGGCAATATTCTTGCTCGCTTGCTGACTGGAAGGAGGATGTGTCATTTTCAAACTGTTGTTGACCAAATCTGGACCGTCCATCTGGCCAACTGTATCTTTGATCAACGACGTGTTTTCAAACAAACTAGTGTTGTACTATAGCCGTTCTATCTCGCGCGAGCGAATAGTAATGGTCAAGTTCGACTCGGCATGCGTAATTAAATGCTAAATAACCAGTGGATTGCTATTTCAGTGTTGCATTCTGGTTTATAAGAATTCCTCGGTGTTTACAAAAGTGGCTATTATCTCAGTTCTCCATTATCACGACAGTTGACGCTCTGCAAAATAAACAGTAAGTGATACGAACGCCTTCTTTTGTAATTTCAGAATATATTAGCGTTGCCTATTGAATAATTGGTGATTGTGTCCTTTTCGATTCCTGGTGAATTGTTAAGCGAATTGACTGTTAGAGCTTATATAGGTCATTGCTAGTGATTTGTGTGCATATAAATTTTTTTTCTGTAACGGCAATCGAGAATAGGGTGTAATTGTTTGTTTTTCTTTAAGAAAACCCTAGTTCAAATCCCCTTCTGTTTAAAATATATGGCATCCAAGGCATGAACTCTTGGTCCCGAGGCTACGCCTAGGGGTTACTCACACGATATTATTGATCTGTTGAAACCTTCTATGAGCAAGAAGCAAGAAGGAAGGATATTGTTCTATGGACACGTGATTCATGAAGGTTTAATGGACAAACAGTGTACAATCCATGATGCCGAATTTCCGTACACTGGTTGGCAACTCTTTTCCAATTGGTTTGGAAATAGAAATTTTCCTGTTCCTTTGTGTAATCCATGGAGACTGGACTTGGGTAAGCTGGTGGTACCGAATGTCTATGAAGATGTAGACTTATTAAAATATATTGCTGCAAGGTATGATCCTGTGACTCGAATTGTTAGAACACATCTTGGCAAGCCTATGATTAAAGTAACCAGAGAGGAAATTGCAGAGATTTTTGGCTTACATGAATGGAGCCAGGATATGATTTCCATCAAATTGGAGGTCTTCAGGGAAGAATACAGAAACACTAAGGGTTTGATAAGGACATCCCTTTTGATACCCCATTTGGCTGTGTCAGGAAGAGGGAAGAATCAGAAAAAGGTTGTTATTGGCAAGAATGAGCGTGAACCTTTCCCGGTAGACTACTTCGCCCCTCATTTCAAGAAGACCATCTGTGCACTATGTCAAGTTTTGGGGATTGACTTGAAGAAGACTGTGCCTATAGAGATAATGTATATGGTTGTCAACCTCCAACACCCTAGTTATAATGTCGTATATGACTTTGCCACTTACCTTGCAGAGAACATAGATTCTGGCTTAGCAGCTTTGAAGCTGGGAAAGAATTGGGTAAAATTCAGATGGTTCTCACTGTCGATTCATATGTTTTTATATAGGGGTCAGAAGGTATTTGAAAAAGATATGGAGTTGAGGAAGATGGAAGGAGATATTGAAATGCATGTCCAATATTGGACTAGGGTCTTAGACAAAAATGATCATAAGTTTGATTATGTCACCTTTCATAATATTTTTGGATCTAAGTTAAGGAAGGATTTAGTTGTTGATCCACCCAGGATTCCAAAAGAAATTCACGACTTTCTAAGACCTATGGAGAGGAGGCCTGAGCTGAATCTAACCCACAATTGGGGTGATATTATCCCCAATCACAATACTACAATCTTCAGGGTCTTTGGCACCAATGCCATCCTGTCTGTCCTACCTAAAGAAGTTCCTCTCAGACTTGGTTTTGTAGAGATTATGAGGCGATTGGGAGCATCTCAAGATTTCCATTTGCCTGCTGAACACAAGAAAGGATCCTTTTTCCCTGAATATACAACTTTTGTAGATTTTGTTATGATAAAGGGAGGGTGGAGAAATTTATACTTTTTACTCAAGCCATATAGATTGAAAACTGTACGCCCTAGGAATTATGATCCTGAGGGTTTTATCTCCCAAATGAAGGCTAGACATCGGACTAGAACCTTTGTTCATAATTTCCACTATCCTGAAGATATCATTAAGAATATTTTTGATGAGGACTTACAGGATGAGAGAAAGGCAATGTACATTGCCTATTAAAAAATGGTAAGAAGTAAACAGAAGAAAATACCTGGTTTTGATCCTGTACCTGATGCTAAAGATGAGCTTAGTAGGGCAATCTATGTTCTTGATAATTTCGAGAGCATAGGAGTCTTGAAGGAGGAAAGGATTGTAGAAGGAAAGGGAAAGTCACATGTTACTGAGCAACACCCTGAGATAAGAATCGAAGAAAGGCCTACCTACCAGCCTCAAGGGAAAATAAAAGTGTTTTCAAGAAGGAAGAGAAATAGGATAGAGGAAGTTACGATGAGTGGTGCATCATCCATCCTAAGGAAATTAGTATCTGGTATTATTGATTTGGATTCGCCTTCGAAGAGTTCAGAACAGATTAGCACATCATCCCTAAAGAGGCCTAGAACTGATAGTATGGGGGATGTTGGCCAGAAAGGTAATGATGAGGAGGATATTATTGTAACTCCGGATGAAATAAATCCAGAAATGCCACTAGATCCAACTGACATTGCAACGAGCTCAAGAGCCATCACCCTAAGATTGGGGAAGGATGAGATTAAAGGAATTACAAATACTGATAATTTGAGAATGGAAGCCTGCAAAGAATTCATGATGGATGACTCTTTTATCCATACCCGTGCTTTTGAAGATTTTGTATGGAGAGCTCATCTCTCATCTTATACTGAGTAGGTAGCACATGAGAGAAGTTTGCACCCAGAGCTTCCAGAGAAAGTAATTCAGTCAAAGGTCAGAGTACAATTGAAGGAGAGGTTTAAGGAAATCACACCAGAACAGGGCAGAACATTGGTTCAAAAGTGTGGGATATTCCTACTCCCTGAATGGGATATTGTTGATGTTGTAGTATTTGATACAATAAGAAGGGCAAATAAATCGCTTCTTGCAACAGAGGAGGAGGCGACATTAGCACTTAAATGATCAGATTTTAGTGAAGAGTGGGATTCTTTGGCAATATGGTCACTATCTACAAGGTCTTGAAAACCTATTGTCGCTAAAACATCTGATTTTAGTGGTCATTTGATTGTGGAGAGAGTTGTTGATACCCCTACCTTAGAGGCTGTTGACATGGTTGTGAATGTTGCCAAATTTACTAGGGCAACCATGGAGGATTTAACTAAAAATTGAGATACTTTGAGGAACCAGTATAATGACATTATTATTGAGTATAATAAGAGTCAGCAAAGGGTGGCGGAATTGGAAACAGAAATGGCCTTATTAAGGCAACAAATGGAAATCTTGAGATCCCAAAAGCAGGTTAGCTCTAGCCAAATTATTGCTGACCCACCAATTGATCAACCCCAACCTCCTGCACAGGTTCAATCTTGGGCTATGGTCTCGTATAATATGGGACAAGTGCCTATTGTGGTTGAGAAGGCCAGTACCTCGAGCGAAGATCCTTCTAGGGAAAAGTTACTCCAGCAGATTGAAGAATATAAGGAGATGGCAAATCAAATCTAGGATGCAATAGGAAGGAATAATTCAGAAATTGTTGATACTGTGTTAAGGCATCTACATAAACGGGTCGAGAGTAAGTTGAATGGTGTTCATGCGAATTATGCCTTGATGCTGCAAGCACTTGAATTGTTTCCAAGGGACAGAGAATTGGCTATCCCTTTGCTAAATAGATGGGGCCCTAGAATGGAAAAATTGAAATTTATGGCAGTTGGAGCAAAGCAGCATGGGAATAAGTATCCTACAGTCATGACAACATATCAATTTGTTAAGACTATTGTTGAGCAAAAATTTCAGGGGTCTGCTGCTCCTATGGATTCCAAAATCAAAGCACTGAAGGAGATTTATGATGGAAAATATTTGACTCCACTACCTCATATTTTGCATAGTTAGGATAGTGTCAAGCCTTTGTAGGCGTGGAAGGAGCAAATGAATAATATAATGACTGGCCAAACTCATGAGATATGCAAAAATGCTGATATTTGCATGTTGGAGAACACTTTAGAGAAGTTATCACTTGTTATTAGTTTCTTGGAGAATTTTGAGAAGACGACCACGTCATTAATGATAAAGTATGTACCTTATCGAAAAATGGTGGACCGGGTGGTGGCTTTCAATTGGCCGTCGGAAGAAGATTTTGAGTCATGGAAAAAGATGTTTATTGATGAACTTGAATTATAAATAATGGGGATGAGAGCTGCAATTTGGTCATGTAAAATACAGGTCTGGCCTACGGTATTATATTTTGAAATGCATTCTCTTCCCGGATTCAGTTACAAATTACACAAATAAAATCAGCACATGGAGCGGTTAAAAGATGCTTTGGTGTCAGGGAATCAATACTTGGAACCACGCTTTCCTTTCCTCTGTAACAAATTAATCATTTTGTTTTAAGCTTTTCTTCTCTTACCAAGCAAATGATGTAAAGATAACTGATTAGGAATTAGTGATCTAGTAAAAAATGGACATGTGTATCCTCTGGCCTAAAGCTTGTTTGCTCCCTTGTTTTTATAAAAGAGAATTCTGGGCCGAGGAATAGGTTTGTTGAAATTACTTAAGATACGTAAGAGAAGAATCAAGTAGAGAGAGAGAAAAGAATTTGTCCAGATTTTTGAAGCTTTGAGTCTGTTTGGGAACTTAGTAAATCATGGGGTTTTGGAGCATACTTATGCAAATCTTGTGATTGTTTTGAGTCTATTTTCTCTCCTATTGTAATAATTGCATGAATTTTTAATGAAAAGTCTATCAAAGATGATGTTCGTTAAATTTCATTTGTCATTTCCTATGGATTATGTTCGACTATAGCTCCAGTTCAATGGACCTGTTAAATGCTTCAGTTGTTCAATAAGTTCATGCAAATTAGCACATAGGATTTGCTAAAGAGTAATAGATTCATGTATTGATGAATGGATGGTAATGCCTTACATACAGATCATAGATGCTCTAGATGAAAGTTACCTTGTAGTTCAGTTTCCAGTTTGACTTCGTGCTTTAGGATATGGCACTGGTACTCTGACTGCTTATTATTCTTGTATTTTTTGTTATAGCTTTAGGCAATTTCACTCGAATATTTCATAAAAACACACTTAGGTGTTATTTCAATTCCTTGTTAAATAAGAGCTGAATTCTCCTGAGAAATAGCCAATTTCTTGAAGGATTATCTTGTTTAAACTTAGACTGGAATTTATCTGTTGTTTATCCACGTATGAGAAAATCATTCTCATCATGAATGATAATATATTTTAGGGATACCCTCCTAGATCTTACAGAGTCCGAAGTGTAGGAGAGATAACAATTTTGTTGCATTTTTCTCGTTAAGTTGGCACAGTGCCTTCAGGACTTTTAAAATTGAGTATGGCAAGCTCATAGAAGCTTTTGCAGGTTCTACTTGGGTTGTAAAAAATTCCAACATTATGCACTATTTTGGATGAGTTACAACATTATGCAAGACTATTTCTCAAGTCTTGTCAAGTTCCAAGAGTCAACACCATGCCCAATGGATAAGTTTAGGCAACTGGTGAGGATTTTTAGCAGGCAAACATATAGAAGATGTCACCAATTTTTTTACCTAATTTAGCTTCTAACTCAATCAAGTAAAGTTGGGATAGTTTTTGAAAAAATAAAGATAAAGGTACACATTCAATTCTACTAAGTTCCATTCATATACACAAAAGTATTATGAAAATGTATACAAGAGAAAGATTGCACAAAATTTTCACAAATGTCTTTTATTGATAATTACAAATGTATGGTATCCCACACAAGTTGTGGGAATAACTATTTCAATACAATATAAGACATAAACTATACATTTGAAGAAATAGAAAGGAAATAGCATATGGAAAGAGTAGGGATCCGTCATTGCCTAAATGATGAACCCAAAAGTTGAACTATTGCCTAAATGATACACCCCAAAGTTGAACTGTTGCATCATTGGAAAAGTATGATCAAATTCATCTATTATGAAGAATTGGTCTATGTGCCTCTAGTAATCACTATAAAAATGTGAAAGACAAAGCTATTTTATTTTTTCTGTCTTATCTTATACCATTTTACGAGAATGGGGGGGCCAATGTGCGAGAAGAACTTTGGAAACTAGGCATGAAAATTGCAGGTTAAAGAGAATGGGGGTGCCAAACTTACAGTACTCATTGTCCCTTGGTCGTCGATTTTCCCAGAGTGCCCTCAACCTGGTCCTCGGTGCTGGTATTGACCTTGTTTTAGCTCCAAACTCTTCGTCGACGCTGGTATTGACCTTGTTTTCACTCCTCCAAAGTCTTCCTCAGCATTGGTATTGACCTTTCACTTGTCCAATTTGACGAGCTACAACCTGCTTTAGTTAGGTTTTAGAGTATGTTAATTAAATTTAAAAAAATTATGGCGCCATTTAGAGTAGTGAATATAAAGCAAGCAAAGCCTATTATGGCGCCATTTAGAGTAGTGAATATAAAGTAAGCCAAGCCTATTATAGTCATGAGGGAAATAATAAAACTCCTAGGATACTTTGTGAAACCATTTTCCTTGGTTAAAGGGAGGCCATAAAATATACCTTTGGATTTTTTCAATCTTCAAATATGAGGATTTGCAAGGTTCTTAGCAACATGAGTAATGGAAATGTGTGCAACAAGAATTTTTGAACACACATGGATCTCCTTGCCAAAGAAAGGGGCTTCATAATTTAATATGATAATTTTTCTCAACTCTAGAATCAACTTTTAAATCTTCTCCTAATAGGGCCAAAATCACATCTTCTTGTGTTTGAGAAGTCACCAACACTGAACATAACCATCAAGCAACTTTTCATCAAGATTATAACATCACCGTCGATTTTGAGCACGTGCAACCGCTTTAGTAACCCGTCATATAATGTACTAAAACTCGACATAAATATTAAATCACTTTGATTAATAGTAATGTTATAATATTAATATTATATAACAATATTATATTACATTATATGAATTATAATGATATATTTGATATATTAAGATTATATATAATCTATATATAGATTAATAGTAATTATATTAGATTATTAATATTATTGGTATATTATTAATAATATTAATATTGTATTAGATTAATAATAATTATAATATTGTTAAATGATTAATTATATTACAAATGAACGCTGCTTTCAAATTCTTAGCTTTGAATGAATGGTTGAAGCACCAATGTTGAATGTTGCAACTCTAGTAGGCATGAATAGAAGTAGAGGAGATTGTTTGGGAGAAGAATTTTTTCTAGTGCTAGGTTATGTGTTAGGTTATATAGGGTTAGGTTATATAGTGTTTGAGCCTAGCCTCAAACACTACAATTAGGGTTAGGTTATGTGTTTTCTTTAGGGTTAGGTTTGGGATTAGGTTTATGGTTATGGTTAGAATTTAGGGTAATCCAAATCATAACCTAACCCTTTCTCTTGAAACCTTAACCTTGACCCTAACCCTCACCTTTATCATATCTTTATAACCCTAACCACAACCAAAACTCTAACCCCAACCCTAACCCTAATTACCTAACCCTAAATATTATTTATTTTATTAATTAGTTGCATTCACTCTAATAACCCTAAACCTATCCCTAAACTTAACCCTAGCCCTATCCCTGGCCCTAATCCTAACCCCAACTCTAAGCCAAATATAAAAACAACCCTTAATCATAATTACAATAACCCTAAAACTTCATTCTAGATATAACCCTAATACTATAATCCCTAATTGTAATACTAAACCCTAACCCTAATTTCATATCTAATCCCAACCATAACCAAAACTCTAAATCTAACCCTAACCATAAAACATAAACCCTAATCTAACCCTAATCCTAACATTATTTTCCTAACCCTAACCCTAACTCTAAACCTAACACTAACCCGAACACTAAATCCTAACCCTAATTAAATACACAATCATAACCCTAAATTGTAACATCATCCTTTGGATTGGATACTACATAAAAAATTATGTGTTACAATCATTGCTTCCATTGTTGGCATTTTTACATTGGGATGCATATATTTTTAAAATTAACAAAATCTTTTAATGTCTTGCCAAAATTAATTATTTATTGTAATATCAAACTTATAAACATGTATCCAATTTAGAACATAAATAAGAAATATATGGTAATAGTTTCTTCAAAAAACAAAGTGATGTGGACTAGAAGGACTATAAGGACTATAATGATTTTAGAATTTACACATAATGGATTTGTTAAAAAGGTTTTAGAAACTTTCAAACAAATGCAATTGGTAGATGCAAAGAAAAATTCCACAACCTGATGGAACTTCAGTAAATTGAAGCTAGGGTTAGAGGGTTTCTAAATTACTCAGGGTAACCTTCAGTATGGATCGGTCAAAACCCTCTTGTTATGTTTTAACGGTGACCTGTTGCCACGGTGGACCGGTCACTTAAGTGAGGTTTCATCCCTCTCGGGTCATGCTTAACCGGCCCTATTTCACCTGATTTGCCAGTCTTTTTGGCGTAATGGCCTAGGTATTACACCGCCAGAAATTTCAATGTAGGCCCCACTTAAATGTTCCATCTGAGGGCTGATGAGCCATCCGATCACAGAATTCGATCTTGATCGCTTCTCGCAGACCTCGCAGGTTTGTTTGCTGGCGTCATCAAAGTAGTGCGAGGTTCGTGAGATATGGCCACGTGGCGTGAATGGATGAATGGGTTTTCTTCCCGAGGTGTTCAATATGACAGGGGGCCATCTTTTCACCGGTAATAGCCATCAATAACCTTCAATATGGATTGGTCAAAACCCTCTTGTTATGTTTTAACGGTGACCTGTTGCCACGGTGGACCGATCACTTAAGTGAGGTTTCATCCCTCTCGGGTCATGCTTAACCAGCCCTATTTCACCTGATTTTCCGATCTTTTTGGCGTAATGGCCTAGGTATTACAGTGCCAAAAATTTCAATGCGAGCCCCACTTAAATGTTCCATTTGAGGGCTAATGAGCCATCTGATCACAGAATTCGATCTTGACCGCTTCTCGCAAACCTCGTAGGTTTGTTTGCTGGCGTCATCAAAGTAGTGCGAGGTTCGCAAGATATGGCCACGTGGCATGAATGGATGAATGGGTTTTCTTCCCGAGGTGTTCAATATGACAGGGGGTCGTCTTTTCACCGGTAATAGCCATCAATAACCTTCAGTATGGATCGATCAAAACCCTCTTGTTATGTTTTAATGGTGACCTATTGCCACGATGGACCGGTCACTTAAGTGAGGTTTCATCCCTCTCGGGTCATGCTTAACCGGCCCTATTTCACCTGATTTGCCGATCTTTTTGGTGCAATGGCCTAGGTATTACACCGCCAGAAATTTCAATGTGGGCCCCACTTAAATGTTCCATCTGAGGGTTGATGAGCCGTCCGATCACATAATTCGATCTTGACCGCTTCTCATAGACCTCACAAGTTTGTTTGCTGGCGTCATCAAAGTAGTGCGAGGTTCGCGAGATATGGCCACGTGGCGTGAATGGATGAATGGGTTTTCTTCCCGAGGTGTTCGATATGACAGGGGGTCATCTTTTCACCGGTAATAGCCATCGATAACAGGGTAATCATGATCTCTCGCACACCTCGCACGGGCAGAGTAAATATTCGGGAGAGTGTTGTGAGGTTCGCGAGGGAGTGGCACATGGCTTTTCTTTTCATGCCAGTGGGATTATATGGGACCCATTGTGCGGTCTGGGTCTATTCTTATGTGGGTTTTTGATTGGATATGTTTTCTGAAGGCGTCGACGTGGATTGTCAACATCCGTTGACTTGATCTCCACCCTTTGTTTGTTAAAGTGCCTCCCGAATCGGTAGTTCATTTATAGGGAAGAAGTGTGTGAGTTGTCTGCGTGCCATGTATTACTTGGCTGTTGCTCGTGTCATTAATGATACAAGTTTCTTTTCTCCTGAGGATCTCCACCTGATTTCCTCCTGCGTGCAAATAGTGCCATCCTACTGAGGGTATTCATATTTATTTGGATCATTAACTGTGCAAGTGCTTGAATCGCCTTCAAGTAATTGTACCCTGCATACTAGCTTGCTCTATAAATGCTAATTGAATTGTATGTAATCAAAATTCTTGTGTCTAAGTGCAGTAAGGTTTTTCTTTTGTTTGTGGCTGCGCTCTGTTTCTATCATGAGTAAATCAGTTAAGCGAAGGAGTGCGAGGCTGGCTTCACCAGTCATGAAGAAATCTGATCCTCCCATGTCTCTCAAGGCTATTATTAGGAACACTGGGAAGAGGCCAATACATTGTTCGTCCCCGATAATCATCTCGGATTCTGATGAATCTGAGATTGATTTTGATTATCGGTACTATTTGGCTTCCCTGGCCGATCTTATGGGAGTGGATTAGGAGGTTCTAGCAATCGAGCCAGTGTCTGCATTAGCACCAGGTCCAATTGTTCGGGAATGTGCTCGCAAGGTTGGTAAAGAGGAGGTGGTGCCATTGCTATCGCAGGCTCGAACTTAGAGCAGTTGCTTGTACCGGGGCCTTGTTGCTTCTTCATGATTACTGGCAGTGGGTCCATTGGACGTGTCTTCTCTTCTCTTGTTGTTCTATCAAGTGGATGTGGATGTGGATATGGACATGCGCGTGCTTTGCATGAAATTTTGTTTTTCGACTAGTTATTTCATAACCGTTTTGATTCCTTTGTTCATGCACGGTATCATTATAATGACAAGGAATGTAAATTTGAATTTCATTTTGGTGCTGAAATTCAATTTGGTGTCACAATGTAGCCTAATGCTTGTTGCTCTCCTATTCTATAAAGGAGATTTCACGGCTCATTGTGAAGGGTCAGAAAATTTTTGCAATCCGACGCTTCAAAGTTATACAGTCCTCTTTATTGTTAAATGTTATGAACATTTTGTTTCAGGAAGTCATCCTGGGGTTAGGTTTATATACAAATTAGTGTGATATTCTTTTTCAATTACTAATATCGAAAGAAATCTATAAAATTAAGATGGTTTACTCTCCTAGGTGTGTGCCATGGATTATGAATAGCTTTATCAAAGATTCATCTGTTCAGTTTCAATAGTTAATTGAAAATGTGATTCATTTTCTTGCTTTAACTCAAAGAGTTAATCAAATGCTTGAAAAATAAGTTACATGTTCATGGTTGTATATACTCAGGATGCTTGAAGAAGTACTATCTTAATATGCTAAAATATCTCATGATAGTAATGCGATATGAGATGGGTTCATCGTATCAGGATTTTGTTCTGTATGACTCCGTTGCCCTATGGATGAAGCACTGGATAATGTTTGTGTCATTTTATTAGTTCAAGACTATAGGTTGTAAGCAAGGATATCCAAATACTGAACACAAAACACTTGAATACAACCTTGTCCTCCTTAGGGAGGTATTGTAACAAATCAGTGGGTCAGTTTCGTTGCTCTTTGGTATTGGTAGTCATTCTCTGGTCTACCAAAACCTTGAGATGATCACTATCCCTTTGAGTGTGTAGGAATTGCAATCTGTACACAGGAAGTGCTATCACCAATCATGAGGCATTCATGTGAACACGTTTAGGTTTACCCACCTTGGTCCTACAGAGCCAAAAGTGTAGGAGAAGTCAGTCCTTTACTGACTCTCATTAGTTGGCCATTAGTGGTTGTAGTTGTCCTCGATAGGGGTTGGCTACCTCTTAGATATCTGCAACCTCTACATGGATTGTATTTTAAACACCAACACAACCTTCACCAAAATCCTTATTGGTTTCCTTAATATGGGAGATTTGGAACAAGGTATAGACATCCATCAAAGCATAATATGAAGATGATTTTTTTCAAATGTTGTGGTTGTAGATGCCCTTTTAAAATTTATACAGAATGTGGAAGGATAGAAAAATCTTGTGAACTATTTGACAAAATGTCTCAAAGAATTGTAATCTCTCAATTTATTTTAGTGTCTATTTTGTTATACCCCATGTCCCAAATTGGGTATAACACAATAGACACTAAAACAAATTGATAGATTGTTATGAGGGCAGTGATGAGACTTTTCTAATTAGAGTGTATTCCATGAGATTACAATTATTCGAGGCATTGTGTCAAATAGTTCATGAGCTTTGTCTATCCTCCCACATTTTGCATAGATTTCAAAAGGGCATCTACAACCACAAGATTTGAGAAAATTCATCTTCATATTATGTTTTCCTTATGATTGGTTGACTCTTATACTAAATTAATATGCTCAATTTATGTTTCCTACTTGATCTAACTATCCACAAATGGCAATTTAACAGTGGAAAGATATGATCCTACTTTGGTATAAATTGTATATGCAATATCAAGGTATGAATTAATATGTTCAATTAAGAGATGTTAAATGAAATGAATAAAACTAATGTAATGTAAATAAGGGAGACCAGTGCCTTATTGGGTAAAACAGAGTCAAATGAAATCCTTTAATGAATGGTTTCTATCCTAGCAGGTCCTCTAATTGTTTGGCATATAACTATGAGTTTACAACTGGTATAAACATGCAAGAGTGTAATTGATAAACCCTACTTGAGGCAGAATATCAAATCTAATAATCTGATTCTTCTTAATGATCCAAATGGCATTCCCAGATTACTGTAATTTATTGAAAGGAATTTTAATTCTTCTTTAAAGAATCCAATAAACCAAATCACACAAAAACAACAAATGTGTACTGATAAATAGAATATATACTTGATACTTCAATTTAAACAACCAAGAAACATCAGATTGGAGACAATCAAATAATTGCAAGAATCCAACAAACAATTGATACCAGAATGAAGCCACTAAATCAATAGTCTTTCATTATCTCCTTCAAAGTTCATACATGCAACATAGTCTCCTTGAATGTCATCATTTCTAAAAATTTAATGCTTACAACAGTCTATCCTATTCTAATTCTATCTTCTACCCCTTAAATTTATCCAACAACGGATACTTATACATCATTTTGCAAAAGGACGTGCCTTTTCAAAAAGGTTTAAAGCATAAAAGGTTTAACAAATCCACTATTAACTAATTTCTCTTGAGCCACAAATGGACTGCAGACATATGCTCCATATGATCCTGGCGCTCATGAGTGTCGACATCTCCCAATGCATTGCAGATCACAATCTTCATCATTATCATTTGCTCATTTTTCTCACATGATGCATCGAATATCACATCTTTCACAGTGGCTATCTCCAGCATCCCTTGGAGTATTGTTTCGCACTCACTTTTCCATGTAGTCGCTTCCTTCATTTTCCCTTCATCATCACATAACTTGGTGAATCTATCTTCGGCAGCCTCTGTCAATCCCTGCATATCCCTTCGTAACTCCACATAGAAATCCCTATGCCTATCTATAATACAATTGGCATTTTCAATCTCTTCATTACTAGTAGTGTCCTCCTCCAATTCCTCAATTCTTTCCTGAATTCTACTATCCACTCTCCTATGTTCCTTTATTGCATCTACGTGTGAATGTTTTCCCCAGAGTTTATTTAACCAAGTGGTTAAAACAACCTGCCTATTTTTTAATATTGCAGCAAATGCATCCATTCTCCCTTGAGATTATGCAGTTGACCCTTCCCAATGGTCTTTTTTCTGTGAACTCTCACCTTGAGTGAGCATCCTTGTTGGTTCTGTTACACCACCTACCAAGTCTTTCAAGCGTTCATTCTCTCTCAACATCTTCTCATTATTGGTTTTGTACATCTTCCTTTCCCTTATCAATGCTTGGATTTGGGCTTTATTCAACTTGGCTATATTTATCCCAATATCAGCAGTTGCTATAGGATCAACCTCCCCAGCCTTCAGGGTCATGACATGTCCGAATGCCTTTTCAGTATCAATAACAATTGATTTCTTGTGAGGAGGATACAAGGCCCAAATCATCAATGTTTCATCATCAGGATTGTATCTTGATCCTGTGTATACCTCCGTCACCTTCTCTATACTGAGCTTGTGGGTAGCATTGTTATCTTTTAAGAAACTATCAAAAACTAATGCATAATTCATATCCAAACCTAGAAAAATCATAACACCTGCCTTTTCAAGCAGCTCCCTCCCCTTTTCAGGGGTCATGTCAATCATCTCTTTGTCCACTTCATCCTTTAAGATTTTTAACAGTTGATCCTCATTCCTTGGAGTGACATTGTCAACCTATCCCCTTATCTCTTTCCCTTTTTGCTTATATAAAAATATCTTAAACTCCGAGGTCTTTATAAATTCATCATCTAATATGAAAGACCTATAGTCTTCATGTCTTGTATCTACATCCATGGTTTCCTCAACATCTGTTTCTCTGGCAACATAGGCATACTCTTGAGTCTTCATTCTTGAAACTTTCCCAGATGAACTTTGTGGCCTGTCTATTTATGAAATCCCCTTAATGGAGGATAACAACTCAGCATCCACCAACTCCTGATTATGTTTTTCAATCACAATTTCAGCTTCCTCTACCTCCAGGTTTCTGATTATGTCATTAGATTTAAAGGGCACATGATGGTACCCTCCGAGATTTATTTTTTGTCTGGCATAGTGGATATACCCTTTTGGATCAAAGTTCTTTCTCACTGGTACTCTGCTTATGTTGTAGTGCAATAATTTGTCCAGAATCAGATCATAACCTTCCTTAGCTAATACAGTGAAATCACTAAAACACAATGCACTGGGCATAAAAGCCTGTTTCCCATATGAACTTAAGTTCATAACACTGGAGTAATCCATTTTCCTAACAATTTCAAGGTATGCAATTCTATCTAGGACAGTTCTGGGTAGAATGAAAGGTGTATCCTCAAAGCCATAAACCCTAATCATTGTGGCATTCTCTAAGCAATACCAATCCCCCCAGTTGTGGTTAATTGGTCCATTGTAATCTCTAGGCCTAAGAAATCTTTATACTTGTTCAGATAAGGAATAATCACAAGGATGGCTAAAAAATCTATACAAGGGTTTCACAAAGAATTCTTCAAAATGCAAGAAATTTGAATTGGCAAACCTGCTGTCCCAAACAGCAGTCCATAATTGAATAGGCAATGGCCTACCTTCCTTGTCGGATTGTGAAATCCTCAGCTCCTGGGGCCATAAACCTAACTCTTGTCCAAAATACAACACTAAGTGCATCAGCAGTGAGTAATTTCTGAGATGGAGAACATAAGCACCACTCTTTATCGCCATCAAACCTGCATCCAGCTCCTTAAAAACATGTGCAACATAGTCAAATGATCTGGAATTGTGGTATTGAATGTCTACAGAAATCACCATGGGCACAACCACCATATGCTCAGGTACCTCCATCCCTAATACCTATCCCACTGAGTAGTAAGTATATTTTAGGTAAGGTTCGAAGAGGTCTACATGAAAGGGTGGCCCCTCACTGTCTTCCATTGGAGTAGGTTTGCCATGACACCTAATTTTGTGCAGAGGTAACCTCCACCCTTTATAAATGGTGTCCATCCTTCTGAACTCACTATCGAGCTCTTCACTCACTACTTTGTCTCTGCATATTCCCTCCATTCTGAAAACCTTAGCAATTGCATTCTCAGATACATGTATCAATGGATTCCCTGACAAATCACATATAGCTTTCTTTTTTGAATCATAGTGTCCGACCAGCAATTTTACCAGTTCAACGTTAATAAAAACATTAGGGCACACTAATTTCCCTAAATTGAGCCTCCATGGATTGCATACTAGCTCAAAGCGATTTCTCCTGTGGTAATGGAAATTGAATAACTCATAGCCTCTAATCGGAGTCCAAACATCACCTATAAATTTGCATTTGTCGTCCAATTTGTCAACTTCCACTTTGAGTTGTGCAGAACGCCTAGCTTTAGGTCCAGAACCAGGTAACTGGTCTATGAGGTCTTGCTTTAGCTTCCTTTCAGTACCTTCTAGTTGCAACTCAGTCTTTTTCTTTTTTGCTTTTGATTGGCTTCCCTCCCTAGGTTTTCTTCCCTTTAGTTTTCCTGAACTAGTGCCTTCCATAATTCAAATTTTTACGAATTCTGAGAGGACGAGAAACTTACTGTAACTTCTTCCAAACTCAAGCCAGGTGAATTCCTTAATTGCTCTGCTGGTTCCCTTGCTCTCCTTCGCTTTGAATTATGTGAGACAATGATTTCAATTGATCATACCCTGATATGCAAAATCTCCTACGCTTTGTGGCGCCATTAATGTCTTTACTGATCGAGACATGAATGCTGCAAGTTTTTTTTTCAAAATTCTCGCTGTCACATCAGGGTTCAACGATCACCCACCCGCCAAGACGTCTTGTAGTTTCCCCGACATCACAAGTCTCCTTGATAGTTTCTTTCCTTTTGCTTTTATATTGCCATGACTTTCATCGAAACAACTATCGCTCAGACTTAATGAATCAGGCCAACGGTTCTTTGCCTTACTCTGAAAGTACTTTGTCTCACCGAGATGTTCACTTTATCGAGTATGTCGCCGAGACCAAGCAATTTGTTCTAGCGACAGAATAATACTCACTGTGATGTCTCTTAGATCTCCCTGCGGTGACATGTCTCATCGATACGCCTCTTCTTCGGCAAGACAACGAGCATTGTCTTATCGATACCCTTTATCTCCGCATGCTCAATTCTATCAGTGTAACCTGAGGGGTCGGTAAGACTTTTATGAACTCTTCCTGGAATCGTTTGTCTTACCGATTGAGTCCTCCTTTTGCTTTATCGGCAAGACCAATAGCGCTTCGGCCAGTGTTTTCAAATCTCTCTTCGACGACCAAAGTCTCTCCGATAGACTTTACTTTTCTCTAATCGGCAAAACGTAACTTAGCTCGATATGACCTTATACTATCACGCCGATACCTTTTGTCTTGCCGATAAGTAATACAAACCCGCATTCTCCTAATGTATAACTTTATCGGTATGACCCGTTTGATGTCTCGCCGATACAATAATGAATTTGTCAAAATTTGACAGTTCCAACAGCATGAAGGTTTGATGTTTCATGACAGTACTAGCATTTCAGTTATAATGATATATTTAGAGCTCATGGATCTCCTTTGTATAAACATATCACAATTTTGAATAATATAATCAAGGGTTATGGCGTTCATCTCACTGTTATCATGGTGTGTATGATTTCCATTTTTGTTTTAATTCAAAGAGTAAATTAAAATGCTTGGATGGAGTCATAGATGGATATGTTTGTAAAGGGATTTGATAAGAAGTATTAAGTTAGGATAGAAATTGACACTGTTGTAATGCAATATTGTCAGAGATCTTATATGTTATGTGTTTGAACCTGTTATGGAAATCTAAATATTTGTGAATTAATTTGACTCCCCAATAGTATATGGCATTGGCCTAAATCGTATGTGTTTGTAAGGTTCTGTGTCTGCTTGTCTTAGCTTAGAGCTTGCTGCCAAATTGCAAATTAAATGACTATCTTAAGTGGTGAAATCGTATGTGTCTGTAAGGTTCTGTGTCTATTTGTCTTAGCTTAGATCTTGCTGCCAAATTGCAAATTAAATGACTATCTTAAGTGGTGAAATATCGTTGTAATCATCTCATGCTCGAAGTAGTTGATACTATTGATGCTTTTCTGTTGTTTAAATTGATATATCAAGCATATATATATATATATATATATATATATTCAGTTTACTGATACACATTTGCTATATTTATGTGATGTGATTATTTGGTTCTTTCAAGTAAAGATTAAACCCTCCTAGTCAATCACAGTAACTAAAGAGTATTAATTGTATCAATAAGAAGAATCACATAACTAGGATTGTCATTCTATCTCAAGTAGAGTTTGTCAGTCATTTACTTGCACATTTATACAAGTTATAAACTACATCTGTGTGCCAAACACTTTGAATTATTGCCATCATAGATTACACTTTTATAGATCTTCATTAGACTCCATACACCCAACAAGGCAGTGGTCTCACGCTTTCATCTTTTGGTTTATCTATTTTATTTTTTACATCTGTTAACTGAACATATTCTAATATAATTCAAATATTATTAAAATTAAAAACATCATAAATTAATTATGTAAACACATAAGTCAAATATAATTCTTTCAAGAAATTAATATCAAATAGATAATACAAATTAATGTCATTAATCTTCTTCTTCATCCAACTCTTTGTCTGTATCATCCTATCCAAATTCAACATTGTAAGTATTGGTCATATCATCATCATTGTCATTGATATTAGTTTCGATAATGTCATCATCCACACGGATATCATCTTCATGAACATTAACTCCTACATCATCATGATCTAGTTCCTCCTCTTCGACATCTTCGTCAGGCACATCATCAACTAATTGTTGATCCTGATCATCATCTACATCATCTTCTATTTCTTTAGTATCTTCTTCTTCCACCACATTATACTTTACCGGCCTTCCTCTTGGATCATGTCTAACAACATATGACCAACCCGCTTTACCTGGAACCTCTAAGTAAAATACCTGCTCACATTGGCTTGGAAGAACATAGGGCTCATTTCCAGCTCGCTCAAAATACCTTGTATTAACCATGGTAAATCCATTATCATGTTCAATAATAGTTCTCTCAGGATCATTTTCATTCAATCGTAGCCTGTACCATAGGATGACGAACAAAAATTATTTGAAGGACTTAAAGTCACACTCAAGTATACCATCCAAAATCCCATAGTATTGATTTTTTGAGACTTCTGGATGTATGTCACTTCTAGATGAAACATTAGTCACCTGGAAGACTGCAGTTATCCCAGAATCACAAGTTTTCTTCGTGTCATCCAACTTTTTGATTCGAAATTTACGACCATTGCACCACATAGCCTTGTGGTGTTTCACCTGCAATATGTCAAACATGCAAAACTTATTGCAATATCGTCAGTTGATAAACATATTTATTCTTGGCCAAATGTATGCAAAGAAAAAAATCTCAACATATATATACATCAATATAATTGAAAATAATTAAATAATATGGGTGATTAATATATTTATACATACCTATTTATCTCTTAAACCATATGCTAAATCAATTTCCCTTGGTGTAACATTGGAATCTCCATTACGATGAGCTTCTTTAACCAATGAAGCCACACCTTCCCATGTTAATGCGCGGCCAGATTGTTGACATCGTTCAATCCATACCGTCATCCAATCAAGATTGTTTGCGATGTACAAATGTAGTGCATCACACTCTCGACCAACTATATAAAAAAAAAAAGAAATTCACAAACGACGTATAATTAGTTAATTACCATGGTATATGACCTTAATTTATAAGTACAATATACATAAAAACCAAATGTAAAATGTATTCTAATTAATCTCTGGTGCAAGAGCACACCTAGGCTAACCTTCATAGTTAGGATATTTTGGGCTTGTATCTGACATTAGCCAAGTCAGAGTAATTGTATGTTTGTTTTGGACCTTAGAAGGTCATTGTTGTGGCTAGGTGAGTTAGTCATTAGGACTAAGGTCACCAAAGTTAGTCATTGTTAATAGTTTTTACATTGCTTAGCCTTAGTAGCTTAAGTTGGGATTTGAGTCTTAAATATGTTCTAAACACATGAATGATGTTAGAAAGATGCCATGAGGCCTTTAATGGTGGTGGTTACTCGAAATATAGGAGATAGAGGTCCTAAGAGTTAGGAAGGTGGCATAATGACAGAGTTGCCAAATGTTGTTACAAAATTGTCATGACAATAGCTGCCATTATGGAAAATGTTGCATGCAACTCGGTTACATAGGATCCCCTAAAGGATAGGAGTGGGGGATCGACCAACATACCCTAAAAACATGGTGAATGACATCTAATATGAAGCATACTCGAATTCAAGAAAGAGGGAGATTGTAATCAAGTTTTTGGAATAAAAGATAGTTCTGCAATTTCTGTTTTTATGTGAAGTCCGAATGTTATTGAGTGACAATGATACTAAGTGAATTGGATGTTTTGATTTAGTGTTAGAGTCGTGTTCATGGGATAGTATTAAACTTTTTTCATTCTGCAAGTTGATTTAAGCTGTTTTAGTGTCTTGAATAGATAGGTTAAGGTTTAAGGGTTTTACTAGTCCTGTCCTGACCAACTTGTGTTTTTATGGCTCCCCCATGAAATCTAGTCACGGGATTTTCTTGAGGGTAGATGGATGTGTTAGGGGATCCATTGGTCTGTAGATATGTAGAGTTAGGAGTCATGGAGAGTGGAATAGCTGTGTTTAATGTCAAGTCCTAGGCGAGCTTAGAATGCCCGGTTAGAGGTTTGACAGTAATGAATTGAAGAATTTAGGTAGGGGATTGAGGTACAGTACGAAACAAGTACAATTCCAGGTAGGGTATAGACATATCCTAACATGCTAGAAGGATTGAGGTTCTATCAATCCATTTGACTGAGGTTTGAGCAAGAAAACCAGTGGGATCCTGCAAACTAGGCCTAATAGCCCTATTTAACCTAGATAATAGGAAACCAATGTACAGAGGACTTAGAAGTATATAATCTTTTGAATCCTTCAGAAAATCCAAAAGGGTATTTGAATGTGGAATTGGTTTTTTAAGTTGTTTGGAAAGTTTGGGTAGGAACGAAGTAAAGGTCTCTGTCAAAGGCTACAAAAAATAGGCATCCTCAAGACCAATTCTTGGAACCGGTAGGAAAGGAGTTTGGAGATCCTCCAAGATGGATCCAGTTGGAAGTACATGGCATGTTTCCAATGTGTTTGACATCCCTGCAATCAATTCAATGTTTGTGTGATGTTGGCACTTAGAGTCTTCTACTCTAAGTGTAGGAGAGAGTTTGCACATAACAAAGTGGTGTTAGTCCTTCAAGGTGAAACACAAGGTGTGAGACTCTTGGAGAGGAGTTGGATTAGGACTTAGTTAATCATCTAAGCCTAACAAGGACCTAGAAAATATTAGGTTCTCAGAAGAAGACAAGGAAAGGTCTTCTTAGTTAGTTATGCAAGAAAGCATTGGAACACTTACACCAATCTCCATGACCATCTTATAATTACCTAACACTTTCCTCAATCTACCTTTCCCCATCAAATACTCCCCTTTGAATTTGTTAATGGAGTTGGGATCCCAAATGCGATCTACATGGATCTTTGCTGCAAACTTAGGAAGATATTCAATAATGTACACCATGGTCTGGTATACCATGTATCTCTCCACCATAGAATCCTCGGGATGTGCTCTCTGTCTAACCAAAGCCTTCAAAAATTTTAAGTGCCTCTCAACCATCCACATTGACCTTGTGTTTACAGGTCCACACAATTCAATCTCCTCAACTTGGTGTATGAGGTAGTGTTCTTGTGCATTGAAAAATGTCGAAGGTAGACACTTTTGCATTTCACACATTAGACGAGGAATTATTCTCTTCCAATAATGTATATCTTCTTTATGGATTGCTTTAGATGACAACCATCTACAAGTGATTCAAGGCACAAATATATTAATGAGATTTAACAAAAATATACAACGAATTGAACAAATATCGGTACTGACCTCATGTATTTTCCAAGATCATATATAACTTGCTTGACATTGTTGTCGAAGTTGTCTGGGAGAGATAGAGGTAGAACGTACTACAGCAATTATAAAATGATCTTTTTATTAATATTTTTCCAAAAGTAGTAAACATAATACACTGAAAAGTGCATGCAGTATACAAATATATATATATATATATATATAATATACCAGAATAATTACCTTAATGAAGGTATGCCAATTTTTCATCCCTGACCCAAATTCACCTTTCTTTGTTATGGTATTGTTTATGTTGGCAGCAAAACCTGTGGGAAATCAAATTTTTCGTATGACTTGTTTTATAGCATTACTTTGTTGCTCTATTAATAACCAAGGAAGGGCACTTATATTAATTTGGTCTCCATCGCTATTTAATTAAATGACATTTTTCATTGCATGACTGACTTCCTGAATGTCACTACAAATTTTGACAATTTTTTCTTTGTCATGCCTTCCATCCAATATTTTTCATAACGTTTCTGTCATATTCTTTCCGATATGCATTGTATCAAACAAATGCACAATTTGTAGCTGCTCATAGTAGGGCAACCTACTAAATTGTCTGGGATAACTTTTCAGTCCCTGTGGAAGTCGACCATTAATGCCTTGATGACCTTCATGAAGCATATAAGTTAAACAAATTAACAACGACAATCATTGTCAATTACAGCATGATCACAAAATAAAAATAAAAATTCAAAACATATCATAAATGATAGATAAACAATTTGATCCAATGTATAACCTTGATGATTAATTCTATTATATTCCAACTTCCATAGGCGAGGTGTCATTCTTCGTGGTTTTGATGTAGTCTCTTCTTTCCCATTGAAAAGATGTTTTTCAGTAGTTTGATACTTATGATTTCTGTGGAGGAAGTGCCTATACTCATTAAACACCTGCTTTCCTAAACTTGTTGAACGACAAGATTTCATCTTTGGACCACAAATTGGATATGCAAATTTTTCTTTTGTTTAAAGACTTGCAAATCATATATAATTGGATTAAATATGTCAATTTTTATAATTATATATAATGAACAGATTATTTAAAAAACATGCATGATATCTAATTCATAAAATTAAATATCGTTAAAGTCTTGCAGTCGAATGTTATAACATACAAAAAAAATGTGTTAGCCCTGGGGCATCATGAATTGTCCATACAAGCATTGCATGGAATTGAAATTGTCTTTGTCCTATTGGTCTAGATACGTCATACATAGTGACGCCATTCCATAACTTGAGTAACTCGTCGATAAGAGGCTCAATTTATACATTCATATCTTTAACTTGGTACTTACCTAGTTGAATGAACATAAACATTACATAATTATTATAACCATTCTACTGCAATATATATAAATTCATGTACATGACTATTAAATAAAAAAACATATAAGTCATTATGCAACAATTAAGACAAATGAGATGCTACTACGTTAAAGAAAATTGATGTAAACAAATACCTGGAACAATCATTGCCAACATTATGTACTCCCTCTTTATTGACATCCATAGAGGAATGTTATTGTTGATAACAAAAATAGGCCACACCGAGTAAATAGATCTCAGCTCTCCAAATGGATTGACACCATCCGCTGCCAATGAAAGCTTGAGATTACGAGGTTCTTCTTTAAAGTGTGGCCATTTTTCCTCCATGTCCCTAAATGCAAAACCATCCATAGGCATTCAAAGAATCTCATCTCCACTTCTATTACATGCATGGTAATCCATAAATTGTGCTAAGCTTTCGCACCTAAATAATTGTTGCATACGTGGAATAATGGGAATATAACGAAGAACCTTGCGAAGCACCTTTTTTGTTAGTTGCTCTGTTTGATATCTACTGATATGACATTTCAAACATTCTGTTGCAAATTCATGTTGTTTATGATATATAATATGATCATTGGGACATGCATCTATTGCTTGATACTCCATTCCAATATCTTTCATAATGCCAAATAAATCTCGGTATGAGTGAGGTAAAATATTTGATGGTGGTAACAAAAATTCACCAATCAATCTTCAACAAAAAATAACTTCTTAATATAAAGAATATTAAAGGTACATACTTCATCCTTTATTTACTAGCGATGAACTAACAACAATTAAAAGAGATGAAAAAAAATGGCATATATGACATACCTTAACATCCGTGAGATTGCTATGTTGGATAAACCATTCATAACGTTCAAGTTCACCAGCAACAATACAACAGAGAGAAGAGTTATTTGGGAGCCTTCATAAAGCGGCTCGTATGCCTTCTCAAGTACAGGTAAATCATGAACATCATCAAAGTCATCTCGATCAACATGATCAGATGTGCCACTACATGTGTCATGGATCAATGCATTTGTACCATCATCTTCAATTGTGTTTTCTGGTGCATGATCATCTTCTTCCATAGGATCATTAACTTCATCTTCGATATTCACAGCTCCATGTTCCTCCGCTTGCAAAACCACATTCTCTGGGCCGTGATAATTCATATTGTGTGCCCTAGGGTGCCCCACCTTTATAATAATGACAAGCACAAATAAACCATGATCATGATCAAGTGATTTTATATATATATATCAAATTTTAAAATAATATAAACATTTACAAATTCAATCAATATAAACACATATAATGAACAACTTACCAATGGACGATAATCATGCCCCCCTTCAATGTGACCATGCTGCCTACAATGTTTCTCAGATGTTGTGATTAAAAGTCTTCTCGTCTTTAAGCCCTTGCAATTATTGCAAGGACAATAACATTTTCCATCACCCTTTCTTTTCAATATAGCACACAATCTAGCAACTGTCTCTTCATTTTGTTCTGGACTAATATTATCTGACATGATTTTTCTTTACCAAGCTTGAATATTTAGATCTTCAAAAAATATCAAACTCACACGTACTCCAATAATTTTTAATCATACACAGGTAACAAAATATAATAATTATGATATTATATGCCAAAACAAACCGGCATGCAACCACCCCTGCAAAAGAGAAGATAGTCTGAAGTTAATGACCCCAAAAAACATTTTCAAATGCTAATTCCAAAAATTATTAAATTCTGATTTTACAATGATTTCCAACTATTATACTCCTAAAATCAGAATATTGAACTTGCACAACAAAATCTGGAAATGAAATTCTCAAAATGCAGCTAATAGGCCTCAACAATTAAGGCCTACTCAAGACTTTGTGAAGTCATTGCAAGGTTTCCAGGCCTTACTCGATGATTTGAGCAAGAGGATTAAAGATTTGGTAAAGAGTTTTGATGACTGAAGTGGCACATCTTTACCAGATATTGTAGATGCCCAAGGAAATGTTAGATCACTGTAGCAATGGCAGGACAAGGTAGATGAAATCATTAACACTAGCACATTTTTGGAATCTTTTGAAAGGGAGGTGAATCAAGTAGCAGTAAAGTATACAACTTACAATGCAAAGGTAAATTAGGTGGTAAATTTTAATTGGCCAACGGATGAGGAATATCAAGGATGGGTAGAAAAGTACTTAACATAATGAGAATAGGACAGAGTCTACAACCGGTAGTTAACAGCTCAGCGGTTATGGTTATAACAAATTTTGGCTATGTCTTGGTGGCAATTTTGGTGCAAGTTTTCAAAGTTTGGCAAATGCAACAGTTATTCTCCAGTGGACGGGATGAACAAGAAGATTCTCCATAGACTCAACTGTTGTAACCGATTTTTGAAATGTCATAAGGCAGTCCAAGTGACCAGTGACATGTGTATTTCTAGTCCGATACTTGTTGCTCCTTCTATAAGAAGGATTTTAGGACCAAAAATATGGCTGGTTAGCAAGTTAGATATCTTTAGGTCAAGTCTAACTGAAGTTGCAGAGCGAATTTGTAAAGAGCCTGATATTATAGTGAAGATACTATTCTTAGGTTTGGTGTCATTCTGTTGTAGGTTTTAGTTTCATGGGTACTTAATTTTCAAGACAGTACTAGCATCTGAATGAAAATTACTCATTTCAAGGTCATGTATCTCCATTGTATGAATATATTATTATCTTGGATAAAATGATCAAGGGTTATTCTGTTCATCTCACTGTTATGGTGTGTGATTCTCATTTTGGCTTTAATTCAAGGAATTAATTAAAATGCTTGAGTGAGGTTATAGGTGACTATGTTCATATAAGGATTTGATAAGTAGTATTGGGTTAGAATATAGATTGATGGTATTGTAAGGCAGTATTATCTGAGATTTTATATGCTATGTGTCTAGAAGATAAACTTGGTTATAGTAAAAAACAACCAGCACCTTTGATATTATCTAGCTATGGCTCCCAAATCTATTGCAAATTGATCATTAGGGTTAAAATTGAAACCTTGCAAATATAATCTGTCCAAATCCATCAAGAAT